>JAQFVV010012717.1:556628-980080 GCA_028023455.1 Epiperipatus broadwayi | reverse complement strand
ATTTTATTGCTGATTGTTTTTTTTTTTGGCCGACCAATTAACAAACTTTTACATTGTTTGTCAAAGCTGCATCAAAATGAATGAAAGAAAATAACCAAGTTGTATAAACAAAGACTACTTATTTTGTACTAAATTCCTTAATAAATTCCTATAGTATTGTTATTTTAAATAAGCTTAGTTTGTCATCACTCCCAATCTCTAAGGTTAATTACTCTATTTATTTAAATATTTCTTTGATTTAAATTCACTTCTTTGTAATGTTGCCATAAAGAATTATCATTATTACGGTTCAAACCATTAATAATCGATCAAATCATATCTGTACCATTCTGCAATCATCAGAATCCATTAAATCATTAATTTTTCATATAAACCCTTTATTATTTTGAGTCTCTATGTGAACCATGACCTCCAGCTGGGACGGAATAAAACCAAGCACTGCTAGTGTCATCACAAACGTTATCCATTAGTCAGAGAGGCAATAGTTTAGGCAAATAGGTTAGGATTCATCCTTGTCCTGACATATGTATCTTGTGCATGATTGGATTCAAGGTACTTTTGCTTGGATTATTGGTCTTGTTGAATGAATACATGATTTTGACCGGCACAGAGGCTACGTTTTTTCCCCGAGTTTTGGTCTTATCTACAGGATTCTGAGGTAACGTCCAATTCGCTGCAAGCCATTGATTTTATTTTACTTGTTTTCCAAATCAATACTAATGTATATTTTATATATCTGTGTGATATTTATACGGCTTGGTTTAAATGCGTCTTTTAATTTTATTAAATTTAAAATATCAATTCTTATAAAATCTTACATTATTTTGATGCGGCAAATTAAATTAATTTTGTTGGTTTATTTAGAATATTTGATTTACTGAAATTTCCAAGTACAAAATTCAATGAGTTGTTAATTTTAAATTCTCTCCCTCTTAATTTTCCAGTCAAAATCATTACTGGACACTTACTTCCCGTAAATTAATTAATAGAAAAGCTTGTTTAGTTTTGTACCTTTTATATTATAAATTCATTTTAAATTTATTTGAATGATTGAAATTATTTTAAAAGTATCTTACTATTACCTCCAATTTAAAATAGCCCTGTAATTATTTCTGAAAGAATAAATAATTTTAGTGAATCAATTAAGTAAAATTTATCATAGAATTTTGTCAGTATATTAAATTATATTTTATTGTCTAACTTATTTGAGTAGTTCGAATTCCTTTTTCTCCACTTCCACCACATATTACAGCCATGCTTATCTATTATTTTAATGGGCCATCACTATTATGTTATCCATTAGGTGTTTGATCTGGAGTTGAAGTACATTTTGTGAGAGAAGGGAGGACTATAACAGACAGTATGTTCCAAAATCTGATACTCTACGAATAAACTAAACCTTGCAGAGCAACATGTATTATTATTGCACAGGAATTAGTCATTGTTTAAGATATGTTACTGATCAAGAATGGAATGATTAGATTCTAGCCAAACCCATTTGAGCAATGTTCGATGCTCACAGCAGGTATTTATTGATTTTTGTTGTTATTCACTGTGTTTCATAATGTATTGAACACCCAGTTATAATATTCATTCATTAATATCGGATCCCCTGCATGGTTTAATGTAGTGGGGAAATGTCAGACTCTAAAGTATGAGGTTCTCAGCACTCAAAGTTCTTGTGGACTCTTGAGAAATAATTCTTTAATTCTTTATTTTATCCGCACAGCTTCAAATCAAATCCCTTGGTAGCACTTTCATGCTCGAGTTCTTATAACTCTGAGCAATAAAGCCATTCAATTATTATTGGTTATTATTTATTAATAATGTCTCTAATTGTCTTTTTTTTTTTAACTGTATTTCATCTCATCCTTTTTCGTACGTTCATAAATTCACATGATTTTACCATTATGAAACCTAGGTCTTATGATGCAATAGTATCACGTTTATATGATTGCCATGATTTATGATCTGGGTTCAAATCTAGATCTAATATCTTTTTTCTCCCAAGTTTTAATCATGCTTCGAGATTTTCTTTCTTCTAACTAACACATAATTATCATGTATAACTTTCCAATGTAAATTGGTAATTGAATATCTAGTTATTCTTAGCTAGAAAATAAAACGAATAGAATATGTACATATTCTTACTTTTAGTCGGTAATGTCTCTTGAAATAGATCATTTTTTTACCTGCTTATCTAAATGAATATACCCTGTTTCAGAACTAGATTTTTTTTTATATAAATAATTGCTTTAAAATGTACTTAAATTGGCATATATCCAATGTTATTAGATCTGCCTTCAAAGAAAATTTATCAAAATATAAGTAAAAGATAATATTTTAATAATCTAGAAACCCAAACAATTTTTAAAGAAACCAAATGATAATAAATAATTTAGTCAGCACATTAATTCTGTCATTCAACGGAAAGCTTTTAATGATACATAAAACAAAATGATTATTTCTTTGCTTTAACAGATTAAAATAAAATTGCAACAACGTTTTTTTTTTTTTTAAGTGTCATAGTATCGGCCTGGACGCGAACCCGCAACTGCCTGCAAGTACAAGGTTAGTCGCGCTGACCTCTCGACCACCAATGCAAGACAACGTTTTTTTTTTTAAAACGAAAATCAAACAGAAAACAAATTTTCCAATAGCTAAAATAATAATGAACATTAATATACCTTCTAATAAATAAATGTAAAATTTATACCCCTTCTTATTTAATCTCGTTTAAAATTTACATTAATTAAAAATATTTTTAATATTTTGTTAAAAATGACAACAATGAAAATACCAGCTATAAACGTGTTTGAAATTGTTAGCATAATGAATGAAGCGTTTTGATTTAAAAAAATTAAATGGTTTAGTTGCTCAGAGAGTTTCATTTAGGAAGCACCAGGGGAATAATTTTGGTTTAATAGATAAAAAAGCTTCCTGGAAGAAAAATATCTGTGTATGAGTTTCTCGTTTAAAAAATTGAAACAGTTTGATTTAATACCAATTGAAACTAAATTATTGGGTGTCCGCACTGTAACATATTATTTAAAAATATTTTTTGTTCTCTAATGCAATTCATTCTACAATGAATAAAGTTGAAAAATAATCAGATGGTGCTTTTTATTTCCTTTAACTTTTTCTTAGATCTTCAATTATTTTATATTTTAAGATTTAAACGCATAAAACTAAAACATTTCTTCATATCAGCTTAAAAGATCTTTTTGGTCATGTTAAAAGTATATATATATATACGTAATAATTAAGTTACTATGATGGAGACACATATTCGACCAACCAAATTAATGTTCTATACTTCCATAATCTACTAACCAGTGACACCATTATCAGATAAATAGCAACTTTCGAATAAAGTGAATATTTAAAACCTAACTTAAATAATTATCATAATTACTCCTCAATAAATACGGCAACATAGTTAGCCAATCAATGAGAGCTATGATTTAGGTGTTCAACACTGAAAACACACTCAGCTGTATCTAAATTTTTAAAAAAGTAAATAATAAAACCTATTTATTTGCAGATGGAAGAACGATTTGCTAATTTATTTTATTATACATGTATTTTTTTAGAACAACCTCTAATCTTCAGTTTAGCTAGAAATTTGAATTCCTGAACATCCCATTAGAAATGATAACTTTTATTTTTATTTAGATACCATGATTGCTGACAAAAATTATCACTCATTAAGAGATGTTTATTATATTCAAAATAAAAGTCATAGATCAATCCATAGATCACATGACCCTATCTCTTAAGCTTGTAAGTTATAAACAGTGAGGATTGCCAATTCCTCTACAAGCTTTATGATAAATGCTTAGCCAGAGCCAGCACTTAAAATATCTCTGTCAGGAACCCCTCCCCAAACCCCTGACCATGGTTTCGTGCTTTGGCACTCCTCAGAGAGGTGTCAGGGTAGGTTCAGACACTAGATCTAAAAATACCAACCCAAAGCCAAGCACTTAGCTAAAAATTATCTATTGAGTGGAAAATCTGAAATTTTCAGACATGTACATGTCTTCAAACCCAGCTATCCAACTCAAATATCTATATGGGGCTGATAGATCTTCAGCCATGCCATATAGTAATAGTCATAGCAATATAAAATTGCATAAGACTTTTTGGCAGAGACTATAAATAGTCAAAATAAAAGTCATAGATCAATCCATAGATCACATGACCCTATCTCTTAAGCTTGTAAGTTATAAACAGTGAGGATTGCCAATTCCTCTTCAAGCTTTATGATAAATGCTTAGCCAGAGCCAGCACTTAAAATATCTCTGTCAGGAACCCCTCCCCAAACCCCTGACCATGGTTTCGTGCTTTGGCACTCCTCAGAGAGGTGTCAGGGTAGGTTCAGACACTAGATCTAAAAATACCAACCCAAAGCCAAGCACTTAGCTAAAAGTTATCTATTGAGTGGAAAATCTGAAATTTTCAGACATGTACATGTCTTCAAACCCAGCTATCCAACTCAAATATCTATATGGGGCTGATAGATCTTCAGCCATGCCATATAGTAATAGTCATAGCAATATAAAATTGCATAAGACTTTTTGGCAGAGACTATAAATAGTCAAAATAAAAGTCATAGATCAATCCATAGATCACATGACCCTATCTCTTAAGCTTGTAAGTTATAAACAGTGAGGATTGCCAATTCCTCTACAAGCTTTATGATAAATGCTTAGCCAGAGCCAGCGCTTAAAATATCTCTGTCAGGAACCCCTCCCCAAACCCCTGACCATGGTTTCGTGCTTTGGCACTCCTCAGAGAGGTGTCAGGGTAGGTTCAGACACTAGATCTAAAAATACCAACCCAAAGCCAAGCACTTAGCTAAAAGTTATCTATTGAGTGGAAAATCTGAAATTTTCAGACATGTACATGTCTTCAAACCCAGCTATCCAACTCAAATATCTATATGGGGCTGATAGATCTTCAGCCATGCCATATAGTAATAGTCATAGCAATATAAAATTGCATAAGACTTTTTGGCAGAGACTATAAATAGTCAAAATAAAAGTCATAGATCAATCCATAGATCACATGACCCTATCTCTTAAGCTTGTAAGTTATAAACAGTGAGGATTGCCAATTCCTCTACAAGCTTTATGATAAATGCTTAGCCAGAGCCAGCACTTAAAATATCTCTGTCAGGAACCCCTCCCCAAAACCCTGACCATGGTTTCGTGCTTTGGCACTCCTCAGAGAGGTGTCAGGGTAGGTTCAGACACTAGATCGTTATTTCTACAACATAAGGAAATATAAACATAGTAATATAAATAATCACTTCTTGAAATACAATTTGTCAGTTATAATTTTTTAGCATTTGTTTTTTTCTTATGATATTTTCAATTGTCTCTTCTGTTTATATGATATGTATTTCAAATCACATTGCTATGTGATATAAAAATGAAAAGTTTGCTTTACTATTATAATATATCCATGTCATTTATATATACAGTATGATGAATAATTGACATTTGTAAAATAATAATAATAAAGTTAACTTCAAAAAATTTTATTGACTTATTATAAAAATGTCTTAAATTTACCATATCAAACAAAATTAGAAAAAAAAAATCCAAAATGTCTGCCTGTATTTTTATAGCATTTGAAATTCTTGTAGTAATTTTGGTTTAGTTTTAAAAACACACACATGAAAAGAAAAAAAAGACAATACACTAATAAAATGCATAATATGGTATAAATGTGAATAAAACTAGTTAAAGTAGAATCAATTGAAGCAATATTTATATGAGTGTACACATAATGGGAAAGCTAAATAAGTGAAAAACTTTTAATGTAATAATTAAATGTGTCAATGTGTGTACGAATGTTTATGTTTCTCTGGTATATTTAAATATAAAACAATATTATTTTAAAATATGTAGATAAAGTTATTTTAAATCTGAAATACAGTTTTAAAATTAATTGAATTACTCCATAAGCAAGTAAGAAATGACTAAAACCAGTGAATTTCATTTCTTAGAAAATCACTAATTATCTTCACATTTTTAAAAATGAAAAAAATAAATAAATTGTGAATTACTTAAAGTTTACCACATTCATGGATTGATTCAAAAGACAAAATTTCTTCATCATTTATCATTCTAATAGGAATAAGTATTTTTAATTCTTTGTGATTTTATAATTAAAGCACCTAAGGTTTTCCATCTTTTCTTTTTTTTTATAAAAAAAATATTTTGAAAGATTTTACCGGTATAAATACAATTGAAACTCTTAAAGATTTTAGGTGAACTTTAGATTATAAAAGATATCTGTTTTTACTTATTATATGTTGACTATATAATGTAGTTGCTGTAAAGTTTTTACAAGAGAAAAGCTGGAGTAAAAAAAGAGGTTCTACAGGTAATATAAATTGAATTATATATACATATTATTATTTCAATATTCATGACTTAGTATGAGTGCAATTTTTTTTTAAAGAGAGATTGTTAATTAATGTTAATGGAGGTACATTAAAGACTATGATGAATATTTGTGTAATGAATTAATTTTGTTAACTATCAACAAACTTGGTGAAACTAGACTGTTTCAATCTACAAATTTATTTAGGCAACAGTGATAATAATAATGGCATAAATTGAGAGGAATTGTATGAAGAACTATGTTTAAAAACTTATTTTCAAGTGAATTATCTCAATTCAAAAACTCATTGGATGTTTTAACTTATATTCATTCCCAAATTTGAGCATATCATTAAAAATATTATTAATTCTTCCAAGTACAGCTAGTAGAGAGAAATCATTTTCACAGTTAAAAAAAATTATTTACGGTCAACAATGACACAGGATAGATTGGTAAATTTGTCAATGACTACTATAAAGAATGGCATATGTAATGATCTAATTGCTGATGATATTGTATCTAAATTCACTTCTGAAAAAGGGTCAAAAAATAATTTTATAATTATGTAATAATTAGAGGGAATTTAAATTCAGACCTTCAAGCTTTCACTATCCACTCCATCTAATATAACCAATACACATGACCACATACATGTGAAAAACATAAAGGATCTCCACTATACATATTTTGTGCTGAACTAGAACTCATCAGTTGGTCTAGATCGTCACACTCACACATATATATAATCAATGCTCAGTTTATATTAAGATAGAAAGTCTTCAAGCTTTAATAGACAGGGGTCAATCTTCTTCACCCTCCAACTCTTGCATTGATTATATAAGATGAAGTGGATAGCTAAAGGGAGTTTGGAAGTCTGTGTTCAAATCTTTCTAAGTGTATCTAAAGTTCAGTATATAACATATACTTGTATTTAAAATATTACAGATTCAGCCTGAATTCTGCCCATCTCTCTTTTGGGTATTTAAATGGACATATTAAGGTCCTATATATGAGGGGTCAGAGTGACTTAAAGTTAGCATGGATATGACAATAATATTGTCATCAACAAGGGCTTTGAGTATTCTCTCATATGGATCTGAAGAATTGGAGGGTGGAAAAGATTTTATATATATATTTGGGGGGGTGGGGGTGGAAAAGATTGAAGCCTTTTCATTAAAGTTTGAAGATTTACTATATTAATAATATTGATTGTATATATGTGTGGGAAATAATGATCTGGTCTAACTGATGAATGTTGGTTCTGCACAAAATATGTATTTATCTTTTTACATGTACATGTATGTGGTCATGTGTATTGGTTATATAATATGGAGTGGATAACTAAATGGGGTTTGAAAGTCTGTTCAAATTCCCTTTAATTACATTTAAAGTTCAATATATATAATATACTTGTAGTTAAATTATGTAATAATAATTTTTTTCATTTATTTTTAATAAAACATTAAAACTTTTTTTTGAAGGGGAAGTGTCAATCACTGTTTTGCATAAAGGCACTAATGATCCTTTTTCTGATTCTGCTGGTGATCCAAGGTTATTCTGAAGAAAAAAACCATGCATAATGAAAAAAGATCATTGTAATATTTTTCTACTTCTCAATAATTTATAGAATGTAGAGCATTTATCAAGAACACTGTGAATGAATTTGATTACAGACATTCATGCACATACACATAAACTAGTATATATCGTACTGTTTATTTATATATGGTACAAATATATTGGCATTTGGTAAATGCTAAAGGAAAAAATAAATTTAGCGATCTTATTAAAAGATGCAATTAAATATTTTTTTGTTTGTGTAATTTTTTTTTTAAACGTACAATGATACATTTTTCGTTCATATTTTTTTTAATGTAATTAAAAATAAAAGTTAAAATTGTAAAGAATAAAAGACATGCAGATTACTAATCCAGATAAAGTAAAAGAAAGAATTCCACATGCAGATTTTAATTAGTAAAATCTTTCTAAAAAAAGATGGCGGCGGAATTATGCTAAAAAAAAGACTTTATAATTTAAATTTAAGAAAGAATGTATTATCTTATATGTTGATAAAAGGACAAAAGAAAATATGCACAGAAGTCTGAAAAACAGACCTCTAGTATAAAAAGAAGAATACCAGTGTGATCAAGGTCTTGTCCATTTTTTCTTTTGGTTGGTCCTGGATCATGAAAGACCCAGAAACATTTTAAAATTCATCATGCTGGAGTGGACTGAAGCTTTTGAAATCGTTCATCATGAAGACGTCAACCCCAGAAAAGCTTTCATGACTAGCCTTTAGGATAGATCAAGAACAAGTTAAAACCAATGGCCATGAGCTCATTCTACCTCATGAAAAACTATGCATGGTAATCAATCTTTGTAAACTTGCTAAACTTACCAGTAAGCTAAGATTAACTATTCCTGATTGTGACTAAATTAAGCATTTGCAAGCAAACCATTTTCCAATAAGCTTATAATATAATCCCGATAGAGACATTAAATTTTATTATTCAAGAGACTTGTTTACCTAAGAAATCTAAGTGTAATATAAACTGTTTTAATTAATTGATTCATGTTTGGATTAGCATGCATATAGTTTTTCCAACTTAGTAATTTATCTTTAAATATTTTAATTTGTTAGAATAAAATATTTATTTCTAATATCAACTTTTCATGGTGCATTATTAGTGTTAGTTATTAAATTTATTAATGTTAGTTTATTAGGATTTGAGTGTATAATTTACCTTTGCCAATATTTGATGATTAGGCCCCAGGAATAATACTCTCTAAAAAAATAAAATTATGAGATATGAAGAAGCTAGGAGTCTATTGACTATGGCACGCTCTTATAAATTAAAACTAACTTTGTTGGCAATCCTGGTTGTAATAATTAATAGATCAGTTAATCAAGAAATATAACTATGTTTTTAGAAATATGAACAATATATTTTCTTATCCATAGTTTGATTAACCTTCACCATGTAGTATGTAAAATAAGGCCTACCAGAATCTATCAAAACGTTAAAACATTACGATGGTTTCCCAACATAAGGCTTCGATACAACAACCACAACCTGAGATATAATGTTAAACCCTGATTATACAACTAAAAATATGTTTTTTAAAATATGTCTAGAAAACACAATCATGGCTGATGTAGATATTAAGTTGCAAGTGTTGACAGGGTAGGTGGATATTGGAGAGGGGAAAAATCACAGCCCTGAGTTCTTGTATGCAGTATGTAACATAAGACTGTCTGTAAATGCCCATAAGTCTATTTCTAGCAGGACTCCTAAGAAATGGGAGGGCAGACCAAGTTGCCATGAGCCTGTAAGACTCGTAAGGATGAGCAATGCTCGTATGTGCTTATGACTTGGGCTTCTTACTGTTAGTATTACACTTGAGCAGAAAGGACACTGGCGAATGTGGAAATGTTTCTCATTCCCACTGTGTTAAATCCTAAATGTGGGCCTTAAAGCCACACGTCACTTGTGAATAAATCTACACAAATATATCAGCAAGCTAATACATTAAAAAAAATCCAGAATAAAGACTTAAAAGTTAAGAATAAAATTAGTTCAAACCCTTATTTTATTCTCATTTCCTGGGACTGGTAGTATTGTACTGTTTATTTATATATGGTACAAATATATTAGCAATTGGTAAAAGCTAAAGGAAAAAGTAAATTTAGTGATCTTATTAAAAGTTGCAATTAAATTTTTTTTTGTTTGTGTAATTTCTTTTTTAAATGTCTAATGAAAGTTATATTTTTCATTCATATTTTTTTATGTAATTAAAAATAAAAGTTAAAATTGGAAAGAATAAAAGACACACAGATTACTAATCCAGATAAACTAAAAGAATTCCACATGCAGATTTTAATTAATAAAATCTTTCTAACTCTGATTTAAGATGGCGGAATTATGCTAAAAAAGGTCTTTGTAACTTAAATTTAAGACAAGATTATTATCTTGTATGTTGATAAAAGGACAAGAATAAATGCGCAGAAATTAGAAAACCGGACCTTCAGTATAAAAGAAAATACCAGTGTGATCAAGGTCTTGTCTGTTTTTTGTGGCTGGTCCTGGACCATGAAAGATCCAGGAACATTCTACACTGAAATAATTTATCATGCTGGAGTGGACTGAAGCTTTTGACATTGTTTATCATGAAGACATCGACCCCAGAAAAGCTTTTGTGACTAGCTTTTAGGACAGATCAAGAACAAGTTAAAAATGATAGCCATGAGCTCATTCTACTTCATGAAAAACTATGCATGGTAATCAATAATCTTTGTAAACTCGCTAAACTTACTGGTAAGCTAAGATTAATTATTCCCTATTGTGATTAAATTAAGCATTTGCAAACCATTGTCCAATAAGCTTATAATATAATCCTGATAGAGACATTAAATTTTGTTATTCAAGAGACTTTTGTTTACCTAAGAAATCTAAGTGTAATATAAACTGTTTTAATTAATTGAATCATGTCTGGATTAGCATGCATATAGTCTTTTCAACTTATTAGTAATTTATCTTTAAATGTTTTAATTTGTTAGAATAAAATATTTATTTCTAATATTAACTTTTCATGGTGCATTATTAATGTTAGTTTATTAGGATTTGAGTGTATAATTTACCTTTGCCAATATTTGATGATTAAGCCCTGGGAATAATACTCTCTAAAAAATAAAATTATGGGATATGAAGAATTTAGGAGTCTATTGAATATGGCACCCCCTTATAAATTAAAACTAACTTTCATCGGCATCCCGGTCATAACAATTAGTAAGCCAGATAATCAGGAAATATAGCTATGTTTTTTAGAAATACGAAGATATTTTCTTATCCATAGTTTGATTAACCCTCACCTTGTCGTGTGTAAAATAAGGCCTACCAGAATCTACCAAAACATTACAATATATAATTTCAGTTTTATTTGTTGCATCATAATTCTGACATTAGAGGATATTGCTTTAAATACCACAAATATTTAAGTTAGGAATTAAATATTTTCATGGATTGTTATTCCAATAAGGAATAGAAATATGGAGATTATATCTGTAAATGAAGATAACTTTTTGCCTTGTTGCAGGAAACTATAAATTACTACTAATTGACAAATTCCCTGAGGCTCCATTAACCTATAATAGCTTTTTGTTAGTTGCTGAAGTAAAAACTTTATTTCAGCAAAGTATACCATTTGGAATTTTTAATTTACTTTACATATATCCATAGCTTGCTTGTTTACAAATGCATTAAAATAACCAATTAATTTGTCTTTTAAGTTACATTATTAGCAGATTTGAGTGAGCTGCATTAGCATTTCTATTGATTGAAACTTCATGTTTGTTAACATTATAATATATTTAAGATATCTTTGTAAGAATTTGCAAATAAAAAAAGTGATATAATTTTTATTCATTGCTTCAAAGGTCTGACATTGGAGGGCATTGCAGTAAATATTGCAAGTTAATTTTTTTTTTCTTTTTCAAGCAGAGAAATAAATCTAAGCAGAAAATATAACTAAGTGATGTTATCCAAAAATTAACTAGGCATTCAGTCAACTCAATTCAGTCTATCATTTGATAGACTTCAGGAAAGCCATCTAATACACATATATATGGACTATGCAACACAAAAAACTTGGCCATTGCTTCTATGAATAAAACTCTTCTGTTGTGATAGTAGCAGCAGCAAGATACACTGTCTCTTGCCTTCAGTTAAACTTTGAACCCTCCGTTAATGATCTTTTAAATCCACCTTTTTTACTGTGTCATAAAATTTAAAAAGAGCAAATAATACATTTTTCTTCTTTATCATAATTAAAAAACAAGTAAATGAGTTTTTTATTCACCTTAATTAAAAGCAAAGTTTTATCTCAAAAGTATTTTTAAATCCTTTAAACACCATCAGAGTATATTATCCTAAATTTTATTAAAATATACATACTTTAATTAAAAAAACTTTATTAATCTAATAATACAAGCTTGTTTTAGATTTTTTTATTAAGTTTAGATTTCTTTTATTAATTATCAGAATAAAAACATTAAATAAATCTTTTTAATGTTCAATTTATAATAATTTTTTAAATTCAAAATTATTATTTAACCCTGAACTGTTATTCCAGTGTAATATAATAAATATTGACAAAAAAAATTGTTTGTTTTTCCTTTTGCTTTCTATTTTATATATATGTGTACATATACTACTATGAGTTGTATGTCATGAGACACATAACTGTCTTATATCCCTTATCATTGTGAAAGAGAAATGAAATACCTAACATTATTTTACATAATATACATGTATAACCAAAACAAAGTTCATACTCAAACTATATATTCATAAATTTTTTAACGATTTGACAGGGATCTGACATTTAACAGAATGAATAGTAACAGGAATTTCTGAGATAGATAAAAAATTCAGCTACTTGAATATAAGTACACAATTCAGCATGAATTTTAATATGGACTAAAAATTCAAATACAATTGCAAATGCCTGCTCCTTTGAGTTTGTCATTGGGAAATATAAGACAATGCCTTGTTTCTTTTCTTGATCACTTAGAGACTGAAATAATAGCAGGATTACATTAACTGCATCATGATAAGCAATAGGAAATGAGAAAGATGGTTGGAACATTGATAGAACACACCTTGGAGTTGTATGAAAACGTATCTTCAAGTGGTCAAAACAATGACAAAACCCTCTCCATTATTAACATTGAACGCATAGCTAAACTCCAACAATCAAAAACCCAATCCAATCTCCAAAATCATAGATTTTCTATTCTACTTTAAATATAAACTCCTTAAATATACATTAACAACTATTTTATAACTTAATTATCATGTATATTCTTGTCACCTATTTCACAGTAATTTTTTAATATTAATTTTGCATAAAAGTCATACTTTTCTCTTTGAATATAGTTACATTTAAGATCAAGTTAAGTGGAAATTTTGTAGTAATGGGCACTAGTAATTGATAATCATTGGATCTACAATTGGCTTGCCATTTGTAATGGTACAGAAAAAGAAGGATAAACCTGGGGTGACGGGACATCATTATTATCAATCACAGTTAATAATGAAATTATAAACTATAAAGGGAATAAATGAATGTGAGCATGAGAGATTAAAATACAGATTAATAATAAGTTCATCAGCATTACAAAGAATAATAATAATTCATCATCATGAATGATCAAAGAAATAAAATCAACAGACAATTTAGTGTTTGAATTTGAAATTGGTCCACTATAGACAAGGCTTCTTATTTAATCCTTAGCAAACTTGGGGCAGATTATATAAATAATAATTTGGATGTAAAAACTTAAGTCCTAATCCATTAGAATGTAATAATTAAAAAAATAATGGTGTAATAATAAAACATGCTGATCATCATCAATGCCCTCTGTTCACTTAGAACCAATAACATACTGGCTGACTATAAACTCAATTTATAATTAATACTAATATAAAATTTAGTGCATGGACTTTAAAGGATATACTTTTGCATCATATATTATTAGAGAAGTAATGAAATCATCAACTGGATGTCCATAATACTAAAAATAAACTCCAATCCATCTAACTGACTATTATGTATGAATTCAGATCAGGGTGCAAGAACTCTATAACTGATACTATAAGAGATAATCCCAAAATATAATATTCTAAATCTATTTTAGGATTAAATAAATTCACTGCACTAACTTAATGAAATATAAATTTATGAATTAGAAACAATAAAATAAAAGGTGTGGAGGTTATTAAAACATTCCAATTTTGATTAAAATAATATAAAAAAATATGCCATTACATTGGAATTTACATATATGTCAATAGGTTTACACAAATCACATCTATATATAAGCACTAAGATGTGATGTATAATAATTTAAAATTGACATCTTTGAATTGTCATAAACCAATAATTAAAATTCTTTTTGTAGTACATAATTAATTATAACATGTATATGGTTGATGACAGATTTTAATATATATGGGCACCCATTCAAATTCCTGTGCACACACTGGCATTTTTACAAAAAATAAACTTATTAATGATATATTTTTTACAAGGAAATTAATTCTATGTTAATATATATATATATTATAACTTTTAACTTGTCTCTGAAGCTAAATGCCAGGTCATGTCTTATACCAAAATATCTCAAAAAAGATTTTATCTGTTTTTAATTTTATACTAAATAGGTTTTGATTATGGCTTATAATGCTATGATTCTCCATATAAAAAGTTAATGTATCAATATTTTGGAGCCTAGAACTAAAATAATTTTGACAGCTTAACTTATAATATTTTAGTCTTAAATAAATGCTATTCATCCCCAAAATATTTAAATTTTTAATAGTTTTTATTTCTCATGGGTCATAGCATCAGTCAGAAAGCGAGCCTGCCAACCTGGGACAACTACCTGTAAAGCAGCCATCACTGACATCTCGACCACCAATGTTTGACAAATTTTTAATAGTTGATAAATTAAAGTGACAGGTAATGCATTTTAATATTTAATAATGTTGATGTCATCATAATTTAACTGCGAAAATATTTTAGAAAGTGGGTATTAATTTTAAGATTAAAGACCATATTCAAATTTATATTCAGGTTTGTTGGTTATCAAGGAAATTCATGTTTTAATTTCAGTTTAGTTCTAAAACAAAATATTATAATTAAGTATTTTAAATTTATTTACTTACAAGCAGTTTAATAAAGTGAATAATAATTAAAGATAACATTTAAATAATAGCCAAATGAATGCCTGAATAAATGTAGTGTTTAATTTTAATATTTATTTAATTGAAAGTACTTATTAAATGTCTAATTTTAAAAGACAATGTAAAATATATTCTGAGAAACCTTTTATAGGTTAAAATAAATAATAAATGAATGTATTAAATATGAATAATATTTATTTTGTTTCAAGTATAATGTCAATTTCATTTGTGTAATATTTTATTTTGTGCTAATGTTTATGTTTTAAATAATAATTTTAATAAATATATTTTTAAATTTATTTATCTAGAGAGGATAAAATAATTGTTTTATTTTTAAAATTTGATTATTAATTAATTAAATTTTTGGTTAACAATTTTCCTTAGTTTTAGTAGAAGGTCGATTCAAACCAATAAAGGGAAAGAGACATAGATTTAAATGCCAATAACCAGTGTCTTAAATGATCATCTCACCCCTACTATAAATAGGTGAAATTGATATCTGCAGACACTCAATTCTCTCTCCACTGTTCACTCTAAATTCTGTTTCAACACCTTACTATTGGAATCATTTTTTTCTTATTGCATTTAGTTTTTAAAAACTTCAGTTTAATTAACCCATGTAATTTTATTTAAACTTTTATTTTCTTTGCTTAAAATAAGAGTAATTTTTAAAATTATTTAGGCACAATGTCTGAATATAAACTTCAAGTAACAAGTCTTCATTGCAGCCAGATTTATTGGTAAAATTAGTTAATAATTATTATAATGTTTAAACTTGGAATAACTAAATATCACACACTAGGAAACACCAAAAGACATTATTGTTATTATGACAAAGTACAAAATATTATCAATTTCAAGACATGTTTGCATGTCAATTAATATTTAAATTTGTTGCAGAATATTGGAAATTATCAGCAGCAACAATATTTTGAAATACTTTGAATAACTTTATATTTTTAATAAAAATACTTATTTGTAATTTATTATCTGAAATTAATTTTACCATGGTTAATGAACTTTATAATTTCTATTTAATAAAGACTTAGTGTATTTAACAAGTATATTTCAATTTGTGATATTGTTTTAATGGATAAATATATGTATAAATAAATATATGTATACAAACACTTGTCTTTTGCTTTTGTTTATATTACGAAATGAGTATATCGTAGTGATACAAATATGATATGTTTTATGCCTTTTTTTATTCGTAAAATCAACTGTAATGAATAATTAAGATTGGTGTACATGTCATTTTTGCTTTTCAGTTTGTAATATATTTGTGCTGTATTTGTAATATATTGACGAATAATTCAGATTGGTGCACACGTCATTTTTGCTTTTCAGTTTGGAAGTAATTTGTAATATATTTGTGCTTTTCACTTATTTAAGATCGGCATATATGTCATTTTTGTTAACAGCCAGATAAGATCGCATTGAATTAGCAGGTCACATCATCAGCCAAGAATAATTAAGATTGGTGTCCACACCATTTTATAATTAAGATCGGCATCATCAACAATGAATTAAGATCGGCAGAAAAAGTTGAAGTATCAGTGCTGAATAATTAAGATTGGCGTACACGTCATTTCGGGCATGTCATCAATGACGAATTAAGATCGGCAGAAAAAACCAAAGTGTCACAGGACTAATACGTAAGTACCGTTTTCTTGTCATGTGTTCTGGTTAGGCTCTGTGGAAATATGAACACCCTAGGCATAAATCAGTCATAGTATTTAGAAAACGTCCATTAACTTTGTTTTTTAAAAGGGGAGACATAATATAAATGCTTTATTTATTGTTTCCTTTGATAGAATAAAAGTTTATCAGAACATTGTCTTAAAGGTTTTTCCTCACCAATATGGAATAAAGATTATCTGTTTCACTATCATCGGTCAAAACAATAACAACTGAGGAAGAAAGAATAATAACGCTATTAAAAATGTTGTGTTCATCACAAATCAGTATTATTACTAATAGATAAATATATTCAGAAAAGTATAAACTTTGAATTTTTAAAATTGCTTCATTTTTTTAATAATTAGTTAATAACAACCGTATTGTATATATAACAGGGATAGATTCCGAATATAATATTTATAAAATAAATAATTTAAATTTGATAATAATTAACTAATAACAAGAAAAATATTTTTACTTCTTTTTTTTTTTAACATGGAACATTTTAATACCGGTACATTAATCTTACTTAATCCCTGGCTTTTTTCTTCATTAAAAACAATCCCGCGATCATTTTATTGCCTTTTTAGAATATTTCACTTAACATGGAAAATGGTACAAGAATCAGTAAAATGTCAACATCAATGTTTTGTTTGTAATCACAACTATAACATTACTCAGAAAAAGCTTACACATTTAAATTTTCAACTCAGAGTTAAATAAAGTAATGATCATATTAATTTTGAAAATTAGTTGAAACTTGGATAATAAGAAAAAATATTCTGGATACTCTTTTTAGATTAATCAATGAATTTCTTTCCCAAAGACTTAGAATTTTTCTCTCTCATATCTGCTATAGTCAATCCAGCTAATCATCAGCTATTTTTGGTAAACGAGTAATTAGTTACTCTTAAAGATAAAACAAATTAAAAAGTACTTAAACTCTCACAAGCTATAAATTGGCAATCATAGCGAGTATTAGCTTCTTTTTTACTGTTATTCTGTGTTGACCTATTGGAGAAACCTTTCCTCAGCAATAAACTGCTGAAAAATTGTTTATTCTATAAATGGCATATCCATTTTTTTTTATCATGTGTCAAAGCATAGGCCCGGAAGCGAACCCGCGACAACTGCTTGTGAGGCGGCTGTGCTGACCACGCAAACACTGACACGACGTATTAATTTTTGTATTGTTTGACTTTTATTTAGTTCTTTAAACATTATATTTGAATTATTTATGAGAAAAAGTTTAAAGTAGCAATGCAATGTTTATATTTATAGTCAGTGTTGGATTATTTTCACTGTTCAATTGAATTATTAAATGTTTTAGAAAAAATTAAACTTTATTTATATATCTACATGCATTCTACTGACAATAATAATAATAATAATAATATAATATTTAGTATAGAAAACAATGTATCAATTGGTATTATTCTCTTCTTAAGGTGTTGCTGGCTTTCCTTAGGACAGTGCTAGCATTGAGACTGAGTCAAGTTCTAACCAGCTAGCCATTTTGCCAAAGATGACTATTGAATTTATCTATGAGAGTCATTTTGTTTGCTGCAATTTTTTTTTACCTTCCATGAAAGCAGTAAATGAGTGGTTTCAAAACATTACACATTATTGTCATACTAGTTTGACTTATGGGTTATTTGCCATTGTTTTTTTTTTCTCCATATGTCATAGCATTGGCCAGGAGGCGAACCCACAACCC
Source organism: Epiperipatus broadwayi (assembly GCA_028023455.1). Classification (NCBI taxonomy): domain Eukaryota; kingdom Metazoa; phylum Onychophora; class Udeonychophora; order Euonychophora; family Peripatidae; genus Epiperipatus; species Epiperipatus broadwayi. Next base: position 961,543 of record JAQFVV010012717.1, on the reverse strand, counting down.
TGCAACCAACTACTTGCTTGCCAGGTGGCTGCGATGATCTCTCGATCTAACAACCACCTTGCAAGCAAGTAAAAGTTTTTATTTCAGCTTTGACAATTGAATTTAATATAAAATCCAGATAAAATTATGTCTAATAATTATTGAACTAATAATCAATTGTTCAAAGTTGGAAATAGAATCTCATTTTAAATAATCTTGTTTTAATAATCAAACAGAAATTAATAATTGTAAACATGAAATTAGCATAGTTTAAATTAAAGATAGCAAATCAATCTCCCTCGAGTTATGACTAAAATACCTTGTATGTTTAGTTGAAACAAAGAATAGAGTGAACCCATTTATTTTTTAAGCTTTTAATATTTATAAAAATAGGTGGATCCATTCTCCTTTTGATTTTTGTTAAAAAATGTAGTGCAATTTTTATTCATAGCACAAGAAGGTGCTTTGTGCCTTCTTATATATATATATATATATATATATATATATATATATATATATATATATATATATATATATATATATATATATATAAATCAAAACTACCCCAAATCTAAAATTAAACCAGACCAGCATAAAAATAATATTAAAACACAACCTAAGGTTTCACTGCTACAAGCAGACTTCTCAAGTGTAAAGAACTACAAAAAAACCACACATTATATATACTATTAAAAACTACCCACAAATCCATTCACTTCCCATCCACCCTTAATATTAAAAGAACTCTTAAATAAGTTAATTGCTTCAGAATAATAAATTTTCAATAATAAAGACTCTTTAATTCTTCTTTTGATTTCATTTCTCTCAAAGAAGACAACCTTAGCTTCATCAAAATCAATAGTGTGGCCTGTATCTTTTTCATGGACATACAAAGCAGAACTAAGATATCTATTTTTAACTCTACTTTTATGAACCTTTATTCTTTCATTTAAACTCAAACTACTCTGACCTATATAAACCTTCTTACAAAATAAACAAGGAATAAAATATACCACACCAGGAATATGCTGGTCTGGTTTAATTTTAGATTTGGGGTAGTTTTGATTTTATATTGACTAGTTTAGCTCTATGCTTGTAATGTTTATATATATATATATATATATATATATATATATATATATATATATATATATATATATATATATATATTAAGCTATGATAATTTCAAGTGTGTATATATATATATTACATTGATACTCTACCATTATTAGTAATATAAAAACACTCTAACATAAAATAAAACAAAAAGAAAATAGACCAAGTATACTTTATATATATGTGTGTGTTTTTAATCACTGGATAACCTTTTCAAGTGCTGGCTATATCAGTGTACTCATTTCTATTGTCACATTTACTTTTACAAATGTAAAATGAATCTATTTACATTCACTTTACCATTTGTTATAATGATACCCAATCAGACAAATGATATTAATTCAGTATGAATATCCAAACAAATTCAGATGTTAACAAAGCACTTAATATTACCAATAATTTACATTTACACAGCTAAGGTTAATTGTATTTATTACCAAACATTGAATTTGTAAGTTATTTTTATCAGAGCATCTGAACTCTCATGATACCACTCTCAGGCAAGGTAGGAACAAGTTTCTATTCACTTTTAATACCTTGTGAAGGGATATACGATCATTGCATATTATTATTTGTTTTTGTTTTTTATCAATCATTCATGTTTAAATCAACCCTATCATAATCATACATCAGTCCAGAAGTCAGACCAACATCCTACTTTATGGGTACATAGGAACTTAACACTTTTTCAAGTAAGCCATATTATGTTACAATTTAACTTCATATATATGTATGTATTATTTTTTAGAGATACAATGTTCCAATATATGTGAAAAAAACAAATAATCTCCAAGATGCTCATTTTGTACTGAACCAGTATTTATTAGTTGGGCCCAGATCACAATCTCTTACACATATCTTCATCATTTGTTCAGTAAGTTCATATAGATAACAAATTACTATAGTTTAATTAACATGTTCAAATTTTCTGCACTCACAACATATTTGGGATCATTTGTTTTTTTAGATGTCTTGAATGATAGTATCTAAAAAATAATGTGAATATGAAGTTAAACTGTAACATGTGCTATATGGCTTACTTAAAATAGTGAATGTTCCTTATATATTTATATAGTCGGAGACAAGTCGGATTTCTGGACTGGTGGATAGTTGTGATAGGATTGAGTTAAAAGTGAATGATGGACTGATAAAAAATTTACAAATATAATCTGGATCAACTGATGAGTGCTGGTTTAGCATGAAATACATATATTGGTGATTATTTATCTTTTCTACATGTGTGTGGTCATGTGTATCAGTTGTATGAGATAGAGTGGATAGTTGGTAGGTGCTTGAAAGTCTGAATTTAAATCCCCTATATTTACAATTAAGCTCCAGGTTTGTGAAGAGTGCCTGGTTTTTAAATGTTTAAATATCAAATTTGCAAATATTTAATTAATCAAGCATTAATAAAAATGTGTAATCATTGTAACATAAACTTCCAAAATTGTGATTATTTCATTGCATTGCTTTCTATTGTCAGATCTGCCTTTACAAGTGTAAAATTAATTCTTTTAGATTTATTTTCCAAGGTCTTTTAATGATTGCCAATCTGGCAAATAATATTAATCAGGATAAAACATCGCAAAATATCCACATGTTAACAAAGTGTGCCTGCCATTCAATAGAGACAATAATTTAATGCTTAATAAGTTTTTGAAATCAGCTTGATTAATATCATTTGTTAGATTGGGTATTCTTTAAAGATTAGGGAAGTGAAAGTTAATGGTTTCTTTTACATTTCTAAAAACAAAATTAACAATAGAACCTGCACTGATATTATGTCTGTGGTTATATATAAGTATTATCTCTGCGCTGTGTTAATTAGTGTTTACATATATATATATATGTATTTGAGATTGTTGATTGTTATGTATATTGGGATGATCTAAGTGTTGACTGATTTCTAATGATTACCTATAAACCCATTTAGCCTTGAACATTATTACACTTATTATTTAAGTAATACTTTGAGTGCAATTTGAAATTTCTAATTGCAATTTGTAATGTTATTATTGACTATTTAGTAGTCTGCATTCAGACAGGTTATATTTGGTCTATTTAAACTTCTTTATATCAATAATTTCAATCTCTGTCGCCAAATTGTAATCTTTAGTGTCTATATAAATGTATAGGACCATAAATAAAAGTGGGATTACACCTTTATTGTTAAAAGAAGTTGCCTTGACAGCAATTTGAGATTGTTGATTGTTATCTATATTTGTATTGTCTAAGTGTTTCTAATGGTTATAAATATATATATATATGAATTTTTGATGCCTTAATACAGAAATTGATGAAAAATCTTATAACTTTTATAAACAATTTTAGCATGCAAAATTTTAATATTGGCTAAACTGTTCAATACTTGATAAACAGAGCAAAACTCTCCATACAGTATTGCCACCTGTGCTAAACAGAGTAATCAATGGATGCCAGAAGGCTTGTGCATAAAATCCCTATCTGATGCCTACTCATCCAATATCCCCAGACTAGTTTCTGGCTTGTGGCCTTCATCAGTGAGGAGCTTTGGATCTGAGAGCACTGCATCTAGATCTTAGGATCTAATGCAACCCTCTCTGATGAAGGCCACAAGCCAGAAACTAGTCTGGGGATATTGGATGAGTAGGCATCAGATAGGGATTTTATGCACAAGCCTTCTGGCATCCATTGATTACTCTGTTTAGCACAGGTGGCAATACTGTATGGAGAGTTTTGCTCTGTTTATCAACAATTAATGTGCTAGTATAGGAAATGTGATCATGTGATTCTTAATGGTTTAACACCAATCCTGCCTAATAGGATAGTGGTGGCTATGGTTGTAAAAGAGCCAAAGACACCAAAATGTATGGGTGCTGAACTGAGTTCAGACCCATATGACTATATAAGCTATTGAGCTTAGATTGAACATATTTTTTGTGTTTTCAATTTCATTCTCATAGTTTTGTAGTTAAGTGGAGATAAAAGGTGGTTGCTAGAGGGTTGCATTAGATCCTAAGATCTAGATGCAGTGCTCTCAGATCCAAAGCTCCTCACTGATGAAGGCCACAAGCCAGAAACTAGTCTGGGGATATTGGATGAGTAGGCATCAGATAGGGATTTTATGCACAAGCCTTCTGGCATCCATTGATTACTCTGTTTAGCACAGGTGGCAATACTGTATGGAGAGTTTTGCTCTGTTTATCAATAATTAATGTGCTAGTATAGGAAATGTGATCATGTGATTCTTAATGTTCAATACTTAATAATCATTGCAAATTATGAAAACTTTTTACCTTTGAAAAAGATGTTATAATTGTGACATGTACAAATTGGTACTATATAGTTGTACTTTTTTGTTCTAATTGACATAGTAAGCATAAAAGATCACAATCTCTAGAAGTTAATAACATGTATGAAAAAATACATATTAATTCAGTTTATAGAAAACATTTTTGTTCTTTTGAAGTTTTTTTTTTTTATTTTGTTCTAATTAAAAGTTATCCTAAAGTCTAACTTAAAATTTATGTTGTCACCAATAATTTATTTTTCTTCACTTTATCCCATACTAACATCTCAATACATAGAAACAATGGATATCCAATGGCAGTGCTGATCAGATTACTATATTATTCTCTAGCTGCCTGATCAAAATAAATTTAGCTAGCAGCATCTTTCAAACCAATGGCATCAATTCACAAATGTTTACTATTACTGTTTACATTGTTTCTTACTGTTGGCATGCAATATCAAAAAATTAGTCTGATGGTCAGGATGTCATCAGGTGACCATTTACAACTCAACTTTACACAGGCAATTCTGGAACAAAGTGACTTAAAAATACATTAAATTATTACAGTCAATACAGATTTTAAACGTAATTTGAAAGAGTTGTGTGTTGTTTGGCATTGCAATAACTTAAATTATTTTTGAATATTTTTTTAATGAGAAAGTTGCAATATGTTTTGGTGAGATTTGGTAATTCTTATAATATTAGCATGCTAATAATAGTAAGGTCGATAGATAACATTCTTATAGATAATATATAAGGTATATGAGCACAGATTTCACATGACCCACCACTCTCCACTCCATCTCATAACACTGATACACTTGAACACATATATGTTAAAAAGATAATCACCAATATACGTATTTCATGTTAAACCAGCAACCACCAGTTGGTCCAGATTATCATTTCTACACATATATACAATAAGTGCTCAAATATATTGTAACGAGCACAGACGTTCGTTACATTGTTTTTTTTATATATATTATTAAACAAGTTAAAATAAAAAGTTCGCATTTAAAAACTTTCTTTAAAAATTAAAAATTGAAATTAAAATATCGTCTTAAACTCTTATATATTAAGTCGCACAGATAATAAAAATTATTAAAATAAAATTTTTATTAAAGAAAAAGGTATTTTTAAAACTAAATTTTAAAAAGATTTGGAGATAAAATTATATCTCTAAATCTGTCTTTAAAGATATTTTTGATTTGGAAAACAGGGTAATTAATTAGAAATGGAAATGATTGTTAATTAGTTAAATTAAAACCAGCCTTCGGCATTTAAATGTAAAAACACCAGTCAGATAAGAAAACAATAGAAACTGTTAGCAAATAAGAAGAAATCCCTATGGAATCGGACCTCAACGAAAAGGATCATCTCATCGATGACGTAATGTTAAGTCAATCCTTCGAATACGTATAAAAGGAAAATTTGGAAATTATTAGTTAGTGAGTGACTGGAAATTGATTGATTATTGACGATGTAACAGCTAGGTGTTAGCGCTGGGGGGATTGAAAAAGACGCACAGCTTCAATCCCTTCAGTTCTGCTAAGAAAGAGAAAAAAATGGGCCATCGTTTATACAATGAGGACCAACTACACGAAAAACAAAATCTCCAAAGGATAAATAAATAAATCAACCGGATACTAATCTTCGGACGACGTGGGAATTCACGTTTAAACGGCCAGGAATATAATAGGATGAACTATTTCAATAACCGTAAGAACTTTAAAATTTATGAACAGTAAAAAAAAACTTTTCATATTTAAAATGATTTTAATATTATTCTATCTGACCAACAATATTTATTAATTGGTTATAATTTTATTTAATGTATTTAATTTGTAAAATCATTTCCATTTATTTATTTATTTATTTAATTTTGTTCTTTAAGTTGTTATGATTTCTGTTTTCCGTTAAATAAATTATAAAAAAAAAATGTTAAACTTGAGTCGGGCGTGAATGCTGTATCGATTTGTAAAGATAATTAAGGGAGGGTAATCTTGGGTTGTTCATTTCGTGGTTGAATTGGTTCAATGGATTGGATATATTTATGCAATTAGTAGGTGTAATATGAGATCCGCCACGGGCAAGATTATAGATATACGCCACACACCCTCTGTTTGCCTATGGATGGGTTTGTAAGTCGGCAGAAGACCGCAGCCCATTCCTATGGAGTTTTTAGTTTATTGATCTACTTGCCCACAGATGTCACATTCCTGTGGGTGGAGAGTCAATGTCGTTTTTCTTTCTTCATATTGTTCAGATGTACATTCCTGACAATATAATTGTGTTGTCGTATCATGCTACATTGAATACATGAATGTATCAGATGGATTGGCGCCGGTTGATTGCGAAATGTGTTACCTAGGGTTAAATAGGGATAGAATATTTTATTTTCGATTGCAAATCTATATAGTATATCCCACGTTGGGCGCCATTGTAACGATCCGGAGAAAAACTTACGTAAACTGCACTACGGGGCGCCATCTAGGCATTTGAACCTAGAAAAATTTATAAAGTAGGCAGATACGTGAGTCAAAAAAAAATATATTATTTTTTTTTTTTCTTAAATTTTGATTCCGGTCGTTAGCCCATGTCACTAGCTCAGTGGAATAGCAGAGATTTAATAATATCATTTACTAGGATATAAAAGAATAAAGTAAGCCACTGCCAGTAATTCACATACAAACATTTATTTATGCACATATATATAAGGTTTAAAATTACTTTAGTGATTTACATTTAATTTAACATTTAACATTATTTTTTTTTACTTTGATTTTACTTTAATTTACATTGCATTACTATTATATTATAAATTTACATTTTTAATCAAGTTCGCACAGATGGGATTATAAACCTGTTTAATATGTTGCTATAGATCGGTTACATAGATTTCAACGGTCAAAAACATCTCAAAGTAAACATAAACGATCAAAATACAAAATTATTGATTACTGACAATTGCATAGGGAATTATAAGAAACCCTCCAGTATTCATCGTAAGATACTTGCATCGTCACCAATAACTTAAAAGACATCCGAATAAATACCTTTTAGATACTCACCGTAAGGTATCAGTATTTGTCGAATGTCTATATATTTTGATCAAATATGAAAACGCAAACATATTTAACCGATAGCCAATCTATGCAAGCGTCTATAAACAACTTAAATTTAATAGTTTTATAGGATCGAGCCTGAATATACTATATAGATTTGCATTCGAAAATAAAATATTCTATCCCTATTTAACCCTAGGCAACACATTTCGCAATCAACCGGCGCCAATCCATCTGATACATTTATGTATTCAATGTAGCATGATACAACAACACAATTATATTGTCAGGAATGTACATCTGAACAATATGAAGAAAGAAAAACGACATTGACTCTCCACCCACAGGAATGTGACATCTGTGGGCAAGTAGATCAATAAACTAAAAACTCCATAGGAATGGGCTGCGGTCTTCTGCCGACTTACAAACCCATCCATAGGCAAACAGAGGGTGTGTGGCGTATATCTATAATCTTGCCCGTAGCGGATCTCATACTTACACCTACTAATTGCATAAATATATCCAATCCATTGAACCAATTCAACCACGAAATGAACAACCCAAGATTACCCTCCCTTAATTATCTTTACAAATCGATACAGCCATTCACGCCCGACTCAAGTTTAACATTTTTTTTTATAATTTATTTAACGGAAAACAGAAATCATAACAACTTAAAGAACAAAATTAAATAAATAAATAAATAAATGGAAATGATTTTACAAATTAAATACATTAAATAAAATTATAACCAATTAATAAATATTGTTGGTCAGATAGAATAATATTAAAATCATTTTAAATATGAAAAGTTTTTAATTTACTGTTCATAAATTTTAAAGTTCTTACGGTTATTGAAATAGTTCATCCTATTATATTCCTGGCCGTTTAAACGTGAATTCCCACGTCGTCCGAAGATTAGTATCCGGTTGATTTATTTATTTATCCTTTGGAGATTTTGTTTTTCGTGTAGTTGGTCCTCATTGTATAAACGATGGCCCATTTTTTTCTCTTTCTTAGCAGAACTGAAGGGATTGAAGCTGTGCGTCTTTTTCAATCCCCCCAGCGCTAACACCTAGCTGTTACATCGTCAATAATCAATCAATTTCCAGTCACTCACTAACTAATAATTTCCAAATTTTCCTTTTATACGTATTCGAAGGATTGACTTAACATTACGTCATCGATGAGATGATCCTTTTCGTTGAGGTCCGATTCCATAGGGATTTCTTCTTATTTGCTAACAGTTTCTATTGTTTTCTTATCTGACTGGTGTTTTTACATTTAAATGCCGAAGGCTGGTTTTAATTTAACTAATTAACAATCATTTCCATTTCTAATTAATTACCCTGTTTTCCAAATCAAAAATATCTTTAAAGACAGATTTAGAGATATAATTTTATCTCCAAATCTTTTTAAAATTTAGTTTTAAAAATACCTTTTTCTTTAATAAAAATTTTATTTTAATAATTTTTATTATCTGTGCGACTTAATATATAAGAGTTTAAGACGATATTTTAATTTCAATTTTTAATTTTTAAAGAAAGTTTTTAAATGCGAACTTTTTATTTTAACTTGTTTAATAATATATATAAAAAAAACAATGTAACGAACGTCTGTGCTCGTTACAATATACTTAAAATCAAAGATTACTTAAAATAAAAGTAAATGCAAAGATTCGAAGAACACTGGAAGTTTTGTTTTAATTATATATATTTTAACTCATTAATTATTTTACATTTAACTCAACTCTTTTAAAAAATTATTCTTTACAATAATTTTATAATTAAATAATACGTTTATGTGAGACTGCATCCTGCGTGACAGATTTACATTAGCGGTTATCTGTTTTATTTGGTTTGCACAAATTTATTTTGTTTACATTTAAGAAAGAAACAAAAAAGATTTTTAAATTAAATGACCACGGGTTCTAAATTCTCCATCCACATTTACTACAAGATAATAAATACAGTAGCATGTCTAAACATTTGACCAACTAATTTATATAAAGAATAAACATTTTATTTCTTCTTTAAAAAAAAGATCTAAAAAACATTTTATATTAAAACGGATATCAAAGAAACAATTACAATAAGACTGATTTGTCATCTTACTCTAATGATGCAAGAAAAGAAAATGATTTATTTTACTCATCTTCATTAATAATAATTTAAATCTCAAAAAAAAAAAGATAATATTTTATTACATTGGTGGACTTTGCTGGAATAGCTTTAAACTATACAGTGATTACAACTGTAAGCTGTTATAAAAAAAATAGATCAGTTAATTATCAAGCAAACGAGTCTTATTAGTTGGACTTTCAACTAAATCATACCTTAGAAAACTAGAACTTGAATTAGCTGAATTAAAGGATTTTAACTAATCATGAAATAACAAAATAATCGGTTACTCAGGCCAAAGATCCTGTAGTAGAATCATTTCTCTATGGCTTACATATTAGATAGGCAAAAGAAAAGCAAAACAATGTCGGGTTAATAAACATATGAATGCAAATGAAAGAAGAATGGTAGATAGGGTCATACGAGCCGGTTCACAAACACTCGCATGCCTATTTTAATGAAGAAAAAGGGAAATCGGTACGTCCGCCTGTCACAATCATATACCGATAGGAGATAGGAATTACAGAGAGCTAACATGTCCACCTATACGGATAGCATGCCAACTAACCAACTCTACCTCAACCATGCTCTCCGGCCCACAGACGTATGCGTAACCGGGAGCCAACTCCGAACACCAAAGGAATGACCATTTTAGGTCTGTCCACACTACTCCGAGCATTCTTTATTAACCCGAGATATTATAATCATCAAATATGAACTAATTATAATTAAATAGCCTTAAAGGATCTAATACTGCATAGAGATCAACCTACGTAACCAACTACTTTATGTAAATATTTAACTAACAAAAACCAAACATAAAGAATAAGGAAATTTATTTCTCGAATACATCCCCCCTTCCCACTTTCCTAACTTTTAAAAAAAAGGCATGATAATTAACTGATGCTATTCAGTGGCACTGTTACTAGGTCAAAAATATATAGCAATTTTACTCTGTTTTAATTTACAGAAATCTAAAATTATAGAATCCCATCCTGAGAAATCTATAATAAAACTATTTAAAGAATTACGGTAGGTTTATTTTGAAATACATATATTCGAAATAACTTCACTTGTGACAATAAAAATAGATCAACTTATTTTTATTTAAAAATTAATTCATTCTTTGCTAAAACTCCCTTCCCCTTGTAAACTTAATTTGCTCTATTAGCAAATTATGCTCTCTTTAAGCCCCCACAAGTGAAGTTTGTCAAAGTAAAAAAAAAAAAAAAAACAAAGCATGAAATCTCATACTAAGATTAAGATAAAAACAAATAAATAAATATTTTCATATTCAATAATCAAAAATATTAAAATTGTTGTGAGTTTGAGTTATTAAAAAAAAACATTACAAATAATTTAAAAGAAAAGGTTAAAAGAGTCAGTTAAAAAAAAATTCTTAATAAACATTAACTTTTGACATTTTTTTTTAAGCTTTAAGATATTACATTTATATTCTAATGATAATTTTGTAAAATCTGGATGACCACCTTGGTGCTTCCCTGGATGAGTCCTGCAGGCGAACGTTGATGGCTAGTGGCATTTGAAGGCAGCTTCTGGCAGCAGCATAACATCAGGAAGGGGCTGGCAGTAATCTTCCCTTAATCTACTCACTCAACATTTTTAACGGGCATAGAGACATTCTGCAACTGTCTCTTCTTTTTTTCGTTAAAAAAAAAGGACCACTATTTATACCTGAGCATTGGTATTCGAATTATCTGCTGCCTGAGGTGATTTGACTTCTATGAAACAATAGGAAATCATACTTTTGTTCTAATTTTAGAAAGTTTATACCTCAATAAGAATCAATAGATTTCAGTATAATTTTATGTTAGTTTTTAGTTTATCTAACAATGTAGAATCTCTATTAATCAATAGAAATTCCAAAGTACTGGATTTTGGTGATTTATCAGTACTTTGATTTAACATTTAATTTAAACTTTCTTATTGAGGTACAAATCTAAAGGCCATCTTGAATTCTTAAAGAAAAAAATTAGATATTTTAAGCATATATACACCCGGGTCTCATTTTATGCAGATTTATTTAATGCGATTTTGAAGTTATGCGATTCATGTTTCTTCTTAATATCTTTGTATGCGGTTTTCTTTTATGCGATAAAAATTATTAGATCAGAATTTGAGCTCCAATAATGCACTATTACTTTAAATATTATATATTTCATGAACTTACATCATATTTAAAGTAATAGCGCATTATCGGAGTTCACTTTCATTTAATAATTTCAATATTTTCAGTGCTTTATAATAGTACTGTAATAGATTTTATGCAATAAAGAAGTTCATAATTCACTTAAAATCAGAATTTCCCCATTTTATATACATACATTAAATTTTACAAGATTATAATATAAATCTGTTCAAACGTTATAGATGAAAAATACTATGTATGTTGTCGTTTTTATATTTTAAATCATGTTGTATTTTTGCTTTTCATAAAAAGAGTACGTAATCAATTAATCATTTAGTGTCCACAAGTTTATTTTTAAAGGATGAGTAACAGCAGTGGGCACAATTAAATTTGACTATTAAAATCTGATTTTTAATTGTAATTAACAATTTAAAAATTACGTAACGTTATATGAAATGATGAAATTTGATTTTTAAACAGAATTAAAAATTAAAGACAAAAATAAGAATTTAATTTTTGTTAGTTTTAATTAAATTTTGCCCAACAGTGGTGAGTCATTATCTTTTTATTATCGTAAGTCTAAGTTCTTATTTTTATTTCAAACTTTTAGTTTATTCTAATGGAGAGAAAAAAACACCCAAGAAAATGAATTTCTTTGTAAACAAAAATTTCAATTTTAGATCGCTTAGCGAAATGAGAAGGATCAACAGTGATTTGAAAATGTTTTAGTTGTATTTCCTCTTGACTTCGTTTAAGGAGAAGCTACAGTACCTCACATCACATCACATCATGACAAATCTGATGTCTCAAATAGCGATAATGATAAAAATACTGTACATGTATGAAAAAAATGTAAATCACGCATATATTGTTTTGAATAAAATTAAATACTGTAGTTAATAAAAAAAGGTTAAAAAAGTTTGTCTTGTATCAATTTTTTTCAAATTTGAAATTTTTTATTAGTCATATTTTATTTTTTTATTTTTTTTTATGCGAATTTTAAAGTATTTTTACATTGTTGCTTTGCTTTTATGTGATTTTTGGAAAATTACAGTACATATCCCCCATTTTTTAAAATAAGTTAAGTCTATTTTTGTGCAATTTCTTTTGTGCGCATTTTCTGAGGAACCTATCTACCGCATAAAACGAGACCCAGGTGAATACAAAAACATTTCAAACGTTATTATTTGAATCCTTTTTTCTTCTTAATAAATACAATAACTTAATGTATTAGTATAATTAAATATGATTAGTATTATCTAAAATAAATTTTAGTAATTTATCCAGGATAGTTGTGTTAAAAAAAAAGTTTTAATAATAATAATAAAAATAAAAAAAACTTTGAAAAAATACATTTCTCTACATAGGTGGACTTTAATTAAACCCCCTTAATAATTGATTAGGTGGGTAAAACAGTGAAATGTCAAATCTGAATCAGATTTACCATTTCAATATTGCTAATGAAAATTAGATGTATATGTAAGATAAATGTTAAGTATAAATTTTAATAATAAATAACATTGAAACAAACGAAAATTAATTTAATAATTTAAAATAATATTACTTTGAAAATATATTATTTTAATATAAACATCTATAAGAATAACTGAAATACATGCTTATTATATACCTGTATCAATATATGTAATATATATGGTATATGAGCACAGACTTTCACACGAACCACCACTCTCCACTCCATCTCATAATACTGATACACTTGAACACATATATGTCGAACAGATAAATAATCACCAATATACGCATTTCATGCTAAACCAGCAATCACCAGTTGATCCAGATTATCATTTCTACACATATATGCAATAAGTGCTCAAATATATATTAAGATAGCCAATCTTCATACTTTATCTGTGTGCATAGATAAAGTATGAAGATTGGCTATCTTAATATATTGTAACGAGCACAGACGTTCGTTACATTGTTTTTTTTATATATATTATTAAACAAGTTAAAATAAAAAGTTCGCATTTAAAAACTTTCTTTAAAAATTAAAAATTGAAATTAAAATATCGTCTTAAACTCTTATATATTAAGTCGCACAGATAATAAAAATTATTAAAATAAAATTTTTATTAAAGAAAAAGGTATTTTTAAAACTAAATTTTAAAAAGATTTGGAGATAAAATTATATCTCTAAATCTGTCTTTAAAGATATTTTTGATTTGGAAAACAGGGTAATTAATTAGAAATGGAAATGATTGTTAATTAGTTAAATTAAAACCAGCCTTCGGCATTTAAATGTAAAAACACCAGTCAGATAAGAAAACAATAGAAACTGTTAGCAAATAAGAAGAAATCCCTATGGAATCGGACCTCAACGAAAAGGATCATCTCATCGATGACGTAATGTTAAGTCAATCCTTCGAATACGTATAAAAGGAAAATTTGGAAATTATTAGTTAGTGAGTGACTGGAAATTGATTGATTATTGACGATGTAACAGCTAGGTGTTAGCGCTGGGGGGATTGAAAAAGACGCACAGCTTCAATCCCTTCAGTTCTGCTAAGAAAGAGAAAAAAATGGGCCATCGTTTATACAATGAGGACCAACTACACGAAAAACAAAATCTCCAAAGGATAAATAAATAAATCAACCGGATACTAATCTTCGGACGACGGGGGAATTCACGTTTAAACGGCCAGGAATATAATAGGATGAACTATTTCAATAACCGTAAGAACTTTAAAATTTATGAACAGTAAATTAAAAACTTTTCATATTTAAAATGATTTTAATATTATTCTATCTGACCAACAATATTTATTAATTGGTTATAATTTTATTTAATGTATTTAATTTGTAAAATCATTTCCATTTATTTATTTATTTATTTAATTTTGTTCTTTAAGTTGTTATGATTTCTGTTTTCCGTTAAATAAATTATAAAAAAAAAATGTTAAACTTGAGTCGGGCGTGAATGCTGTATCGATTTGTAAAGATAATTAAGGGAGGGTAATCTTGGGTTGTTCATTTCGTGGTTGAATTGGTTCAATGGATTGGATATATTTATGCAATTAGTAGGTGTAATATGAGATCCGCCACGGGCAGGATTATAGATATACGCCACACACCCTCTGTTTGCCTATGGATGGGTTTGTAAGTCGGCAGAAGACCGCAGCCCATTCCTATGGAGTTTTTAGTTTATTGATCTACTTGCCCACAGATGTCACATTCCTGTGGGTGGAGAATCAATGTCGTTTTTCTTTCTTCATATTGTTCAGATGTACATTCCTGACAATATAATTGTGTTGTCGTATCATGCTACATTGAATACATAAATGTATCAGATGGATTGGCGCCGGTTGATTGCGAAATGTGTTGCCTAGGGTTAAATAGGGATAGAATATTTTATTTGCGAATGCAAATCTATATAGTATATTCAGGCTCGATCCTATAAAACTATTAAATTTAAGTTGTTTATAGACGCTTGCATAGATTGGCTATCGGTTAAATATGTTTGCGTTTTCATATTTGATCAAAATATATAGACATTCGACAAATACTGATACCTTACGGTGAGTATCTAAAAGGTATTTATTCGGTTGTCTTTTAAGTTATTGGTGACGATGCAAGTATCTTACGATGAATACTGGAGGGTTTCTTATAATTCCCTATGCAATTGTCAGTAATCAATAATTTTGTATTTTGATCGTTTATGTTTACTTTGAGATGTTTTTGACCGTTGAAATCTATGTAACCGATCTATAGCAACATATTAAACAGGTTTATAAGTCCATCTGTGCGAACTTGATTAAAAATGTAAATTTATAATATAATAGTAATGCAATGTAAATTAAAGTAAAATCAAAGTAAAAAAAAATAATGTTAAATGTTAAATTAAATGTAAATCACTAAAGTAATTTTAAACCTTATATATATGTGCATAAATAAATGTTTGTATGTGAATTACTGGCAGTGGCTTACTTTATTCTTTTATATCCTAGTAAATGATATTATTAAATCTCTGCTATTCCACTGAGCTAGTGACATGGGCTAACGACCGGAATCAAAATTTAAGAAAAAAAAAAAAATAATATATTTTTTTTTTTGACTCACGTATCTGCCTACTTTATAAATTTTTCTAGGTTCAAATGCCTAGATGGCGCCCCGTAGTGCAGTTTACGTAAGTTTTTCTCCGGATCGTTACAATATATATATATCAATCACCCAAGTTCTCATCAAAATATAATTAAAAATGAATCTTATGCTTGAAAGCTCGGCTTCCGGCATGGGGAAAGTAAAGGAATCGATGTTATTGTCAAGAAAGACTATTGATTAGATCTTTGACCTGGGGATATAGGTAAATAGGGCAGAATCCATGATGTACCTGACATATATTTTGTACGTGGTCAGATTTGAGATACTTTACTTGTATTCCGGGTCTTGTTGGATCGATATGCGTTTTTCGAGTGGTACAATATAGATTTCATATTTTGTATTTAAAAAATGCAAACAAATGTTTAGCAAATATACTTATATTAATTCATTTTATTAATAACAGCTACATTTTTTATCAAGATAAAGCAAAATAATAAACAGAAACTAATAAGAATAAACGATTCGTAAAAGTGAGTATCACTTTTATGTTTTTTACAAATACAATTAAATTTAAAAATAAAAAAGTATTCCATTATTTTAAACAATATTTTTGTCTTTCACAAATAAACATTTTTAAAAACAATTCAATAGTACTTGAAGTTGATCAAAATTCTAAAAGTTATCTTCCTCTTTTTTCAATTAATATAAATTTGAATGTAATTATATCATTCAAAAAGTATTTATTTATTTAAAGGATAATAATTGTATAAACAAATTATAATCTAGACAATCAGATTTACTTTCCTATAAAGTTTTATTTAAAAAAGGTTCAATTATTGCCGGAGTCTGTTTTCTTTATTTTTTTGAATGAATTATGTTTGGAAAAGAAACCCTTTCTAAAGCCATTACAATTGCTAATACATGATTAACTCTTGTTTTATAAAATAATATGCACTTATGAACATGTATTTATGAACAGATACTGTAGCATAATTAGCACATTTCGTCTTTCCCATAGACTCGGTTTTGAGTTTTGCTAATGAAATTTTAATTTTTTTAAAATTTGCGGACATATATAGGATTTTCATTTAGATGCACAACTATGATCATAATCTTAAGATTCAAATGCTGAACAATAAAACTTGAAATGTTAGAAGATCCAAACCAAGCCTTAACTTTTTTTTTCCAGATATTAAACCAATAACAAACATATCTAACCAGTGACTTATTGTTTGACAAATATCACAACATGATAATTTGTTAGCTTAGTAAATCTTTTGCAAGAAGTTTTTTTGGAGTTGTTAAAATATTTTAAAAACTGATTTAAGTTTTACCTTTTTTAAGGACTATAATTAAAATTATTTATACTTTCAGATTTATTGTTAAATATGAAATCAACGTCCAGTAAGGTCTTCTTAAAATTTTAGACAATAAAAAATCAACTTCCAGATAAATATTATTTTTATTTAAACGTCAGAATTTAAATATATATATTGATTGTTTTATTGATATGTATTTAATAAATAGAAATCAAATATTAAGCAATATTCATTTTCTAAATAAAATTGCAACTATTTTCTTATTCAACTAATTATTACATTTTTTTTATATAAAATTTTACCATAATACATTATCTCTTAACATTGTTTGGTAAACATCATAATCTAAACTAATTTATTTACTTTTAATACCCAAATATACAAAAAGAAATTACTAAAGAGTAAAGAAATACTGAAAATTTTTTAACTAGTTTCTAAAAAAACTAAATGTTAGGATTAGTGTGAGACTTACTAGTAAATGATGATACATGTATAATTTTGAATGTTAGAGCGATAGTCTTAGGGGACTGTTTGTAATTAAATTTAATTCACCATCTGGTAGTACAAACTTCTAATAAAGAAGCAGCCAATAATTAATCCACTTTCATCTATGATCTGAGATTTATGTATGGGAAGTAGATTTAGACAATGACAAAAATGAAACTCAAAATACAATGATTAAACAGTATTATAAATAGTCAAAATAAGAGTCATAGATCACATGACCTCTATCTCTTAAACAGTATTATTTAATATGATCTTAATTTATTTTCACAAAGCAGAGCCTCTAAGTATTAACTTTAATAAACTTGTGAAGGCATGCATTTTCTCACCAGAATTAAGTAATATTGAAATTATTTCACCATAAATAAATATACATTTTTAAATGAATAAAAATAACTCGCATTCTTTCAATAGAATAAGATCTGATGAAGACTGCATGGTACAGTCGAAACTGTAATCAATAATAAAAGTTTTTTTGCTGAAAAGTGAAATGTGTAAGATTTTTGAAATTCAATATTATTTATCTGTATATAACTAATGATTTGTAAAGCAGATTTATACAATGAGTAATTAGTTTCTCTCTATTTTATAAAGTTGTTAAAATACCTTCCTATAGTGGGATTTCTTTCATATTTATTATTCATAAAATCTGCTCATATATAACTTGGACTGTAAAAAAACAGAGATACTTCCATCTGTTTTACAGATAAACTTTGTCAGGTGTGCTATGTGAAAAGCACTTGTAAATTAATCGACCCAAAATATAAAAGTTTTGTGTATGGTCTATATTTTGTATCAAACCAAAGATAAATATTTCACTATACTATATAAAATTCGGATATAAATTGTACTTTTAGATGTTAAGCTACATATATTTAGCAAAAGTAAGCACTCATATTTGTCTTCTGGTTTTTTCATTCATTTATTGCACACTATTATATTTTTTTAAGATTCGTTCTTTAAATACTTGCCGAAAGTTTTTATTCAGATACAAATAAATATAAAAGCTAACTGTAATTTTACAGAATTCCAACCCACCAATTAGGGCAAGTATGTAATACATATCATTGAATGGAATGAACTCTAATGCAATACTTGTAACACAATATACTAAAGTAGCTGGTGTATCACATAATAAATGAATCGTTACTGTAATTATTAGCATTTTAAATAAGTTACTTTCTTGTGGATTTGAATTTTCTAAATCTCCTTTCATTTTTTGTTTTCTTTTATTAATTTCTTTGTAGGCAACAAACATTTTCCTGTTAACTACTATAAGAAATATCAGAACACCAAATCTACTAATGATGCAATTAATGCCATTAGGTATAAGAAAAGCAAGTGTTAAAGGGAAATTGTAATTGATGTCTATATAGTAAATAATTTCTTCCAAATTATTTTCATCCTGAGTTATTATGCAAGTCATTTGTTGTATAAAAGTTGAATAACACGTTAATCCGAAAGAAAGAAGTAAAACAGATATTATTAAAGATACTGTGTGTTTATGAAAGTTCTTTATTTTTAATGGATGGCAAACCGCAATATATCTTTCTATAGACACAATACAAGTTATGAAAGAATTAAACGTAAGACAAGTATAATATATATACAAACAAATGTGTGTTCTAATAATAGCCATTGTATAAGAACGGTATAAATTTCCAATCCACTCTCCACTTATATTTCCTATTAAAATGGCCATTAATGCAGTTGTATCAACACTGGAGCATATTCTGATAAAGGTATACGTAGGAGAATTCATTTTGGGACTAGATAAAACAATTAAATTTAAAGTATTGCCGACAAATCCAACAACAAAAATTATGAAAGGAATCACTGCGATAAAATAGTTCATCTTTTCTTTCAATTTTTTATACTCAGTTTTATTCAAAAATTCAAAACTGAATTCCGCACAGACATTCATTCTACTGTGAATATATTTCTAATTTTTTAAAAAGTTAAGTAATTTGTGTCTATAATTTTTTTTAAAATTTAAGTAATCGATATCAATATAATTTCTTATAAATTATATTTTTCTTCACGAAGTTATTAAGCAAGTTATTACTTTTTTTAATCTAAAAAATAATGTATTTGAAACATTATTGTGATAAAGTCACTTAACTAAAATTAATAAAATGCATTATCAATAACAATCATTACACAACTTTCCAGATTACAAAGAAAATAATAGTAATGATATAGATTCCCATTTAAGCATTAAATACACTAGATATAAGAGAAATGAGATTTTTATAATACAATTCTGATTAATTGTTTTTTTTTTTCCTGGAGAGAGAACTATAAGTCAATGGATCAAATTAGTTCTCTCTAATAGATTAAGCTCATTATCCAATAGTTGTTATTAATACCAACATTTATTGGCATCCACAACCTAATGATTTTATTCAATGACTTACAAAATTGAAAGACGACAGATTTACCTGTTAAATTATTTTATAAAAAATATTAAAAAAACATAGTAAATATATTAGCAAACAATAATAATAAAATGAATTTGTGTGAACTAAAACGAGATGTCATGTATTGATGAAGTATGTATTTTAACCTTGGCGCACTGACTAATTACTACAACAAAGTCATCTAAAATATTTTTGCATAAATTAATATTATTTGTTTGTTTAATAGTTGAATTTCTCTTTAGCTGTCATGTTCAATAACTTTTTCAGTAGAAAATGGCAATTTCTTACTATATATTTAAAACTTTTTATATAGAGGGTGATTAAACTATTAGTTAAATAGACTTGATGATTATCATACAAATTTTTATATATTGCTTTATGTTTAGAAATTGCTTCCTATGCTTTTATAAACCTACAATCTGGAATTCAAATCAAAATAAAATTTGGAAATTCTTTTAGGGATTCCAAGCAATATCAGAATTTTTTTTAAAGAATAATCTCATAGAATGGATATGTTCAAAAAAATGATAAGCAATAGCAGTAAAACACCACTACTCAACATTTGATTTGCCTATTTTATTATTCCACTGCTCTTCTGTAAAGATATGCAATGAAAGCCTTTATCCTTCCTTGTGACTTTGAGATAATTAAACAGCTGTATATTTTGCTTTTAGCATTATATATATATATGTTATTCTAATATTTTCACAGATAAATGATGATTTCATATTATTATTTTTGGGATACTCCATGTGGTAAAATAGCTAAATAGCTGACATTTCGGTACAATAACAAGTACCTTTTTCAAAGCGTTCTCTTTCTCAAAACATATGAATGTGTGTAAGATTTAAAATAGTTTTTATCTTTTTGTTTTTCCTCATACTTAAATTCTATTGGTTGAGATGTTTTGCCATATAAATAACATTCATGCAGTTTACACTACTTTTAAAAAAATTAATGAAATATTTCCACTTCCTAAAGACAACATTTCTTTGGAGGGTCATGGTGTATATGAAATTCCATGTAGGGTCTGTTCACATACATATATTGGATAGACTAATCATAGAATAAATATTAGAAAGGAAGAACATATTTCGGCAGTCAGAGAAAAATCCAATTCATCAGCTATTTATTCTCACATAAAATTAACTAATCATGATATCAATTTTGATAAAACAAATATTCTAGCAAAAATTGAACAATATGACCAAAGATTGCTAAGAGATTTTTAAAAGACCCAAGAGCATAAATGAAAGGTGTGAATTAAAGAAGATTAACAACATTTGGAAGAAGCTATTGGAGGACAAAATAAAATTTAAAACCTCTCAACCAATAGAATTCAGGTATGAGGAGAAACAAAAAAATAAAAACGATTTTAAATCTCACACGCATTCATATGTTTTGAGAAAGAGAACACTTTGAAAAAGGTACTTGTTATTGTACTGAAACATCAGCTATTTAGCTATTTTACCACACGGAGTATCCCAAAAATAATAATATGAAATCATATATATATATATGAATTTAATTAATATTAATTATTTCAGCAGGCAACCTGTGTCAAATGATGCTCTAAATTAACAAACCAAATAATGTTAATTATTAGTTAGAACTGATTATATATTGACTGGCAAAATAAAAGTAGATCTCAACTTTAATATTTCCTATAATAAGGCCGAGTAATCAGTCATTAGCAGATAGTATTGCATTCAACCTCATGCTTATTTCTAGCATATATTTCTATCAACAAGACTTAGTATTCAAAGCTGCAACATAGATTAAATGTCTGATTTTTTCTTCTTAGGAGATTACATTATTCATTAGGCTTGATAACTTTCAATTTATTCATGTAGAACGTAATTTTAATTAAGATGCTAATAATAGATTCATATTAACTTATATAGCAAATTAAAAAGAATGTACAGATAAGATTTTGCGTTTGTATTGTCAGAATCTTAAAAAAACCTTAAATAAAAATTTTCAATGATTTTAGGATGTAATAGTGTAGTTCCATACTCTACTCTATAATATATTTGGAAAAATAGCTTACTGTATGTTATAACAATATGATGTTGTCCTCAGAATTTAATCTTGCATTTGTATCTAAAAAGCTAAGACATTTAAATTGAACTATATTTTCAAGTTGAAATATTCAAGTTAAAAAAAGTTTTTTGCTTTTTACTAGGTGATAATTATTTTTTGTTTTCGAAACATAAATTACTAAACTAAAACTTTTCTGAATTATATTCAAAATAAAAAAAAACTTTCTAGAAGATGACTACTTTTTGAATTGGTGAACATGACAGGCATTAGCATACTGAAAATTTAGAAACGAAAAGGAAAAATGGATACCATTGAACCAATTAAAAAGTTCATTATACTTCTGTGGATTTTAGGATCTTGATTCCTATTTGATGAATATGCTTATAATTTGTTCCAAAGCAGAATGCCATAAAATTAAAAATATAAGACTGGAGTTAGTATACACAATTGTCTCACACAAGTTGCTATTTAAATTATTTCCACTTTATCATTAACAACTTTTTTTTTCATTTTATCATATAGAAAAAGTTGAGCAATAAGAATAAATTTGCTAGATAATCAGTTAATTATAAATATTGTTATAAATCTACTCCATGAGATGAGTCAAATGTTTTACCCAAATAAATATAAGTATGTCACTTCATTTTGCCTAGAGTAACATAAA
Organism: Epiperipatus broadwayi; assembly: GCA_028023455.1. Taxonomy (NCBI): domain Eukaryota; kingdom Metazoa; phylum Onychophora; class Udeonychophora; order Euonychophora; family Peripatidae; genus Epiperipatus; species Epiperipatus broadwayi. The sequence goes on along the minus strand of JAQFVV010012717.1, from coordinate 938,828 downwards.
CCATCTCTACAATGGTTCTTAATTTTATAAAATCACACTTAATTTATGATAATCATTCTTTCATGACTAAAAGCAGTCTGTTCAAAAACAAATTTAAATAACTTATCTGCTTAATTTTTTTAACGTAAAACAATAAAAGGCTCCTTAAAATCAATTAATATAGCTTCATGTGTACTCCTATTGCAAAAAGATGATAACAGGTTTGAAAGTAACATCTCACTGTATTATTTTAAAAGTTCACCAGGTATCCCAAAAGGATATATGAGCCTTTTGAGTTTAATGATTCAAAAAATTGTTTTAACCTTATTAAATATCTTTATTCGAAACTGAGTCATAAGATATGTTATAAGTGATGTGATTTGTACATTATTATTCAAAAAGTGATGAAAGTACTTTTTACCTGGTCAAAATATTACCATTATTATATAAAATAGTTGTGTGTACTAATTTAATAAGATTATAATATCACGAATAATTATATTCATATGAATCTGTAGACATTTACTTTAGGCTTTAATAATCAATAGACATAACATAGTATAGAACTATAAAAATTTTCAATTTCAGATGAGCTGGATTCTGGCTTTTATCTTTGTCAATGCAAACTGATATATAAAGCTGGAACTAATATATTACGTAATCACCTTTTATATCTTTGCACTGTTTGAGCTAATGATTTGAATTTAAAAATTTTGAGGCTTTAAATCCAAATTAACTCATTTGCATAGATATATACTTCCAATACCATATTTCTACGAATTTTTAAAATATTTGATCTATAACAATTGTAGGCCCCATAAAGTTTTTGTCTAAAAAGATTAATACTAATAATATTACATAATTCTCTCATAGGCTTCTAAAAATAATTACCTCCACTAAACCCTTGAGTCATCAACTGTAAGTTTTGGTAGGCAGTGCACACAAAATTTATATTGTTACAAAATATTTTTAGACTTATTAGTTTACGGTTTTTGTCTTCTTTAATCTCAAATTAAAAAAAACCTTAAGATTTTAAATCCAGATTAACTTATTTGTATAACCATATAGTTCTGATTCAATGTCAGTTTTTATGATTTTAAAAATACTAAATCTATAACAACTGTAGTCTCTATATGACATTTGCCTAGGGGGATTAATACAAACAATACCACATGACCTCTCATATGCTTCCAAGAACAATTACATTCACTCTACTCTTGAACCATATATTGTAAACTTGAGTAATCAGTGGATAATGTTATTTCACTTTTATACTTAGTAATTTTTGACTTTTCTCAAAAAATCCTAGTCTTTCACAGATGAGGCTAAAAGTCAGAAACTGGCTGTTTATTAATTTTCTTGCAGTCAATGGTTTTATAATAGGGTGAAAAGAAGTGCTATAGAAGTATTGAATAAAAAAATTAGAGAATAGTGTGTTGGCATTAATTTTTCTACTTAAATATTAGAGGATATCTACAGTTTTTATGGAACTAAGATTTTAAAATTACATAAAAATTAATCCCATGCCAAATCTATACAAAGTAAATAGATTAGCCTAACTTTGAAACATTGAAATTTTTTAAAACTTCCGGTTTAATAGTATAAAAAAGTAAAAGACAGTTGCTGGATTAATAAGTAAATTATTTTCAGCTTTGAATCTTAATCTTCTCTAATGATGACAAAAGTCAGAAATAGATTGGTCTGGAGATTTTATAACACTTTTATCATCTAATGTCCAATGATTATCTAAGTTTATGGTAGAAAATTCTAGAGTAAGATAAAGATAACTGCTTTTGGAAGCTATACATACATATGAGAAGTCTTGTGTTCATGAGACATTGTCGTTATTATTATATCTTGATTCAAATCCATATGTTACTTTTAATGCTGTCAAGAAAGAGAGCTTATTTGCAAGCTCTATATATAACATTTGGAAATACACGCTTATTAAATTAGAGTCATGTGACATCTGACTTGATTTTTTTTTTTGTAAGACTGTAATTGAACGTAAAATTTTAATCCATTAATTATATTTTAAAAATATTATTAATCATTGAAGAGTCTTTAAATTGCTATACTTTTTGTGGAATTTCATATTCAATTTATTACTCTGCCAATAGAAAGTGTCTTTTAAAAAAAACAAAAAACGATTATTACCATATTAAAAAAAGCCAGTCAAATTTTTATTATTATGAACACAAGAACATACTGTTATCTATAATTCAATCTTTAAGAAATTTTAAGGCTCAAATACATGAAAATTTTAAAAATAAACATCATTTCTTAAACACATATTGTATTTGACAAGTACATTATTATTCTGGAAGGAACTTATTATTTGTTCAACAAATCTGTGTTTATTAAGTTTTTTTATTATTATATATTTTGGCATTTAATTATAAATATTTTATAAAAGGATAGTTATTTAGAGCTCGAATGCATCCAAGTTGTTTTATATATATATATTTTCCTCCTAAACAAAGCATTGTTAGTTAGAAATCTATGTGTAAAGGAGAATAAGAGTATATATTGAGAATAATTTTTGACAAAAAATTGTTGCTTTTTAATGCATATATTCAAGAAAAAAAATTTGATACTTAAATTTATCTTTAAAAAAAACTTTCTCTAAACTTTATGACATTAATGTCGGAATATTATTAAAGTAAAAGCAGGATAAAATGAACACAAACGCCATTGATCAGACTAATTTCTAAAATCATAAATTTTTTACTGATACATCTAATAATTAAAAAAGTAAAAGATACCATATTAGATCTCGTAGTGAATCAGACTCCATTAGACATTAATGCATTATTCTATTGAGGATTTGTCTGTTTAAGATTTTATTCTTGTTCAGTTATGTTGTCTCGTGGAATTTAAGTTTTACTAATAGTAACCATATAAATCTTGATCAATAAAATTTTTTTACACACAAATATTAACATAAGATTAAAACTTGAGAAGTTCATATCAGACAAAGTTAAACAGTGTTTATTCCTTTATTTAGAAAAAAAAAAGAGTACCTGCTCTTACAGATATTCCTATCTTTTTATTGATTATCATGGCCATTACTAATATTATAATTATTTCTATTATTTTAATAAGCAATCTACCAGATATCATGACTTAACTTAAACAAATTGTGTAAGTCATGCATTTAATCAACTATTTTACAGTTTTTCAGTTACAGAAGATAGAGAAATCATACAGTACTTTGTTGATTAAAATTACTTTATATTTAATTCCAAATGACATATTATTGATTGTAATTACTCAATGGATATTCACTAATCGTAACTCACTCTCTGGTAAACGTTACTCAAGGAAATAAAAAAAAAAACATGTATAAAAATAATCTAGTACAAAGATATAATTATTAGCAAGGCAATTCTTCTGACTAAATTCATAGTAACTAAGTACATCCAAAAAATAGAGAGAAAAAAGAAAAACCTCTTTGTACTGAAAACAATAACTATTCTTTAATTACTCAACATTTTACTTGCAAAGAGCAAAAGATACTCTTCTTCAGGCAATGCTTATTGGTTATTCACAATTAGTTCTCAAATCAAAAGATAATTTTACCATTTGTAACATGTACAGAAAAATAAATAAACGGTTAAATAATAGATAACAAAGATAAATGTAATTTTTTTTTAAAAAAAAATTACTCATGAAAATTTTATATATTTATATTTTTGTATTTGAAATAATATTTTTTTAGACTTTTGGCATTTTAGAAAAGTTATTTTTTCTTTTTTAAAAATGTTATCACTATTTTCATAATTATTAATTCTTAATAATTAATTCTTTCTCTCTCTCTCTTTTTTTTTTTTTAAAAAAAAAAAAAGAAAACTCAATTGATTAATTGTAGGTTTTCATAACTTTTTGATGTTTTACTTTCATTAAAAGTAACTTTCACGACACCCACCGTCCATGGTTTTTAATTAATAAAAATTAATTAAATATACATGTAATATTAGGAGAATCGACTATTAAAATCTTAGACTAATCTGTATGTTTGGGTTTTTTTTACTTACTTTTTAAATTCTTTTTTAGACCACTTAATATCAGTGATAACATTATATAATAATTTTAAAGCAAATTGCTTCTATTGAAGATAGTTCATTCAGATAAATAATTTTTATTTATATAATACAGGTATTTAGAACTTTCCCAATTAACTGGCCTTACCTTCCTTTTCCATATCTTTTTTTCATTTTTTCTCTTTTTATATGAATTCCAATTCTCATAGCAATCTTGAAGAATGTATATAAGAGAATCAATCAGGATTACAATGGATGGATTTAAATAACATATATTTATTTTATAATGCCAAATAATAAGAAATATTTCATTAAGGAATATTCAGAGACTATCAACATATGTACATTATTTTGACAAAAATGGTTCAGAAGTTTCCACCAATTTACTAATATTTGAATTATTTCCCATTTAGTCAATATAAACCAAGACCAATAATTCTTAAAATTCATATTTCCATAGTTGAAAGTTGCTCCAGATAAAATTTAAAGAAACATGACTGAGGTTGATAAACTGGATGTCTTGAGCAGAACACCAAAAGAATCTTTTCCTACAATAGATTTAACAAATTGTCAACAACAGTAATCAAAGAGTTCATTTCTGGAGGATATTAAAATCAATTGAGTCTAAGTTGAGAAAAAACAATTATGCATTTTATGATCAATATTTGTTTAATAAAGATCTAGAAATTGCTAATAAACATATTTAATCACAGAATGATGCTGGGAAAACAAAAGACAAGTTATAGACAAACAAAACATGAGATTGGTCTGGCTATTTTTATGTATGTTTGGTAGTTGTAGAAGCATCTCTAAAAATGACTACTTTTAGTAATGAGATTTTTAGCTTTATATATCAGGTTTCTAACCACAATTTATAGAACAAGAATAAAAAAAAAGCATTATAACAGAACAAGTTTCACATTCTCAATGTTACTTCAATGTCAGTCTCATAAGACCAAATGATATTAGTCATCTTGAACATGTTCTTGATTGCCTTATTCAGACAACATACTTGTGAATTTCTAAAAAAAAAAAATAGGATCTAAAGCCAAAGAATAATTTTAACCTAGACTTTATATCACTATACAAACATAAAAACAGTGGATTCCAGTGCTCTGTAGTATTATCAAGTTTTTATATGATTTTAACATAGCACAACTATCTATCTATCCATCTATCTGCTATCTATCTAGTGAGCAAATAATAAATGAAAATGTCATGGTAAGTATTAAGTTTTAAAAAATATTAATTAATAGAATTTAATGCTTATTACAATATATTTATTATATATAGTGGTTGCGTTTAATATTATTTATATATTATGCATTAAGAAAAAATATATAAATAAAACGAATGAAGCTTTCATGTAAAAATTAAATATAAAATGGCTATTAACTTTTTTACAAAAGTTATTAATCATTTTTTAAAACAAAAGTTATTTCTTTTATCTAAAGAGATATCTAAAAACATTTTTAATTTAAAAATTATATAATTAAACAAAATACTCAGATAAACTTTTGTAAAAAATAATAATACAAATTTGATGCTGCTATTAGCTTTTGTTATATAAATGAGTAGTCAATAAATAAAGTATTTTGCATCTATAATCATCCACTGTCAATTGCTTAAATATTATAAAATAAACTGTAGTTAACTTAAAATATTGTCCAATATTTTTACACATTTCTTTGCTTATTTTTGTAGCACAGCCTCTACAATATTTGTATGGTAACTTCGTTAAAGTATCTCTTAATCTCTCTAAACATATTCCAGCTAAATTATTGTGCAATGTATATGTAAATAATATTATTACCTATATAATTTTCGTCGTCTTTATGATTTTTAACTGAGGGTAAAAGAAGTGAATTTTTATTTAAAGTAATTTTTTTTATTTATTCAAGTTTTAACAAAAATAAAGATTATTTCTATTACAAAATTTTTCGATAATTTAAAATTTTTTGTCGGCTAAACCTGGTTAAAAAGAGTTTTAAAAAAATTGGAAAAATTAATTATGGGGAAAAAAAGAATATTCTTATATTTCGCATAATTGTTTATAATTTCTATTAATGATTGAAATTAAAGTTATATATAGTTTTTAATTAAAACTATATACATCTACTAATGTATATGTCTTTAATTTTTTAACAAAATTTATCTTAAGCAGTTATTATATATTTTTATTACAAAATTAGTTTCTGAATATATTTTATTTGTTCTTGCCTGGAAAGATTACACAGATATCAAAATCAGAAACAGCATTTTTAAAAATAGATAAAGCATTATAACATTACCAAAGTATAAGAAAATTATAGCATTTTTAAAAATCACCACGAAACCATATTAAAATTCTCAAGCACCATTTAACAATATGATTTTTAGATTTTAACAACTGACATTAATTGATACTACAAAGAAATATCTGTATAAAATGTATCCAACAACCATATTTACTATAATATGAAATAATTAACCAACTTCCAAACATGCATTCAAGATAAAGTTCTAATTTTACAAACGATATGGTTTCTGTTTTAGATCATAATTCATAAATAAACTTTTTGAAGGATATTAAACATGAAATTAAAAACAATGATAAAATCAAGATAAGCAATTTAATTAAAATTATTTAGATTCATTGATTTACAGATGTATTTTTGTTTTTAAGAGCATCATCATACTATTTCAAAAATTATTTAAATACAACATATATAATCTATATCAATTTTTTTTTGCCATCATATAATTTAGTATTCAACTTGTAATAAATACTTGTAAGTCATAATTCATTAGAATACAGCCAATCTAACTCGAAGAAAATCCTTTTTTTACATTACATCTTTATATTCAGATTGTGGTTAACTAACTTAAGCATTATTTATATATATATAGTTGAGGTAAGTGCCTATATTAAACATATATTTATATATATATAGTTGAGGTAAGTGCCTATATTAAACTACTAGTGGCTCCAGCAATGTTATTAGAGCACATCAAATACACATGCAACTGTACAATAGGTATTTACAATGTTTAAATTGAGAAAATTCTCAGACATATCATTTAATATCAACCAATTTAAAATACCTTTAGTATAAATTTATAATAAAACAGTATAAATATTAATATATAATGGTTATTATAAAATATATATATTTATAATTATACAAAGAAGCCTTTTGCTAGATATAATTTTACACCCAATTTTAAAATTAAACATCTGTTTTATACTATTGCACCCAAAATGACATCCATTCTTTTATAAGAGAAAAACACAGATGTTTAACATTGAAAAGAACATATAATTATATGCCAAGAAAGGCTTTTCTGTATCATCATAAATATTACTTATAATAAATTACCACATATATACTTTAATGCAAATTTTTTAAAATGTAATTCCTTTAATTTCCTAACAGTTTCGATGGTTCTACAGTCTTCATCAGAGCACTTGCATAACCTTCCTCTTTTTTTTTGAATTTATAAGGAAGAGGAAGGTTATGCAAATGCTCTGATGAAGACTACAGGACAGTCAAAACTGTTAGGAAATTAAAGGAATTATATTTTTTAAAAAATTTGCATTAAAGTGCATATGTGGAGATTTATTATGAGTAGTATATATGAATATATGAAAGAATGCAAAAAACGTAAAGGAGATTTATGATATTAAAATAAATTGTGGGTATGATTTAACATTATTTTATTTCTAATAAGAGTTTTAGACAAATCTCTATATAAGAAAATGAAATAAAAAGAGAAGACAGTTCAATCTTATATTTTCTCATAAAATTATTCCTATTCTTTTACTAAATATTATTTCAATTATCTAATGTGCTAAGTACATAAATATTAATTTCAAGGGAAAATGATTTGAGATTACCATACTAAGTTTTTTTTTAAAATCAAAATAAGTTAAACAAATTATTTAATAGAATAAAGCAAAAAAAAATTATAATGTCTGCTAATCCATTTTTTTAGAAGTAAAAAATTGAGAATATAATAAAATTTAATACCCTTCTATTTTCATGTTTCTATTCATAGAATTAATATATTGCAAAATAGGTTTGGATCTGACAGCCCACCAAACACAAAAACCATGTTTTTGTATTGCATGTGGTCTTAATTAGTTTTGTAAAAAAATTACAGTTTATTGTTTCTATTCTATATTTGTCAAATTTTTTACTGGTAAGTATATAAATTAGTCATAAATATTGTATTTAAATATCATTTGCATATCAAATAAAAATTTAATATATTTTACAAAAATGACGGAATATAGAAAGTTTTTTTATTTTTTTTATGGAGAATTAATTTTTTCTTATTTAAATGTTGTCTGCAATTGTTTATTTTTGATTACAAAATTTTAAAAAAAATCATAATCTGATGTTTGCAGGGAGATGGGGAAAGGAAATTTATAAATATTTATGAAAATAAATAAAGTTGTGATTATCTATTAAGTGCATAGGAAGAATGTAAATACTTTAGAGAAAGCCTTTAAACATTATCATATGTAACTTGAACATTTATAATAGTTAAATGGTGAATTTTTTGACTATAGAGGGACATCTCAAACCTCAACAGATATCAACTTTATAAAGATAAGAGCAACCATTTTATCTTTAACCTAAATTCCCTCTTATATAGGTCAATTTGAAGCATCTTAATTTGAGAGTGTGAAACTGTTAGTCTCTTCACTTTTAAAGTCCACTATGGACTCAAATCAAAATGCTTCAGATTGGCTTATATAAGTGAAAATTTAGATTAATGATAAGAATGCCATTCTTATCTTTATAAAGTCGCTATCTTGTGTCGAGGTTTGAGAAATGCTTCTATAGTCAAAAATAAATAAAGTAAAACTAATTTATAAATAAATTATTATTCTAACAATTATTAATTTAAAAAATTATATAAAAACCAGTTTGAGGGGGGGAAAACTAAATGATCACTGGTTACTGACTTTGAATGAGGATTAAAGCAGTTACAATGTAAATAGTCTCCTTGCACTTAATATTGATAAAATAAAAAAATTCTATCTAGTAGTATTTAGGAATCATTTATTTATTACAAATATTAATAAAATACTCAAGACTATGTTTTTACTCTGCTAATTAAATACCAGGATATTGTGTTTGAAGAGTTGGCAGAAAGCATGGATGATGTTCAAGCAAAAAGTAATGATGAATTATTAGTTAAATAAAAAATTACAAGTTTACACCTTTTATTCCTTTAAGTAAATATAAGTAATTTCAGAGTAATATTATGAATATCACAAAACTTTCTTCACTCCAAAGGTTTTATAACTGGTTAAAGATACACAGAAAAAAAAGATTTGATCAAATCATGATTTATGTATGCTAATAAACTTGCAAAAGACATATGTGAAGCCAGTATTCAAACTCAAAGTAAGTGCTTCTTAAAAAATATCTGCAGATTCAAAAACAACCTTTAAAGTTCAATATTTTGATTAAATGATAAAGCAGTGCTAAATATTTAAACGATGATCTAAACAGTTGAAAAAGATCAAAATTTAATTGGAAACTTGCCCAAGATTATAATAAAAAAATATGCAATAAATCTGGAAATAGCACTATCAGATGCCAAATTGGCACAGAAAAAAAAACAAGTTAAAAATACAAACTTGCTTTGTATGAGAATAAATTCATTAAAACCTTTTTTGCTGACAAAGATTCATACCACCATAAAATGAGTAAATTTCTTGTTACTACAATAGATCTACTTCATTTCCAAATTAATTTTTTGGTCTTCAGATTTTTTTTGCAATTTCAGTAACTGCAACATTAAAAAAAAGGAGTTTCTCAAATGTTCAATGTGAAATTAAGAGATCTTTAAAGATAGGCAAGTTTCTAAAAGATTTTATAACAAAAAAAAAAGAGATAATTTTGCTATAAAAAAAGCCAATATTAATATTATTTATTTATACATTTTTAATGAAAGTGATTTTAGAATTATACAATACAAAAAAAGACAATGTGTTCATAAATATTTTTTCATTCATGCTTTTTTTAATTAGAAAAAAACTTTTATTTTGCTGAATTAATAACAAATAAGTATTTTACCTAAATTATCAGCAAATATAACCATTTTATATAGTCAGTATAAAAATATCTATAATATATAATAAAATGAAAATATAAAACTCATGAAAATTCTAGAGTATATTTAAAAAAAATCAATATCTATTTTTTTATATTAAATACATTGTAATGCTAGTGAAAGAGACATGTATAAAACTACATATATATATATTAGCATGACATATTTATAATTTAAAAATTATGATTAAATTTATTTGAAAGAATAGTCAAAAAGTTATAATTAATTAAGAAGTGATTTTAAAATGTACTTTTAAAAAATAAAAAAAAGATTGCTTTATATTTTTTTTAAAAAGAGGATAAAGTTTTGCCTTGAGAACAGGGTAAGGAAAGATTTATAAACTCTCTCCTTTTTAAAGAAAATTCTCCTTTGTTATAAATTTAAAAAAAAAAAATTAAAACAGTAAAATGTATAAAAATAAGTAAATATGGAAAGTTAGAATAAAATTTGTTTATAAAAGAAAACTTTTGAAAAATGCTAGTAAGATTACTAATTGAATTAATTAAATTAAAAATTATGTAAACTATCTCATAAAAGTGATAGTAGATTAATCTATGAAAAGATTGGATTAAAGCAAATGTAAAAATCAATTAATTTAAGAAATATAAAATTAATTAAGACAGATTAAAGTTAAGATAAAAATAAATAATGAGATAAAAGAGTGACTTGGCTATCATTCTTCAGTCAGGTTTGTAATATAGTTGGAATTGCTATTAGTGTTATTGATATAGTTTGCATTGCTATTAATCCAGAGTTCAGATTCTTTCTAAAGAATGCATAGATATATTGAGAAATTTTAATGCAGTAGTGAACTAGCCATTACTGCTACAGTCAACATTAATGCAGAAGCCTCATAAGCCATAGGAGTTTCTGACAAGGTGTCATGTCCCAAACCAATATCTGAAATCAATACCTAGATTGTGAAGTAGAAGCTGCCACATACTCTCTCCCCCCTTGTTCAACAGAAACCTGAAAGGAAAGCTATGAAGCCATCAATGGAACCAAAAGGCCAACTGATTAAAAATATACATAAATAAATACTTAGATAAACATACATTAGAGAAATAAATAGACATTTGATTTTAAATGAAATGAACTTTAATGAAGAATTATTATACCTTTAGCCTAAAGTCATCATTTATATTTTCTTATATAAAAAATTATTAAGTTATATTATATTAAGTATATGTGTCTATAAATAAATAATGTTTTCTTAAATATTATTTGGTCTATTCTCTTTTTCTCTTATCACTGTGTTATTAATTATTTAAAAAAATAAATGTTTCTCTGTATGTTAAGTTAATTTCTGGATCCTATTAAGAATATGAGCTAACCATGGGATATTTCAAGCACTGGATTGTGAGCCTGTCTTCTGAAGCATGCCAACTATATAACATATGGTTTTCTGGCATCTGATTTTGATCCTCAAAACAAATAAAATGCTTTGGATGGTAGGGGTTTGATTCCAGCAGTCAAGGTAGGTCAAGATCTGGAAATGATATCATGTTATGCTTTGCGTAGCCCAATCTGGCTGTGGGTATCATTGACAGCTATACTATCAATGATATTTACTCCTCTGCTTGAAGGGTTGGCCCATTCCCATAGTATTAAATATAATTACCATGAATTTATGTAGTGACCTTAATAATAAGCTTATTAAAGTGTAGATATTGAAACTTATTAGTTATTTTATAAAGTATTTTAAAACTGATTAAGATGATAATTGCAGGGGACCTGGTTTAAATGGTACCCAATAGGGGTCTGAAGTGCCATAAATTGACTCAGCATAATTTAAAAAAGTAAAATCATAATTAAAATTTTCTAAAAGTTCGAAACTAAAGTCAAAATGGTGCTAAATTGCATAGTTATAAAAGTTAAAATCAGTGAGCAGTGTGAGTAGAGAAATAGGCCAAGGCAAATAAATTATAATATTGATAAAATAATTAGTAATAATTAAAAATATATGAGTACATAATTGTAAATAAAAAGAAGAGAGAAAACAGTGGCCAGAAAGATAAATAAATTTATTATTGGTGTTATTTGTAGTCAGGTGGGAATTTGAGAGGACTGAAGGGGTTTTTAAAGAGTTAATATTGGCAATAAAATAGTAAATAAATAAAATAAAATGCTTTTTAAAAAGTCAATATATGTGATGTAAATAAAATAAAATAAAATGTTTTTAGAGTTAATAATGGAAGTGAAATAAAGTAAAAGAATTTTTTTAGAGAATCAATATACGTTAATGAAAATAAAGTTAATCAATGAAATAAAAAAATTTTTTTTGAGATCTAATATATGATAATAGAAATGAAAAATAAAAGTTAAATAAATAAAATAAGTTTTAGAATCAATAAATGCAAAGTAAATAAATAAAATAGAATTTTGTATAATGAATAAAATAAAAATCTAGAACAAGAATAAATAAAATTTTTGTAAAATAACCTTTTATATAAACATAGATTGTGTTTGGGTTGATAGTCATGGAGAGATGAAGGTGCAAATAAAGGTTGAGAAAGAAGTATTAAATGTGGGTTGTCACTGTGTGAACTTAAGACTCAAATGGGTGAAATGGAAGTGATCATTTGATAGGGTGAGGATCCAGTAGAGGAAGTCATTGGTCCATGCAACACATTGGGATCCCTTAACTAAAAATGTGCATACTGGAAAAATTCCAGCATAAGCTGCAAATCAGTTCCATGTGAAAAAAAATCCAAAATCATATAATGAATCTCATTTTAGCATAAGCCAAATGTTCAGTGGCTGAATACTGCAATTTGCAGTGAACCCATATTTTCTAGGATGCAGACATGAGGGAGAAAATCCTGGGCTCATTCAAACTGCTGGGAGAAAAAAAACCAAGCATAGTTATAATAAATCTCATTTATTGCATAAGTCGGATATAAACCAGATATGTTCTGCTATTTGTGGCATTTATCCTTTGTACATATTGGAAAAATGCATGCTGTCTTTTGCCATCATCACATGACATAATCATTGCAAGTCAACATAGATTACAGATTGGTGAGATAGAACAGCATAAGAAAAGCCACCCTCTGTACTTTGTCAATCTTGAGCAAATCTAATCTTATTTTTTAGAAAAAATAATAAATAAATAAAAATCAAGTTGAAAGTTTAAAATAAAATGTCAGAGCTAAAATGGATCAAACTGGTGCATTTTATCTCTCAACTGAAGGGGTGTGTGATGTAATGCTAGTGAAATATATATATATTGTACCAATCGGAATGAAAGTGAAGATCGAATCTAACCGCAAAAACAATATCTGCACTACAAGGGCGCCATCTAGGCATTTGAGCCTAGAAAAATTTATAAAGTAGGCAGATACGCGCTGTTAAGATTCCACTTTATTTAAATATTCCGATCGTTAGCCCAAGTCACTAGCTCAGTGGAGACGCAGAGATAAAAATCTATATCTTAATTTATATCTTAAATATCAAAGAGTAAAAGCCACTGCCAGAAATTAACATATAAAAATATTTATTTACGCACATATAAAATAATATTTAAATTTCGAGGAATAAGTTTAACATTTTAGATTTTTATATTAACTTTTAATTTTACATTTAACTAAGTTTCAATGAGTTTAATTATTATTTGGATAGTCAAGTATGAATAGACTACATAGATCTGCATTTGAAAAGAAAATATTCTTCCCTGATTTAACCTTAGGCAACAAATTTCGCAACCAAATTGGCGCCAATCCATCTGATACATTCATGTATTCAATGTAGCATGATACGACAACACAAAATACTATATTGTCAGGAATGTACATCTGAACAATAAGTAGAAATAGAGAAGACATTGACTCTCCACCAACAGGAATGTGACATCTGTTGGCAAGTAGAACAATAAATAAAAAACTCCATAGGAATGGACTGCGGTCTTCTGCCGACTTACAAACCCATCCATAGGCAAACAGAGGGTGTGTGGCGTATATCTATAATCCTGCCCGTAGCGGACCTCATACCACATCTACTAATTACACAAATATATCCAATCCATTGAACCAATTCAACTACGAAATGAATAACCTAAGATTACCCTCCCTTAATACAACTTTACAAAACTATATAGCCATTCACGCCCGACTTAATTTTAACATTTAAATACGTTCGCACAGATTTGTTTAAAAATGGTGGGTATAGATCGATTACATAGATTCCACGGTCAAAAACATTTCAAAATAAACATAAACGATCAAAATACAAAATTATTGATACTGACAATCGCAGAGGGAAACTTATAAGTAACCCAATAATATTCACCATAAGATACTTGCGTTGTCACCAATAACTTAAAAGACATCCGAATAAATACATTTTAGATACTCACCGTAAGGTATCATTATTTATCGAATGTCTATATATTTTGATCAAATATGAAAACCAAAATATAATTAACCGCAAACGAATCCATGCAAGCGTCTATAAACAACTTAAATTTCATACATTTAAATAATCTTTACAATAAGAAAAAAAAAAAAAAATGGAAATGATGTTTATCAATCGGAAAACATATAAAATTAAACATTATTAATTTGATTTAAAAACTTACAAAAGTCAGATAAGAGTCCGTTTTAACATTTCAGTTGGCTTGTTTATCAATTTGTAAAACTTGACGAAAGTTCTTAATTGATTTTAACAATTGTTCATTTCATATAGCTTATGGTAGAAGAGTCCAGGCCTCTGATTTCAATTCCCGCGATGCCTCCGTTGGAAGGTAAAGTTCTGGAGATGGCAATAGTTGGTTCAAGGTATCACAGTCTTTTCATTTTTTTTTTTATAGAGAGTGTGGTATGTGCGTCATACCACATCTCTCAAACACACAATGCTGGATCTGTCCGAAAAAACTGTATTTCCCTTTTTATATTATCCACATGAATTCAATCAACAAAACGTCACTAATCCATCACTTTCGTTAGGGTCCGAGCCAAGGCCTAGTGCTTCCATTGGTCAAGCTAATTTCTCTTTCTTCTCTTATCTAACTTTTCATCTGACTTTTTAATTAAACAGCTTTTAGATAATTAATAAACAATCATTTCCATTTACAGATTACAGGAATTAATTAATACCTGTTTTTATTTTAACTTACGTTATTGTTTTATTAAAATATTTTTATATTTCAATCTTGTATTTTTTTATTTAAAAAAATACGTTCAAATACTTTTTTTTCTTGTTTATGAAAAAAATATTTTTAAAGTTTAGCATCCGTGCGAATATATATATGTTTAACAAACATTTTAATTTTAGCGTTTAGTTTTTTCCTTTTATTTGCGAACTTTTAAGTTTTTATTTTAAATAAATGTAACAACATATTTATATATCGTTACAATATATATATAGTAGTGTTATATATTTATAATTTAAAAATTATAGTTAAATTTATTTGGAAGAATAGTCAAAAGTTATAATTAATTAAGAAGTGGTTTTAAAATATAGTTTAAAAAATAAAATAAAAAGATTGCATTGTTTACTTTGAAAAGAGAATAAAGCTTTGCCTTGAGAATGGTGTAGGGAAAGATCTATAAACTCCTTTTTGAAGAAAACTTTCCTGTTATAAATTTTAAAAAAATTATGAGTAAAATGCATAAAAAATAAGTAAATATGGAAAGTTAAAATAAAATTGGTTTATAAAGTAAACTTTCAAAAAATGCTAGTAAGATTACTGATTGAATTAATTAAATTAAAAACTATATAAACTCTCGTAAAAGTGACAGTAAATTAATCTAAGAAAAGATTAGATTAAAGCAGATGTAAAAGTCAATTAATTAAAGAAATGTAAAATTAATTAAGACAGATTCAAGTTAAGATAAAAATAAACAATGAGAGAGTTAAGATATAAAAGAGCAACTTGGCTATTGTTCTTCAGTCAGGTTTGTGATATACAGTAAGGATTGCTATTAGTGTTATTGATATACAGTTCATATTGCAATTAGTCTGGCATTTGTGTTCTTTCTAAAGAATGCACACAGATATTCAGAAATTTTAGCACAGTAATAAACTAGTCATTACTGCTGCAGTCAACATTAATGCAGAAGATACATAAGCCATATCAGTGTCCAACAGGGCTTCATGACCCAAACCCTCAATTATCCCACCTGAATCAATATCTGGAACCAATGACAAGATTGTGAAGTAGAAGCTGCTGCATACTCTCCCATTGTTCGACAGAAACCTGAAAGACATGAATGGAACCAAAAGGCCAACCAGTTAAAAATACACACAAATGAAAACCTAGATAGATACTTTCAATAATTAAATAGACACTTGATTTTAAATGAAATGAACTTTAATGAAGGACTATTACAACTATAGCCTAAAGTCATCATTTATATTTTATTATATAAAAATTTATTGTCATATTATGTTAAGTATATGTGTGTGTATAAATAAAGGCTTAAGTATTATTTGGTCTATTTTCTCTCTCTCGCTCTTACCACTGTGTCATCAATTATTTAAACAAATAAATGTTTATTTGTATGTTAAGAAAATTGCTGGATCCTGATTAAGAGTATGAGCTAGCCATTGTCTGCCTGTCATCCAAAGCTTGCTGACTATATAACATATGGTTGGCTGGAACTTGAGTTTGATCTTCAAAACAAATAAAATGTTTTGGATGGCAGAGGTTTGATTCCAGCAGCCAAGGTAGGCCACAGTCTGGAAATATGATCATGTTATGCTTTGCATAGTCTGATCTGGCTGTAGGTGTCACTAATGGTTATGCTATTAATGGTATTCTCCCTTCTACTTGAAGGGCTGGTCCATTTATGTAGTATTAAAGATAATTATCACAAATTCATGTAGTGAGCTTAATAATAAGCTTATTAAAGTTTAGATATTAAAACTTATTAAAGTTATTTTACAAAGGATTTTACTGGTTAAGATGGTAATTGCAGGGGACCCAGTTTAATATACATAAATAAGTTTGAGGTTTTTCTAGAAATAATATGTATTGCTTGACAAAATATATGTTTCTAATGTAACTATGATATGAGAGGTTGATCTGACTTTCTAAGCTGATGGATAGTTGTGATCGGATCGTAAATGTGATAACTCACTGGAAGCTTCAATTACATATAATCTGAGTTATTTACTTATTATTTATATATATTAAAAATTAGACAATTCTCCCCTTCCGTTTGCCAAATTATATTTTAAAATTTGAAATAATTTTTTTACAATTCCTATTTATATCTTTATTTAAAATGAAAGATGGGTAAATAATAGAGGGAGGGGCATGTATTATTTTTAATATAAAAAATAGATATTGATTTTAAAAACAAATATAAAATTTTGATATGTATTTCATTTTTTATATATATTGCAGATGATCATATAAAAATGATTGAAACTTTGGTCAATTTATTCAAAATATTTGTTATGAACTCAATAAAATAAAACAAGTTTTGAAAAGTATAGATATAGAAGTAATTATGAATTATTCCAAATTGCATTGTATTTAGAAAGAACATTGGATGGCCGGACTTTTAAATTTTGTTTTTGATAATTTGTTCTAACAATTTTTTATACATACTAAATTATTGTACAATCACTAAAATAAATGACTGCAACTATTTTTAAAAGCTAATTTCTACAATATGTTTATTTATTAGTATGCAATTTTATATTAAAAAGTGCTCAGATCCATTACTCACGTGCATGTTTTTAAGCTCAGATTTTGACTTTTTTTATATTCGACTGTAAAGATACAAAGTATATAATAAACATTATAAATCTAAAATTTTATATATATTAGTTGTGAGCCTTAGACCTAAAAAAAATATTCACTTAAATCATGCCATTCTTAAGATTATATTCTGGGTCTGGGATATGTCAACTTATGAGAATATCTTATGACAGGAAATGATAGCGCAGTTCTTTAATAAGTAATGAACAGTATGATGCAATATTTAAATAGTAAATCAAAGTTAATGTAACATTATTTCACATTTTTTCACTAGCTAATAAGCAATGAATACTGAAATCTAAAAATATCTTGAAAATGTTCACTAGTGATAAAATGACTCTGGTTTTTATTAATTGAAAATACATATTACTAATGTTTCCAAAAATGCAAAAAAATAAAAATCTATCTAATTTCAATTATATTTAGAATTTTTATTTTCACTACCCTCTAAAGCCATCTTGAATAATCATTCAAAACTGAATAGTATAGTTCTATAATACATATGAGTTTAAAATCTTTGGGTTTTTAAAATTTTCAGGTTATTAGTTTGAATAGGATAAAGGAACAAACGGTTTCTAGATGCAAAAGTGCATTAAGTCCAGCTGTGAATCCTAATCTTCACTGATGAAATCAAAAGCTAGAAATCAGTATGGAAATAGGGGTTTTATAATGCTATATATATTGTCCACTGATTTCTCAAGATTATATCACTTGAACTAGGATAAAAAGTAACTGGTCTTGGAAGGATATGTGTAACCACGTAAGAAGTTATGTAATGTTGCTATTTGGAATTTCTGTTTATCCAAAGAATTCTTACTTAGATTTATAAGTTTTGCCAAATATTACAATTTAGTAACTTGAAAATGTAATTATAATAGCACTTCTGGCAATAATATTTAATTGAATTGCATTTTGATCCCTCTTTCTCCAAACATTGTCAAATTCTTCAATCGGAAAACAAATATGCTTTAGGTGTAAGATCGCTAAAAGAGTATAAAGATTATAATTCTATGCCTCATCTTTAATATCTTGATTCAGTTTCAAAATATTTGACTATTTAATACAGAAATAAAATATTGAAATACAATATTTGCTATTGTCCGAATATTGCTTGATTTATTTAATAATGGTTTTGTTAAAGTGAACTCTTGCAATCCAAAGAGTATCTGAAGAACTTTTACACTAATAGACAAATTAGGATAACATTTGATGAATCTTTCTTGTGGCTGTTTGAAATCAGCATTAAAGTTAACCAACAGTATTATGTTAGCTTCTTAATATGTTCGAGTTTTCTTCTTAATTCTGCATATCATTCATGATTGCATACAAAGCTTTGGATATGTTTTTGTTATGAAATCAGAGAGAATTGAATAAACTTTATAGTGCAAAATGTTTTATATAAGAAGTTTTATAAAAGACAGCCAATACTAAATCTCATAAAATATCCAATCATATTATTATGACTGAATAACCAATGCACTTATTTTCTGAGCAGCAGGATCAAGTTTATTTTTCAATAAGTAGAAAATTAAGAATTAGCAATAATATTTTGTATTGATAAAGTCTGTTTTAACTTTAAATTCTAATTGTCTATAAAGATAACATATGCTTGATGACTTTTTTCTGTTATACTTTAGTCTCTCTTGGTCCTAAACTTTTTCTGAAATCATATTATACATCTATGATTTTTTCCCCAATGTACTCTAATCCATGTTGAATAATTTTTATAATAATCTTATTTGGATGTTGTATTGAAAATATTTTATAAGTTTATTCATTACCTTAACACTTCTTTTTTGATAAATTCGAGACAATTATGTTCAAGACATTTGGATCCAAATATTTGTGAAAATACAAAAATATATAGATAGTAGCCCATCCCATATAATATACACTTTTAAAACACACACACATTTAACTCTACAATTTTCAATATATATTATAAACTATACCTACTTTATGACATGACTGTGTCATTTCCAGTTAAAATTTAAAAATCAAAAATAACATTAAAATTAAATATTAACAGTCCAATGTGAATGACCAACTTTCCATATTTTATAATTAAAAGTTATATTATTTCCGAGTCTATATTTGTAGATCATTCCGTTATTAGCAATGGAAGTTTTTATTTTGATAATGTTTTAATATTGGATATGGAATATGATTTGAGGAAAAGAAAAATCAAAGGCACATTTTATATAGATAATGGTTTAAATAAGCAATGTAATTGTATAAATATATACAATTTTCTCTGAAAGTTTACTTGTGATTATATATTAGATGGCCCTGCATTGCTTAGTGCAGTCATAGAGTGTCAGACTTTGGAACATAAGATTCTCAGATTGATTTCCATTCTGGTACTCAAACTTCTGATAAATATTTGGGAAGTAAAGCTATTTGATTATTTGTTTTTATATTAGATTATTTCAATTACCTTGTTTAATTATTATGTTTTTACTAAAAGCTGAATATATTTTGAAACATAAAATCTGAATTTTCTAAAAACATTTAACAAACTAGAAAATGACACCTTCTGGCATCCATTGATTACTCTGGTTAGCACAAAGTGGCACTACGATATGGAGAGTTTTTGCCTGTAAACTAGAAAATGGTAATTGGTCTAATACATAATTACAAATATATATATATACACACACACACATAAGTTCATAACATATATCTACAAGTTTTAATTCAAAAGTTATACATTTAAGACATCAACAAAAATTTGAATAATGCAGTCATGTAAAGATACAGTGAAGTAATTAGATGAAAAGAAAAACAGCACATTTACATGTATGTACTGTACTCAAATCTAGGATGTGTACATATATATGTGAATGTTTATGCAATCACTTTCTTGAAATTTCTTTTAAGAAATTTGATAAGGATGAAAGAAAAACATTCAATATTTATGCAATTTGACATTTGTAAATTTCATATGTATTTTCCCATACAGACAACATCAGCCATTTTATATTTTATAATCCTAATAATAGCTTGTCTTGTGGATTAGAAAATTATAAGCATCCCAAAGCATAAAGTTAATAATACATAGTATTTTCTTCCAAAGTTAAAAGAAGCTATTATTTATTTATAATAAATTGTTTGATATCACTCTTTTCAATGGATTTTTTATGAAAGTCTTATAAACTAAATACTTTCTAAGACATTATATTATTGCCTATAAAATTATCATTATTCATATCACTTCATCATATTCTTACCACATATTGTGATTGTAACTTTAGCAGCTTCAATATTACAAATGACCCAAGCATATTTTTTTTTAGTATTTCATGAATTGATTGTTCATTCTTATTAAATATTGCCAGTTTTAGCATACAACCTTTTTTTCTCTAAATTATTTTCAATTCATCAAGTAAAAAATACTTTTAATTTTTTTTAGGCTTTGAAAAATTGCTATCATTGTTAGCTTGGTGTTCAAACCAGCAATGTTTACCATCACAATATGACTACGTATTTGAAATTCAATTCAGCACATAATTTTGAGAGTATAAGACAAAAAAAAAGTCTGGTGATATATTATATAAAGAAATACACTCAAAATTTACACATTTCTATTATTTTTATTGAATACACAAGTTTTTAGAGCTTGGATAAGATAGTCTCACTATAGAAGAATAAAAATAGAATTTTTCCCAATTTGATCAGCATTTTATTTTATTTTTTCCCATACTTTTATACATAGATGGATAACAACTTCATATTATGACTCTTCTACACACACACACACACACACACACACACATATATATATGTATGTTGCTATTGCAAAATATTTTTCAGCAAATAAATAATTTACACCTAAAGTAATTTTAAAATATTTATTAATAGTAATAATATATTCACAATTATCACAGTTTTTTTCCCATTGCGGTTAGTGAATATATAATTGTTTCCAGCAAAAATCAGTGGTTAGAAAAATTCCACAACTCCTAATAGAACCTAACTCTTGCAGCCATAATGATTTGTCCATGAAAAATCTGATATATTTTCTGCCAACAGCTTCCCGATCCAAATATTTGAGCTTCCCTGAATGCAGTCTTCAAACAATGGACAAGAGAACTTGCTGTCACAGTAATTTCAGACTTGTGAATTACTGTTCTAAACATGACTAGTATTTGTTTCTCAAGTGGAGTTTAGTTTTATAGTCTGCTGACCTATCTTACTGTAAACAATTAGATTTAATGACTTAGGTATTTTGATAATGTCATATTTTGAATTTGATCTATTAAATTCTATAATTCAGATTTTTGATTATTATTGTTTCATTAGCATTTTCCAACAAATTCATTCAAAATAGGAACTTTTTTTTTTTTAATCTCACAAATTCCATGAAAGACCACTTTTGTTTTTTTAATTTTGTCTCCATTTTAAAGATAAGTGCTATTATAATCATCATTTCCAAACTATTCATCCACTGCAGATAATAATCAAAGTTTAAACCAGTTTATCTGATTCAGTTTTTTTCAATATCACTTCAGAAAATTTCCTTATTTTAATCATTCATTTCATATGTGGTCTTTATTCAACTTCTTATAATCTTTTAAAACAGGCAAAACTCACTATATATATTGCCACACACAGCAAGCTAGAGTAATCAATGGATGCCAGAAGGCTTGTGCATAAAATCCTCATCTGTGTGTGGCAATATATATAGTGAGTTTTGTCTGTTTTAACAACAATTATACACAAGCATAAGAGGTGGTGGTCATGTGATGTTTATTGGCTTCTTATAATCTCTTAGGATATGATTTTTTGACTGTTCACTTATTAGCATCTCCTCTAGATTGATTTCAATTTTATAATTTTTTCAATGACGAGAATATGTTTGTTTTCTTAAACATCTATTTACTTTAAATCCTTTCTAGATACTCCCAACCTTTATCTCTCTATATTTTTTCATTAATTTATTCTTTTATATTTGCTTATGATTTCATTTATTCAGTAGACTTTATCAGGGTTGCAAGATTCAAATATATATAATCACGCAAATAATACACATCTAAATATACATATCTCTATATAATTACATAATATATTATATAAAATATTTTACAATGTAGATTTTAAAGAATACATATTTTTTAATGAACATAGTAACTATATATCTTTTTTTTTTTAATTCTTACTTTTAAAAGATTTCTTTTACATCATCTGCTTTATATTTTTAATATATATATCATTTTACATTTATATGACTTTTACAAATTTTAATAATTTGATTTATTTTCATCACTTTATTAATTCCATTATAGTTTTAATTCTGCATTAATTAATTATACATTTCTACTTTTTCCAAAATTTGTAATTCTTTTTATACAATCTTACTTCCCTTAAAATCTAACAACTTTAACTGAAATAATTTTTACATTGTCTACAAAAATTTTTAAAATGTTATTTTAATTTTCAATCGTTATGTACTTATTTAATTAATAAAAATATTTTCAAACCGTAATGTTTTCTAACCCAAATACTATTTTTAATTATGATAGCTTTTTAATTTCTTCAAATTTATGCCCTGTCTCTAGTGAATATAAATAAATAGATATTTTAGCATATTTATGGGGGGGTTAATCATGTATACATTGAATTCTTTGTTTCACTTATATAATTATTTCTGATATTGTTAGCTTAACATGTTTTACATTCAATTTACTCCATTTATATAATTTTCTATATTTTCAATATATTACGTATTGACAATTAAAGATTGATTATGAAGAATTAGAAGAAGTTAACAGTTACAAATACCTTGGTCAGATTATTAATACAGATGGAAACATAATGGAGGAAATTAATCATAGAATTAAACTTGGTTGGAGTGCTTTTGGTAGAAATAACTTGATACTAAAAGGAAATATGCCTATGTGTTTGAAAAGGATGGTTTTTAACAAATGTGTTTTACCAGTTCTTACTTATGGATCTGAGACTTGGACACTTAATAGAAGAGCAATACAGAGACTTCAGACCACTCAAAGGAGTATGGAGAGATGTATGTTGGGAGTAACAAGAAGAGATCGAAAACGCAATGTATGAGTAAGACAACAAACAGGTGTTACTGACCTTATTGAAAAAATTAAAAGATTGAAATGGAGTTGGGCTGGACATATTGCTAGAAGAGATGATAATAGATGGACAATTGAAATTTTAAACTGGATTCCAAGAGATTGTAAAAGACCCAGAAAGAGACCACATGTGAGATGGATGGATGAAATAAGAAAATGTGCAGGGGTGTTGTGGAGAAGAGAAGCTAAAGATCGGAGAAGATGGATTAAACTTGGAGAAACCTTCATCCTGCAGTGGATTGATAATGGTTGATGATGATGATGACGTATTGACAATACGTACGTATGTTTAATTATCATTCCGAAAAAACTAGAGTAATGAATATAATTAGTTAAATTTTCCCGCAGTAAAATTTCTCGCGTGAATATCGATTTGGTATCACGTGGGGTAATTACAAAATGGCTTCTCCAAGTGCGGGTAAATTCTAATTTGTAAATAAGCTAAAATTTTATAATTTTTAGTAATCTCACTGAAAAAAAACTTTTGAACATTATTATGCAAATATAGCACTATACTTTATTTTTATTTAATATAATTGACTATTTTAATTTTTTACATATCTATGAGAGAATTTTATTTTTGATCAATTATATACTGTAAATTCTATAATTAAAGCGACGTAGTCTTGAACCAGTTTTTTTCCCTTTTTTTTCTAATAAGTTTATATTCGTTTGATTGTTATTAGTTCTATATTGCGCTCATGGATAATAGTACTTTTTAACAAGTTTATATTCATTGTTATTTAGTTTTATTAATTATGTTAGATAAAATCGAAAAACCTTTGCTAATGAGTGTCAATATTGATATGCTAATACATTTCTTAGCATAATAATAAATATTTATTCTAGATGCAATTTTATTAAGTGTTATTGAATGAAAAGAGTAATTTCAAGTAGATATTCAAGATTTTGGCTAAATTATGTTAATTTTCTTACTTTACAAATAAGCAAAATAATCCCGACGAAGTTCTATATATATCAACGAACATTCTTTCAACATTTCCTCTTATAAAATTAAAAAAAAACCCAGCTACTAATGAAAATTTATTTTGTCCCTAAATACGGTAAAGAGAAAGTTATATGCTTCACTACAAATTCTCAGTAGTTGAAAAGGATTAAAATCATATTTCAACGCGGAGGAAATATTACGAAGGGAGGGAGGGGGCTTAACCTAAATCTGAACTAGAATATTTTTTTCGTTCTGAAACCCAAGTAGCGTTTTAATTTTTTGATCCGCTGACGTAAATTTTCTCGATGTTGCTTAGGTAAGAGTGGAATGATAAACATAATTGGGGCGTGTAGTCCCAGTTACAGTGGGGGAAAAAAAAAGTAGATTGTGAATTAAACTAGAGAATATCGAGAAGAATTCTTGGCAATTGTAATAATATTTGTATAGTTAGTTGTTTGGGAGGTTGTGATCATAGAGCACCACAATGATAGAATAAGCATAATTAGATTTTACACTCACTATATTTTCTGTCATCTAATGTTTTGTCTTCACATTTAGTAATAATTTTTTTTTTGTCTTTTTTAATTTTTTATATTGCATCAGCAATTTTTTTTTTCGTAATATTTGAATTTACAAATATTTTTAATCAGTCTGATTTTTTTAAATTACATATATATATATGTATTTACAAATTGATAAATATGCTGCCTGATTTAACTTTTTTGCCCTTAAACATCACGATAACTATTCCCCATGGATAATTTTGCTTCTGTTTTTTGCCCTTATGAATCTGTCTTTCATTGTAATTTGTTTCATTGTTAGTTTCTAATTTAATGTAGAGATTGCTTCTTAAAAACATTCATATTCACTGATAATTGCATTTTTCTGAGAACACATACTGACTTCTGATTTTTATCTTTTTAAATCACATTTATGAAGAATGACCTTATTTTATGTCTTTCCTGTTTGCAACTTGGGTAACTGGCAGTATATTACTTGAAAATGACACAAATGTCATATAGTTTATTTGTGTGTGTATGTATATATATAAATATGATAAGTTATATATATATTTATAATTTGTTATTGCTTAACAAACTTTCCAGGAATTGTTTTAGTGTAATTTATTGTATCAAGTGAATTTAAAGTTACATCATTATAGTTCATATAGCATTAGAAGCATATTTTTTATTAATAGAATGGAAATTATTGTAATCTGTTTTATTTTTTCTGGAATAATGCTATTGATTCCTGATCCATCCTTTTGGTAATAATATTAAGGTTAATCTGACCTTTTCATCAATTAATGAAAATTCCTTCATCTTATCAGAAGCATTATTCTTGTTACAGCACATCATCATCATGTATTTTTTTAATTTCTGCTTAATCTTTATTGCATTGCTTCAACGTCATCTTTCACCTGATCCATCATTTCAATAATGAGTGACAAATGGGTGAATTTCTTCTAAGCTGTTCTTCCTCCATTTTTTGTTTTATATGCTTATAACACTGTCAGCTCTATTCATTTTTTGATGGTTGTCATGATCACGTTTTTTTGACCCATTCACAATTCCAGTCTTGATATTTTTTTTTCCAATATGTCCAGCTCTGTTTCACCATTTCCCAAGTTGTGTAGCTTTTTTTTTAGTGTTACCATCGTCAAGAATTGTCTTGATGTAGCTGCTTTCACCATGACTCATTATTAAACTTTCTTAGCCATCCAAAATACCCTAAGCATTCTTTGGTGATATTTGATTTTAAAAGAATCAGTTCTTCTTGTCTTTCTTTCTTATCCAAACATTGCAATGGACACTTAAAAACCTCCACTTCTGTTTGCCCCATATGGACACCAATTTTCTAAATGTCTTTGATGTTAACAATAGCTGTGCATTTATCTTGAAATAGTATTTCCATTTTGTTTGAAGCCAAAATTGATAAACTCTGAAAATATTCTTCATTGTTATTTCTACTATTCCTTAGTAAATTGTATTACCCTAGTCTGCTCATATTTGCCTTAGTATATATTTTACCTCTATTCCTATTGATTTATCAGATTTTTTTTTTTTTGTTATTGCCATTAAAACTATTTTATCTGCATATCACAAATTGCATACTGTCTTCCTATGATTCAGAATCCTCTTTGAAAATCATCCAGAGTCTCCATATCTGCTACAATGTTGAATTAAGAATGGTGACAGTACATTGCCTTGCCTCATCTCTTTATCTACTTGAAACCATCCATTCTCATATATTAGAAAGATAACAACTGTATCAAAGGTGGAGAATATGCTATATCAAATGTAACTGTCCAAAGCTTGTTGTGTCATATAAAATCAAAAACGTTCTGATAATCTATAATGCAGAGAGTGGCTATTGAAATTTTCTAACCTTATTGAGGATAATATTTAGATTGGTTATCTGATCTTTTATTTCTCATCATGATCTAAAATCTGCCAACTTCTATGCTAGTTTCAGTTTGTCTTTACTTATCCAACATTATTTTCAAGCTTATCTGGATGACATGTGAAACCGAATCTATTGTCCTTTATAATTATCACATTGCCTGTGATCCCTTTCTTCTGATATTGATGCAAATGTTGCTACAATCTAATCTAATTCTTAGGCAATTTTCATTTTCACCACGCAGCCAAGATGAACATATGTAATGTATTTACAATTGAATCATTTCCTTTTTCAAGTAATTTTGTCGGTACTTCATCTTGTCTGATTTCTCTCCCAGTAACAGTATTTTATATTCTGTAACCAATATATCAAATACTATTGTGTTATTTTTGTATGTGTTTCACGAAACCTCCAGTTGACTGACCTCTCTTGGAACTATCAACAACCCAATAGCTTTATCTTCTAGCATAAATAATCATAGCATCAACTTTTCTTGGAAGTTTTTTCATGATTTGAAGCATTGTATTAATAATATATTATTCTCTTTTAAAATTCTGTGCATAAGTTATATTCTCTTGTTTGTTTCCTCCTCACTATCTTCTGCATCTCTCATTTCATTGTTTATAAAATGACATTTATCATATTTTAACATACACGCTTGAGATAGATACTTAGCTTTCTATTTCACATATTTTTTAAAAATTAATCTAGTTTTTCTGCATTTATTTCTGTTTTCAGAATCTTTTTAGATATAGTTGACAATCATTCTATATCTTTTCTTATATTTGAAATTTGTGATTCCATTTTTTTAAAAATATCTTTTAATTTTTTTTCTTTTTTTTCAATTACAATAGTATTTTCAGTGTGTTGTTTTAACTTCTTTGGCTGTATTAATTTTATATAAAAAATTTTTTTTTAATAAGTTCTTGATTTCCATCTATCTCTACTTCATGTAGTTCTTTATCATTTTCATGTAAAGCACAAACTGATTTCTAATATGGTCTATTTTTTTATAATTTCACTCATTTTGTGCATTGCACAGTGTTTTGGGATATTTTTTATTATTATTATTAAATTAAACTCTTCTATTGCACCAAAAGTATAGATGCATTTAGCTATATTCCTTAGCAATGTACTTGGTTCTATTCATAAGCAGTGATAGTGATTTATTTGCTTGTAATATGTGCTTTGAAGTGGCTATTGCAAAAGATTGCTTTCCTAATGTAGACGAATATATAGACACAGAAAGAAAGCTTATTCTTTGCTCAGTTTATATTATTCTTACCAAAGGGTCAAAATTGCCCAAGTTAATATATTATTGACAAGGTCATTAAAATATATTGTTGTTGGTCTAATATCAGACAGATAATTATATTAAGCATTAGCTTGAGTTCAAAATGTTATGGTGTTTGAATCTCGGATTATTAGTTTTAGAATTATAAAAGAAGTAAAAATGGCTGCTGAATGCTGGAAACTAATTTAATGGTTTTGTTGGCATTACCATCTTTTGTACTTTGTTTTCTTAAACTTATCAACAGATGGCTCTGGAATAAAAAAATTGAATGGATTACTGCTCCTATTTCAGATGTTGAATGTAATCTGTGTATACATGTATATATATATTAAAAAATCTTTATCTGCAAATTTTATCATTTTTAACTTGAAATTAATTGTTCACTTTTTGATTTTCGTGATAAATCTATTGTTATAAGGTTGAATAGATATTCATAAAGTTAATAGTAACTGTTGAAAGAAATATATTTAACAGTTGTTCTGGGAATGTTCTTTATGATAATGAAAGTTACACCATTTTTAATTTGTTTTGTTTGCTCTCCATGTTCTTTAAAAATTTGCAATTGTAATGATGCAATGCTATAAACTTTTTTTTTTTTAATATTTGAGATTAAAGAAATGATTATTATGGGATTAGATGATTTATCAGGACTATTAAATTGAGATTTACTGCAGCAGAAATTAAATCTCATCAATAAATCTGGTATAACATTGCAGCTTCACAAAAACATAAGTAAATTATTTATGGAGTGAATAATCATATGGTTAATCACCCGGGGAAATCATATAACATTTGAATACGAGAAGTGAAAGATTAAACTTTGATCTAGGAACTTTTAGTTTCCAAGTCCATCATTCTACTACCATGCTAAATCTCTCAGAGTATTTATTAAGTCAAGAGAAAATAAACATAGTCTTTTCTGGTAAATTGAAATTTCATTTTGGAAGCTTTTATAACTGATTTAGAAGTGATAATAATAATGAAAAAAACAAAAAACTTAGACAATAGCCTGGCAGGATTTTTGGGAATTATGATTTGAGGAGGAGACAGACATTTTGGTAAAGAACAGTTTTGCTCTTCATTTTTGGAGATCGATGACACTTTTTAGAGCATTTGGTATGTGATTTTTTGTTAGTATTAAAGAAGATATATTTTAGCAAGATAGTACCTGGATTTCTTGTGACAAATATTCCATTACTGTTTTTGGCAAACTGAAATATTCTCTAATCAGTTACTAACTTTAGCTTTATGAAACATATCTAGAATATAATTGAAGGACATGTCAATAACAGTTAACATCCATCTCAAAATCTGATTGATTTCTAATAACTGAAAAATGAAAGTGTTTGTTTGGATTTGAAAAATTTAATACATTACATTTTTTTTTTTTTAAAATTTGTTAATAAAGTGTTTTTGTCCATCAGTATACATGTGGATGAACATACATATATACTGAAAAAATTAATTACATTTTTATTCTCCAAAAATTTATTTTAAGATGTTCTAATTTTTTGTTTACAAGTATGCATTTGCACATGCACCACACATATATTTAAAGTGTATTTTGACAAATATATTTCTACTTAAAAACTGTCATTAGAATATTTATTGCTTTAAGATGTTCTGTCTTGGCTCATCAGTATGCGTGTGTGTGTGCACTTTTGCGCATATTTATGCAGGGGTTCTTAAAAATATATACCAACTTTGAAGGCTTGTATTTTGTGTATAATTGGTAGTGATATTTTTTTCCATTATACTTAGAAAAGGTATTATAATATATGTCATTACTAAAGCTTTTTTTTTTTTTTTTTGGTATTCTGTAAAATATAAGCATTCACCTTAAAGCACTGTTAAGATCATAAAAGTACATGTATGTAATTCATAGTGCAATGTGGTATTCCAAAATTGAAAAATTTAGTACTATACTCTTATGTTTGTTATATTTTTTTTTGATAATTATTATACATATTTATTAAATCTTAGTTTCACATGTAGCTTTAATGGTCTATAACATATTTTTAAAATTTAGTAGCTAATTATATTTTAATTATAATTTTATACATTAATTAATCAAATGAATAAGTTGTATAAAAATGAAATTTGATTATCCTTTTTTATACATATATAATAGTTTTATATTATGTAGTGGTAAATAATAGGTATAATAGAATTTACACAGAAACAGTTCATATGATAATGATTACAATTTAAATAATTGAAAGTGTTATTACTATTAGCTATTTACTGTTATTATAATTTAATTGCTATTAGATATAGTATATTTTTAATAAGTAACTTATTGTTTTACATGTATATCAATAATGTGCATTAATATTAGAGGGTAAAAAGATCCAATTATCATTGTGAATCAAAATGAAAACTGAATTAAATGTTTTAAATGAAAGCATTGATTTTAAATGATTTCATAATATTTCTTATGAGCTCTAAATAAATTATTAAAATCATTAAAAACAATTGAATTTCATACTTTTTTTTTTTTTATTAAAAAGAAGAAAGCTTGGCCAATAAATTTTATTTTGTTTCTTTTAATGAACCATAATATCATATCATAATTGCTAATATTGAAATGCTGAATATGGTTTTTAATTTTCATATCCAAATTTATCATTTCTGATTTTGATTTTTCTGTTTATATTATTATTTCTTCATCATGAAAATTCAGAAGCACAAATGATCTTGTTAATAAAAACTCGATTATACAACATTTATTGATAAATTTGTTCAATTTGAAATTATAAGTAGTTCTAAAAAATATATAATTATAAAAATGTATTATATGAAGCAAATCAGAATGAAATTTCTGTTACTGATATATGATAACTTTAGTAAAAATATTTTAAATTATGTTATATATAGAGCTCACAAATAAGTGCTTAACAAGCTTTGCAGAATATCCCCAACCCCACCCGGTTTCTGCTACTGGCTTCCTTAGTGAGATGCTTGTATATCCTAGCACCTCACTGAGGAAGCCATTAGCAGAAATCGGTCTGGGGTTGGGGATATTCTGCAAAGCTTGTTAAGAGCTTATTTGCGAGCTCTATATATATAACATTTGTGATACAAGCTTGCTAAATTAGGTCATGTAGCATATGACTTGATTTCTTTATAATTTTTAATAATATTTGAATGATAATATTAAATTTATTGAAGTGTATTGAATAATTTTTTAGGATATGGTAAGTACCTGGCATAACTTCTTAATACTGTAAGGATTTGATACAAAAGTTGCTTCCATATGATAAATTTATGATAGTATGAGAAAATATTATTATGGGAACAGCATTTTGGAAGCTTATGTAACACTCAGTGATCAGCCAAAATAAATAAATGGATTGCTTCTCTTGCATATATGGATTATACAGCGGTGATATATTTGTGTATTGGTTTATTGTGATATAGTAAACTACTTCTCTTATTTTTGCATTTTTAAAAATAATTACATTTTATTTCTTGTTTTAGTTGAACAATAGCTTTTATCAGAGATTTATAAATAGTTGACACTTATATTTGATAAAATATAAAATTGCTCTAAAAAGTGCAAAAATAGAGTATATCATATTAAACAGAGCAATAAAGAGATAATGAAAACATTAATTCCAATATTGACTTACTTATTGTAATAAATAAAAGTTACACAATTAATGACATATATTTATATCTTATACATATTCACTTAATAACAATAATGCAGTACTACCTATTTTATAAATATTTATATCGCTGACAGATTTGCATTAAAATGAAATTAACTAAATTTCTACTATTCAGCAATAATTGTGTGAGAAAGCTTGTTAATAATAAAAGAGGATAATGAATTTAGAAAATGTTTATAGAATTCACTTCAATATTTATTAAGCGTATTTCTAACCCTTTTAAATAAAATAAATGACAACTGTCTTATATAAATAACATTCCGCTACATATTGAATTTTTAATTTGATGTAACTGGAAAGCTCCTGTCATCTGAAAATGAGATTTTCTGAAATTTGAAGTGCTTTTGTATTTAATTGGTCTTTATTTTTTCTGGTTAACTATTATGCAATTAGTGAACTTTTATATTTAGTTAAATAGAAGGCATTTTCATGCTCTTCGTCTATTATTTTAAGATATAAACAGTTTTTGAAGATCCTTAAAATCAGTATATTTTAAATTTTATAAAGTAATCATTTTATATTAATATTGTGGCATACTGTTTTATTGTAAATGTGTTTTCTTGATAGATAAATTGTTGATTGAAAATTGTATTTTTTGGGAGCCATTATACTTTCTACAGATACTACATAGATAAATAACATTTTTTATTTTTGGTTTTGCCTTATATTAAAATCTATTTTCAATTTTATTTTTACTTCTCTGGTAAATGTTTTATAAGAGTTTCTTATAACTTTTTTTCTATTTAATATTGAATTTCAAAAAACTCACACACTTCACTTTTTAGCAAAAAAACTTTTATTATTGATAACAGTTTCGACTGTACCATGCAGTCTTCATCAGATCTTAATCTATCCTTTCAAATGTCCTCCATTTTCACTTCACTTTTTAGCAAAAAAACTTTTATTATTGATAACAGTTTCGCTGTTTAATGGAGGACATTTGAAAGGATAGATTAAGATCCGATGAAGACTGCATGGTACAGTCGAAACTGCTATCAATAATAAAAGTTTTTTTGCTAAAAAGTGAAGTGTGTGAGTTTTTTGAAATTCAATATTATATATGAAGACAGCAAAAACAGAGGAGGAAGAAAAGAATTTTTTTCTATTTGGTTATTGTTCTGATTTTCATTTGGTTATCTTCTAATGAAAATCAGAACATTTTTTTAATATAGATTTTACTAATATTTATAATAAACAGTATTAGAATATGTTGCTGGTAGTTAATCTTAGTAAAACAAAATATTGCATACTTTGCAAGAAAGGACAGTCAATCATTTTCATATTTTAATTGAAAATCTTGTTAATATTCTTTAGGAGTTTCATCCTTCAGTTTAGAAAAACACTTTATTATATTAAAGTATTTGTGTAGATTAAGAGAGTAATTGTACATTATCCAAATTTTCAAAATAGCTATTAGGAAAATATTTTTCCTATATAATATCCTTTTCATTTTATTCTTATGTAATTTATTGCATTTCATTTAGTTTATAAGTGTATAAGATTGCCAAGAAAAATTCTATTTATTTTACTGTAAAGATCTAAGCTTGAATGACTAGTGGACATTATTTGATATAGTGCTAATCTTCCCAGATTACTTTCTGGCTCTATCCTTTGTAAATGAGGAATAGGATTCATAATTGAAATTAATGTCCTTATGCATTTAGCAATCATCTTTAATTTTTTTATATTATTTAAGTTAATAGCATGAAATTCAAATGAATCCTAAGATTTAAACCAAAACAATTTGCTTTCTTAATTATATAGATTTGAAACTAATCATAATTTATATATTTTATAAACCTTAATTTGATATCTACTATTGAAGCAGTCGATGTCTAATCATCATCGAGCTTCATGTTTCACCATCTATACTAACCTCCTAGGGGTCCGCAATTCAGACCTTGTTATAAATATATGCTATTCACTTACACACTGTATGCCGAATCATTAGAAAGATTAGTAAAATTAATTTTTATTTGGTAAAATAAAACAGTAGTTTGAGTGATGCGTATATATATTATGACTAAAGCAATAATTTTATTGCTATGTTTATTGCTGGAAAATACATTTGCTTATATATTTGTAATTATTTTTATATCTGTGTGTATTTAATGTGACAACAAAGAAAATGAGGGAGGCTCGAAATGCTAAAATAATCTTTGTTTAAATTCAGCTTGTTGCCTTTAATTAAAATTGTCAATTGCAATTAAGATCAGAAACAAATCGTTTATCATTGTTGTCAAATGATTTAAAATAGCTAAAAAAATGGTATTTTGAGCCTTATCTGTATAAAAACTTGTTAATTTAAATGTTGTTTGTAAGGGGATTATAGAGATAGTGTATAAAAGGAGCCCATAAGACCTTTTTAAAGTCAGTCAGTTATTTTCACTTGATAAGTTAGTTACTTTCACTTGATCAGTTAGTTACTTTCACTGGAAAAATTGTTAATTACCTAGAGAGTGGACTTTTACGTTCCTGATTAAAAAAGTGTTGCCAGACCATCATTTAAGAAGTCAAGAGAAGTTTAGTGCAATGGAGCGTGAGTAGTGGAGCCATCCGCCTTTCTTTCTTCCTCTCGGATGACTGTCTACCAGCCGTAAAATTCCATCTGACCGGCCATACGAGATGATGTAGAATTGCCAACCTGCCTGCCTGCTGCTATTCTGATATTTTAGGTAAAAATCATGTAATTTAGAGCTGCCTTAATACGAACATTCATGGGTTATTTATAATTTGTAGCTAAATTAAGTCATAGATCCATTTATGATGTTTTGCTAGTTTTGCTCGTAAACTCTCTCTCTGTAATCCCTTATTAATACTTATGTAATTCTAAATATATGTTGCTTTCACGCTTAATTTATGTTTATATAACTTTATGCGGCTCAATTAAATATATACAACTTATTTTGTTTAATATATATATATTATTTTCTCTAATATGTCGATATCAGTCAACCTCGCAACGTTAATTAAATTCATTAGTAAAATTATATTCATTTGTTTATTTAAAACAGAAATCGTTCACTAGGTTGGTTGAATATCTAAAAGTATGTTATTGTGAATGCTTATTTTACTTTGTTGTTTAGTTGCCATTATAAAAGATCGCGACACTTAATATAAAATTCTACCTTTTCTTACCATTGCCCGGAGGGCTAATTCTTTAATTAATACGTATCTGGGAATCGAACTTAAATGTAAATTTTATTAGTTTAATGATATAGAAATGAGTTATTATGCATTACCATTTGTTAAATGACTTAGAATTGAAAACAGTTTATTGCGCAAGAGGTTAGACCATTTCCAAACTTTAAATAATATTATAAAATTATATAAACATTGCTGGCATACCTTTTCTTTTATTCTGATATTTTATCTTTTCCATTTCTCGACTGTTTGTCATTAGGGACGTCAGAAGCCTGAAGTGCCCGTCCTACTTTTCAAAATTGTTCATAATCAGGGCCCTACTCCTTGTGGAACCTAAAGTTTACGAGGTTTATGTGCTGTGAATTACAGTGCATCCAGATCTGGGCTCTCAAACCCAGCCTCTCCTTCGATATCGCTCCGCCAGAATGCACGGACATATCAAATCTAAGTTCGTCTCAAGTATTCTTTTTAAATGATAAAATATCCAAATGCCATGAAGGCCAGATTTCTTTAATGTATGCTAGTACCGTTACTCTTGTCTTTAATTTAATCACCGTCCGCCTAGCCTTAGTAAGTCGCAATGATGTATTAAAGATAATGATTCATTTCGTAAAAAAAATACGTTCGGTTCATTGAGTTAAAATGCTTTCTTTGAAAAACCGTTATCGATTTCCATAGACGTAGACAAACGTAAATTATTTATTATATCATGTAATCTCGTAAATAAAGCGCATTGTTTGTTTCTTATTTCTAAAAGACGTCTTTGCCAAACAATGTGAATAAAGTATAAATAATGGTTCTCCTAAGAAATACGATTGAAATCCTATATGTCGCCGTTATCAAATAAATCTCTACTGTTAAAACTGTCACAATCTTTTATATTTATTTTCGGCATCCACAACGTTCCGTAGCAAAAGTTTTCTTGAATTATCTTATTAACTCCGCACAAGTTATAAAACACTATAAAATTGTATCTGTAAAATTATATTTATTAAATGAGTGATAGAGGGGATTTTATACAACAAATTCCCAAGTCTTGTAAATAAACAATATTGTCCCAAGCGTGAAACTAGTTGGTAAAATATACATACGTTTCCTTAATCTTTTGTAATATATATATATGCGTTTGTTTAATATTTATTAAATATATCTATTTCATGTAAATCCTGTTTTGTCATTGAATTATTAGTTTCGAGTTAATATTTAGAACTACTTTCTTTAGCTGATAGCTTAGCATGAATAAATAACTATAATAAATGTAATTCCTGGACTACTCCAACCTCGATCATCATCATCAGTCTGATCTTATGCTCTACTGCTCTGCCTCTGGGCACGGAATTAAAATAATTTTACTGTATCCTCAGTATTGTTGTTCATTGGGTCAGAGATTTGAAGAATAGGCAAATAGGTTAGAATTCAGGATTGCTCCAGACCTGTGTATCTCGAGCATGATCGGATTCGAGGTACTTTTGCTTAGGATTTGAATCTTGTTAAGTGTGCATACTATTTTGACCGGTACACTATAATGTCATTATATCTTTTGACTGGCGAGGTTAATGATGATAACAATTTCATAGGATTTTTATATATGCTTACTCGTATGCTTCCAAGAGTAATTTCTTCACTATATTTTACTGGCATCGAGTATTTAAAGAACAGCAGATGGTATAGGGTTATGATATCACCATCCCTAGTTTGGATGTCCTAATCCTCACTAATAAAGGTAAAAGTCAGACACTAGCCTGGAGATATTGCAGCACTACATCATCTGGTGTTAATTGTTTACTCCTGCTTACATTAGATAGATATAGAATAAGATAAAGAGATTTGTCTTAAAAACATGAAAAAGCCTTAAGTCATTGATATAATTGCCTTTCTAGACAAAGAAGGAGACTAAAAATTGATCTAGAGTCAAATTATACAAGTGAACCAATTTGGGTTCAAAACTTTGTTGTTGGTTTTTTCATGTTATTAGTTTTAATAGTACAGTATATAAAAATAAAAGGTGGCTGCTAGATGCTTAAATACATTAGCTTCAGCTTTGAATTCTAGTCCAAGTTGTTAAGAATTGAAGGGAGCTCTGACAAAGACTGATGATCAGTTGAAGCTGTAAGAAAATATCAATGAGTAAATTTTTATTTGATTGCACTGTAAAAAGTGATTAAAGGTGTATAAATGATATAAAAATCAATATATAAAGGAATAAGAAGTGAAAAGACATTACTATAGATTGCTTTAGAGCAGGATGAAGAGAATTGATATTAGAAATATATGAATAAGCATATGAGAAAATGATGGTATTGATGTTTATGTAAGATTGAATTTAATGAATCTAAAGAGGATATATATAATAAAAAAATAATAGGATTTAAATTTATAGAAGAAATAAGCAGTTAAGAATGATTTTTACTATTAAAGTTTTTTTTTTAAATTATAGCTATTCAAAGTTATATATATATAAAGGAAAAGGTAAAATAATTTATAGGCAATATATATAATAGTTATATCTCAAGAAATAAAAACTGAAATTGATAAAAATTTATGAAATGCAATAATATGTGAAATTTATTTCATTTGGATTTGAAATTATCAATTGGAATGCGGAGTGATATGCAATAATAGAAGAAATTTGCTGTTTGAAATCTGGCAATAGGATGGGGGGAGGGGTATGTTAAATAAATTCTAATAGAAATTCCAAAAGTCTCAGATATAAAAAAAAGTGTGAATGAAATTGAAGGTTCTTCATAATCAATTTTATAATATATAGAGAGAAAAAATGCATCTATTCTATAATTGAATTTTTGGATTTAAAAAACGACAGGGCTAGTCCATTTGAAAATATTTATGGAAAGAATAGGAAATTAGTATAATCATTACACATCTCTTAAGAGAAAATACTCGTACATTATTTCAAACCATCATTTCTAAGTCCTTTAATCTCTCTCTCTTCAAATACAACTCTTAAGAGCATTAACCAACTCTCATCTTCCATAGTTTTCTTTAATCCCTAATACATATCTAATTCATTCAAACTTCTTATAATTTTCTCAATAAATTTTTCTTTCAGCATTTCTGCATTGTTAATCTTATGATTTTCATATCCTTTAAATTTATCAAAAGTTTCAAATCTTTTTCTAATTGTCTTAATTCTGTATAAAGCTACATTCCTGGAAAAAAGAAAAAAAAAACCTATCAGTTCTCTTTAATTTTAATAGGCAATAAAATAGTCTCTTATCTTACATTTTGAATTACAAGTGTCAAACTTCCTCCACCCACAACTTTGTCACCAACCATTCTGGATAAATACTGTAATGATTATCACTAATCTTCTATTCGAATATGCATCTTGGGGAACATTTATCTTTTATTGTATCTTTATTCATATGATTTTAAAAAAATGTATGGTGGTGTGGAGGTTGTTATTTTACTTATTAAAAATCTGTTTGATTTTTGTCATCTTCATTCTTATTTTTATTTATTTGTATTTTCCATCAGATAAGCATGTCATTAATTATGCATTTAAATCATTCAACTGATTCTATAAATTCTTGCCTGGCTATCACTCACTTTTGTATTTGCTTTACCTGTTATCTCTGAAATTGATTTTACTTTTTTTTTTTTTACAAATTCCATCATCGGTCATACATAACATTGTGATAATGTCATCCTTAATAAATATAATTATGATCATATCACCAGGAAATCTACTTCAATGAGCTCTTCTATCCATAGTGCTAATTCCATCCTTATCATCACTCTTTGTCCAACTAAATGTTAACCAAACATGATAAGCAACATTTTTGATTTAAACATATTCCTTTATCTTTTCCACAGGAAAATCAAACATGTTAACGTCTTTTTCCAATACATGCATTTTAATAATAACCCAAATTCTCTTTATCAGACTTTTTTTCAAAATTAATGAAACATATTAAATTTTATTTTTTTCTATATATCTTTCTGCAATAGATTTTATCATTAATTAAATCTTTTCTCTCTTTATTGCTTCTAAATGTATACTGTTTTTCAAGTAAAAGCACATCCATTTTATTAGAAATGTGTTAGTAAGATTATTCTTATTGTTGTAAAATCTCTACATTTTATTTAATCTAGATTTTTTTTCAGTAGTCATCAAACTTTGATCATGCAACCTTCAATGATAAAAAAGAATAATATTTGGAATCCTGCACAGATGGACAGTGTGTGTGGCAATGTTATGCACAGGATAACCTCCTATTCTGCTAGTTTCATAACAAAAACTCTAACACTAAATTTATTATTTACTAATTGATAAATATTTTTTGAAGATATTTAATATTTTTGCATTACTTATTTCAATTAAATCTCTAATACTTTTTCCACATTGCATTTTTCAGTATGCTTTTATAAAGGAGAAATAAAACAAGAAATGTAGAAACTGGAGAAAATTGCAATATAGTCTAAAGATATTTTAATAAAAAGCATTGTGAAAAGTGTAAGAAGATAGTGTATTATTTACTGATAAATTATTGTGTTAAATAATGCCTGTAAAAAGAACATAAGTCATAACTAAAACAACTCTATGAAAATTTAACAAACAAAATATTTTCAATGGAAACAATGTGTTCACATCATACAGAATCCATTTTGTTTTAGTATATTGGTCAGATATTTTGTGATCTGGTTATTATAAGATCTAACACCAAGTTCAGTTTTAAACTGTGTCTTTTGATGACTATGAAGTAAAAGTTATTTCATAGTCGTACATTAAACCAAAATAAAAAAGTGTACTGTTGTTGAAAATCAACTTAAAATTTTTTATCTTCCTTGGTATCAATCAATTTTTCTATACAATAACTGGAGTTAGTTATTTCTTTCATGTGTGATTAAGCACAGTTGTAGGGAAGTGAATTTAAGTGACTAAAAATTTCTGAATATAAAAAAAAAAAAACAACCCTCAAATTTGCTGAATAGGTTTATTGTGTTTAACCTGCCATTTTGGGGTTCTGAACATTTAACCAAATGATTACCATTATTTTTTATCAAACAGATTTTAAATGCATTAAGATTCTTTACTTGGTAAGTTAGAAAACAAATTTTTTATTTAAACTATTTAAGTGTTCAAGTATTATATTTCATATTGATAATAGAATGCACTATGTGCAGCAGTAAAATCATGT
Organism: Epiperipatus broadwayi; assembly: GCA_028023455.1. Classification (NCBI taxonomy): domain Eukaryota; kingdom Metazoa; phylum Onychophora; class Udeonychophora; order Euonychophora; family Peripatidae; genus Epiperipatus; species Epiperipatus broadwayi. Next base: position 898,269 of record JAQFVV010012717.1, on the reverse strand, counting down.
AATGATGGAAACATTTTTGAACTATTATTTTTAGAATGCGTTCTTTATGATACATAGTTTTTTAAAAACTAGTTCTCAATCCCCCCCCCCCCAAAAAAAAAAAAGGACAGAAATCTGCAAATTATTATTTGTTTCAGGGAAAAAAAAGAGCATATTGCATTGTTTAATTCCACAATTCTTGTAAATACTTTTCCATGGGATAACCAGAAAAGTTCTATGTGATATAAAGGTTTTCATAATATTTGTCATCTCATTACATAGTACTGTAACAAGTCATTTAAAATTTCTTTATCTTCATTAAATTTTATAACCATATATTGTACCAACCATGCGACCAAGAAAAGCAGGGGCAAAAGTCCCATAAATATAGGCACAATAGTATGACTCCTCTTATAGACAGTATAATCAAAATATCAGTACCAAAATATCAGGTTCTTATTCCAACTTAAAGTTTATTCTAAGTTCTTCTTAAAATTTTAAATCTTATTTCAGGTTCTTTACTCAACTTTAGATTCTTCTTAAAATTTTAAATCTTGTTTCAGGTTTTTAAATGTCTATATCTCAGAGTTCAAAAAAAAAAAAGTACTTGGCACAAGAAAACAATAATGGCAATAAATACTTTAAATTTTTTAAAGTGTAATGACTATTTAAGTTAGACATTGAATATTTTATCTTCTTACAATTCTATCATTGGACATATTATCTTTTAGGCAAACAGAAATGCAAATATGTAATAATAAATTATCTAAACATTTAAATAACACATGGATAACAAATAATACATTTTCATAATATCTTAAAGTTCTTCAAATATAAGTATTTTATTTCTACCACCTAGAAATATGTCTAATTCTGATATCTTCTAATATGAACTTGCAGCAAATACTAAATGAAATAATGCAGCAGGTAGAAAAGGGTATATTTTATGCTACCAACTACATTACAAAAATGTATTTGAAAATAAGGACAATAAACACAATATTTATCTTATTATAATGCAAGTGAAATAAATAATAAAATAGATAGCTAAAATTTTATGTGACCATTGAAATGTACTCTCTATGAAATGATGAATAATAAAAGTGTATTAAATGAGATTTTCTGGATAATGAATGTAATAATGGCAACAAAACAGAAACATTTAATAAATAGCAAAAGTATTTATTTACATGATAAGATAATATTTTATTTACAATAAATATTACTTTTGATTTAACAAATGGACTAATAGAAATATTAATATATTGTACAATAAATATTTTTTTCCTAAACGTTTCTACAAGAATTATAATAAAAGCATTTATTACTATCCAAAAGTTCCCGCATTTTATCTGATACTGTCTCTTTCAATATTATGTACATGGAGCAAAATAACACACATATATACCCATACCAGGGACACTAGTATGGTAGTAAATACTTTACAAAAACAAAAACGATATCTGAAAATCAGTGTAAGAATACACTTATTATAAATTCTAAAGATAATAAAATATGCAAAATAATTACACTAGTATTATACTACTAATATCTATGAGGAGCCAACAAACAAATATGCTCAATACTAACAATACATTTTAAATTCAAGATGAACATGCCTTAAAATATTCTAAGATATTTGAAAATAGATATGGGATTAATATTACAATATGAATAGGCATCTGGTAACTATATGCAGGAGTGCTGGGAAATAAGTAAGCCATGCTCTCACTCATGGGGAGGGGCTTAACACATCAAAAGTAATAAAAATATCCACATAAAATGTCTAAATTGATACCTGTCCCCAAGCAGTGTACCAATTAATAACCATATGATGCATGAGTTTAATAGTAACAATAAAATAATCATCTTGCACACACATAATCATAAGAACATATCCATTTGATCTTACAATATGTGTATACCATCGCATCATAATTGCATAATGACATTTAACATTAAATTTTATATGCTATCTAAATTCACACACACCGATGTCCAAAACACTTTCATTTATAAACATATCGGATATAAAAGGCTGTTCTTCTGGGTACAATAATTCATTTTTATTAGGTTGAAATAATAATGATAACTCATAATAATTACAATTACCTCAAAAATAAATCTTTTACCAAGATATTTCTTAGCAAATCTGTTTCACATGTATGTATCATAAATAGATTTTATATCATCATAAATAATAATACTAATTAAGAATAGGTCATAAATTATAATTATATAATACCAATAATAATTTCAAATATATAAAACATGCTATATTTCATTTACCCATTTTAAAAATTTAAAGGATTAAAAGTCTTTGATTTTACAATGAAATGAATCCCTTTTAGTTGTGTCCTTTTGTTATTTTCTTTAAGGAAATACCATGACATAGTTCTTTCATCCTGGTAGGTAAAATAAATATGCACTCAACAGTTCAGAGCAGGAATTCTTTTATAGCAATGTTTGCAATGAGCCGAGAGCAGATATATTAAGCAATAAATGGTTTCTTTATAAAGTTCACATTATTTAATAATTTTGAAGTATAATATAAATTTGAATTCATTTCTTTAATAAATTAATGAAAATAGACATTAATGAAATAGGCAGATGATTTTTAGATGAATAATTATGATGGCAATATAATATTTAAATTGCATTGACAATAAAATAAGTGTATAATGCATTTTCCAAGCTATTAATGAAGTTGATTTGGAGAACATTTTCTTACATTAAAACTGTAGAAAGCAATCTATAATTATATTTTGTCATATTTTTAAGACTGGCCATAATTTTGAAACAATTATTGCTATATTTTTGGTTTAATAGAAAAAGAATATGTCAGTTTTCAAACTTATTTCAGATGCCTTTTGTCTTTCATTAAATTGATTACAGAAGTTATTTACTTTAAAGTCAGAACTTTATCAAAATGTAATAAGTAATATCAGTAATTAGAATTAGTGTCAGCAAATTTGAAATTTATACAATGAAGTATTATAAGCAATTATTAATAGTCAAATTCAAATTAGCTAAAATCTATAATAAGATACAATAAACATAAGTATATCTCTATGTTTGCTCAGTTTCCAGTAACTTTTTCATGTAAAACACTTTACAATTTTCTCTAGAAAAATATTACTTGCATTTTCCAGTGATTATTATTATTTAATAAATAACTGAACACATTCTGTAAAATAGCACATCAAGGATAACTTTAGCTTCTTACCCAGATATTTAAAATGGATAAAATAATTAAAAAAATCAACTGAAAAACTTTTAAACTGATGGAATAATAAAGATAATCTGATAATACTGAAGTAGTGAATTAGAAGCAAATTAGTAGTTTTTATTTTCATATTTTTTTCTTTTTATAAACATGTTTGCATGTATGTTTTATTGTAGTGTCTATCATATGATATAGCTCAATCAATAATTGAAATATTATGGTGGAATCTTAAGCATTAGTGTACTGTATTTTTAACTTTTTTAATTGAGTTGAACTTTTCTAATAAAGACTACCTAAATACATGATGTCTAGACTAATAATTAACATGTAATGCACTTTATTAATTTTATTTAATTATTAAATAAATTATTTACTTTTAAATTAAACATTTTTTTATTCAAAGTTATATGTTTTCATTCTATTTAAAAGCTTTTTAAAATTGTCATTATTTAAAGTACCCTTTTTATAAAATATTTTTAATAATCACTTTTAAAATTTTCAATCTATCACATGTATGAACAAACATCTACACACACACACACATGTATACCAGATATAACGAGTATTTTAAAAGCAATCAAGCTAAATTAATTACAAAAATTTAAGTTAAAACTTATCCCAATTAATTATCTTTAAGCTTAATGTTTCAAATATTATACTAACTAATATTTCATGAATTACTATTTTAAAGATATTTATTTAAAAAAGTAACAAAAATTTTAACACAAATAAAATAACCATATTTTATAAATAATTTTATTTACTGCATATATCTAAAACAGCATGCTTGAAATTAACTCTTATCCAGATTTAAACTATTAATTTGGTATTTTAAAACAAATATTAAATAAACTAATTAGTATTTTTTAAGCAATTAATATTTAAACATGTTGAATAAATTGTTTTACTCAGTAAAAATATCTAGCTAAGACTATATAATTTAACAATAAAGTAATTTATGTTGAATAAATTGTTTTATTCAATAAAAACATCTAGCTAGGACTCTACATAATTTAACAATAAAATAATTTATTTATTACAATTTAAGTTTATTTATGCTAAAAAAAAATTTTTTTTAAAACATTGCAGAATATATTTAACCCATAGGCCTAAATATAATGTCACAATATATAGTCATATGAATAGATATTGTCATGTGATGTTCAAGGATCTAGGTTGATTCAAGGCAACAGTTCCAATCAACTGACCAAACACTTTATTTTTATTATATTCAAAGCTGAGAATTGATCCACGAATATAATTTTTAGAATCTGTCATGCCAACGTGGTTAAACCACACAGTATATTTTTTCTGCATTGATAATATCTTTCAGAATTTATTCCAGCTCTAATCTTATTACTGTAATGAATTTTAATTTTACATGTGATGTTGTTTTTATGATCTTATTTTTAAATATATATATATTTTATTCAGTCAAAGCAACTATCTCACAATTATATACTTTTTGAAATATTCTTCCTTTCATCTTATATCTATTTTATGCATTGATAAAATTATAAATAATTAAATAAATCTTCTTTTCTTTCATCACTTTAACAATGCTTATTTAATTGTATTTCATCAACCAGACAGTTTCGACTGATCAGCAGTATTCTTCAGAAAGAATAAGCTCTGAAAAAGACTGCTTGATCAAATGTAAATTAAAGAAAGCATTGTTAAAGTGATGAAAGGAAAGTAGATTTGATTTAATTATTCATAGTTATATTCATGTAATCTTTCTATATTATAGCACTTTCATTGGAAAGATAAAAATATTGAAAACATATTTTCTATAATATTTCAGGATGCCAACATTTTATGATAAGATGCCACTTTGGCATGCATGGGTTCATATGTGCTATACAACTTCTGTGCTACTACACGATTTTTATACAAATTATATTTTAACTAAATAATAATTAGGATTTTTTAAATTTCATAATATAATAATATAGAAAAATGTAAATGTTTAAAACCAGTAAGATATCACATGAATTTACTATTGAATATTTAATGAGAATTCTGAGTCTACTTTGTAATTGAAAGCTGGAGAATATTTTTCAAATTTGAATCAACCAGTCATGATCTCATTTTACCTTTCATCAATTTCATGATGAAAATAATTTTTATATAGAACAAAATGAACAAGTAAATTTAAACAATTAGATAATTGAAGTTTAAAAACTATTATAGCCTCACTCTAATTACAGAATGATTGCCAGAACAAGGAAAAAAAATTATCTCATTGAATTAAAATTTTTATTATAAATTTTTTTCTGACTACTAATAAAATCTGTTTTTTTTTTATTGCAAGTATTATTTTATAAGAATTGACTAGTTTTTATTTTTATTATAAAATCCATAATGCACTGGGTTTAGCACATGCACTATTTATTTCTTAATATCTCGGCAAAACATCTTTCTTTTAAGAACAGATTCCCAGTATGACTAGTTCTTCATACATTCTATTTTAAAATCATAATCTAGCTTATACTAAAAAGAGATTAACTCGTTGTAAACATGTTTTCCCTGTTTAGTAAAAAAAGGTATTTAACAAAAATTCATATACTTAACATGCTTTCAACTATTAGGTAGTTGTAATCATAGCAATATTAATTTTCTGAGTAAAAAGGTCGAAGTAGAGTGGTATTTAAATACTCAATGCGAAAATATAAATGAGATAATTTACATAATCCATTTCTTCAACAATAGGATACAGGACCCTTTCTTATTAATAGCATGCACATTACTTGCTAGGTGCTATGCGTATTTAACTTTATGTTTTTTGTCATTTCTCTCTGAACACACTATACTCACACACACTAGCTCATAGTCATGATCATGTTTGGCCTCGTGCTCCACGAATATAGACTTGACATTGGTGTTGATTTGGCGTGATTATAAAAATATCTGTGTGGTGCCATCCTGATTGCAATGTTTGCATGTGATTCACTGAAGTAAATCAAAGAGACTTATTACAACTAATCTTGTAAACAACCTGAGGGGGGGGGATCTTCTCTGGGGCAGCCTGTCTAGTGTTGTTTATCAAATGATTTAGAATGGGTGGGGTCCAAACCTATATTTCAGAGCAAATTTTCATTAAGGTTTGAGATATTTTGGGTATGCATGATAATGATATACATAGTTTTCCATCATTTGTGCAAATGTATTTTTGATTTTGGAATAAAAATTTTTGACTATTGATCAAGTGGAAAAAAACCCCAAATACATAATGAATTAAAAAGATATTAGTGATCTCTATAATTGGTTAGAATATTTTCTTTATATGATGTATTGTTTGATTCTTGAAATGATTTGTTTTGTTATTTTTTTAATGTGGAGAATAGAAGAAATGATCTAGTGGTATACATTTTTTTAGCTCTTAAAGAATTTACAAGAGAAATTTGCAAACAGAATAACAGTTGGCAAGAAGTCGTAGAACAGTTTTGTGTTTTTAAATATCTAAAAAAAAATTATTACGGCTAAAAAAAAGTTCTCGTTAAGAAAAATAAGAGATTTTATGATTCAAAATTAGAGTTGAGATTCATTGAATGTTTGTTTGAAATGTAGCTATAGTTTGAACAGTTTACAAATGTGGATTTGGAAAACAATGAATAAGCTAGATGAAAAAAGATTACAAAAATAATAGTACTAAAATGAATGAGAGAAAAAATAGTATTTATTAAAAAAAAGAATTAGATTGAATAAAAAGAATGTATGTTCTAAGATTTACTGGGGAATACTATACAAGATAAAAGTAGAAGAAAATTGATATATGAGTGGAGAATAAATAAAATCGGCATAAATAGTGTTTTCATGATAATGGCTTTTCCAGCATCTTTCCATAAGGCAATAATGAAGAAAAATATATTCCTTCCAGACTTCTCATTTGCCATGATAAGGATTTTTTTCCTTTTATTTTATCTTCTAACTTAGTTAGATAATTATTTATCAGTCAGTAATTGGATGGATGGATAGATTATGGTTTGACTGCCTAAAAAAATATAGGATTATTTAGAAATTCTACATGTAAAAAATTTTCCAAGTTCTATCGACATTTAGATTTTAAATCATGATTAAAATGCATGCAAGATCTTTAAATTAATATTGATTTGGTTTTTACATCTTATTAATTTAAATGAAACTTCTGTTTCAATTTAATTCTTATCATATAATTATACAAATTATATGGTGACCTTTCCATTATTAAAATCTTATACTATTTCAATATAATGTGAGGGGTTCATTAAAGTTCATGTAGTTCTAAAATTGAAATACTGGAGCAAATTGTACTTAGAGAATGGCAAACTACTATTTCTTGAGTAGTAATGTATTATATAACTTTTATCATATACATATTCATTAAAATGACAAAGCTTAAATGTATTATTATTTAACAATTTACTGGAATACATTCAAAAATAAAACATTGCACTTAAAAATATTTGTTTCTAACTATTATTCTGTGAGAATATCTATATAATATATATATATCACATGAATAAATATATCAAACCAGCATTCTTTAATTGGCCCAGATCACAGCCACTCAAATATCTTTATTAATTTTGCTCAATATTTTAGCCTTAGAAATTATAGGTAATTATTAAGATATATATATTGAGGAATGGAGAATGGTGTTATAGTTGTGAGTGCAGGTGGTTTGGCAATTTAAACTATACAATATATATGTTAAAATGAAGATTTCACAGACGAAAGATGTGGACACAGTTTCAGGTTCATCCCTGTGTGTAATTACTTGTTATTTAATTTTTTATATATGTATAATCTTTGAAAATAACAATATTGAATATTTGCATTTTGTATTTTTTGATATGTTATAGCTATAACGTAAAATGCTATAATTTTAATTTTGTTTTTATAAAAATTGCAAAAAGGAGAACATTTCTGGAAAAAGAATTTAATTGTATTGAAAGAAATTTTTTTTTATTCTGGATAGTCACTTGAATATAAATGATAAATATAAATAATAACAACAATAATACTTTCTATATATACTTAATACATGCAATTGTTTATTATTTTTAAATTTAAGCTGACAGTTTGATTCAATAGACTTCTGAGCTAGAAGTTAGTAATTCTTTACAAATTGTTTATAATTTTATTCATATTGTCTTTATAAATTATATTGAAAATTAATTTATATTTAGTAAATTTAATCCACCAATATATAACATTTTAAAAAGGTGGTTTATTTTACAATACTTAGTTTAAATTGAATGTATATACTGGGTTATTATATTTGCTAAAAGAAGTTTTGCTTGTGTTAATCTATGTTAAAGAGAAATTTTGTAAAGGACTTATTAAAATAATTCCAGATACAATAAATTAAATTCATTATTTTAAATATTATTTTTTTAAAGATTTGGATCAATCCTTACTGAGTTTTGAAAAATTGGATCGAGCATCCCCTGATTTATGGCCTGAACAAAGTAAGTAATAGTTTTTATGTGTGTGTATTTTATATTTACTAGCAGCCACTCATATACAAGTATGGTCTTCTAACTTCAAAATAATAAGCTTTGAGATGATTATACAAATTAAATTGTAAATCACAAGTTTATATAAATCACTTGCTGATCATTTAGTTTATTGGACCATTTTGTCAAATTTTAAAATCTTTCCTGAAGTAAACTCTTTTCTGAAAAACAAATACTTTGCATAAGGGTATTTCACCATTGCATTATATTTGCTCATCCCCTCCCAGAAGCATATTTCTTTGTAATGTAAATGATGTTTTATCTCTTCCATCAAAATCACATTAAGGTTCAGCATAATGTTTATAAAGTCTGTTACTCTCTAACTATTCACATCCATAATCCAATGAAGAAGAGTATTTTGTAGTGATATTATTTGACATGCTATCTTCTGCAAACTTTGAATGAATATAATATAGCAAATTTTATAACTTTCATGCTTACTAATGAAAACAATATGAGCATGGTATTATATTTTCAGAATATTATTGAGCATTGTTATATTAAAATTTTGTTTATTTTTATGCTATTTCAACAAGAGTCAGTGTAACATTTCCATACAATGATTTTGGTAGAATGATAGCCTTTATTTCCAACTGGTTTAATCAAAGTACTATATGATGAAATACTCGCTTAATTTTCAACATCCAAGTTCAAGCTGTTAAAATATTTAAATCCATTTTCTCAAACTGATCATTTTGTAGAAACATTTTTTGACTAGACAATAATAGCAGAATTACCAGCATATACTAAATCTAGGAGCTAAGAAGATGAAGTTATTATTTTGCTTTAAATCTAATCAAATTAAAAATCCCACCCATCAAAACTATGTTGCTGTTTTTGTTTTTGGGAATTTTATTGTAATTTTTTTACTATCATAAAAATGAAAAACAATATTGGCATAGTTTTGAAATGATTCAAATTTTTGCCACCAGTGGTAATGTTTCATCTAACATCTTGTAACAGCTGTATAATATGAATACCTTTTCTTGGGTGATCTGCTGTCTGTTTTCAATCATTGGCATAAACTTTTCAAGTAATTAAGTCATATATTCTAATCAAATCAAAAACAGAAATATATAGATCACATATTTGTTTATATCAATTTTCGTGCATTTGATTGGCAACAAAGATCATATCTATACTGCTTGATTCTCTAAAAATGCACTGAGTGTAGTAATTACGACTTGAAGAAACCTATTCAATATTCTTTGAAATTAATTTTGCTGTATGGATATCAATAATATTACTTGCTAATTGTTTAAGGTTTTACCATTTTCTTATTTTATAAATAATAATCAAATGATTTTATTATTTGGGAAGTCATAAGAAGTTTGAGCACCAAAAATGACAGAACTTGACCATTTCATGGTATTGAGCTCCAGGGTCTGCCATTCTATCATTGCACCTAATCATGTTTGATCTTAAGTAGTTTATTATATGGGAGTTCATAGAAATTTAAGTATCAGGAATGATGGATTCGAACTGCAATCCAAGAATCTCATTAACCTCAACTACTTGATATTCCTGTCAAATCTAAATATATCAACAAGTTGGATATCATTAAATAGTACTTGATGTAGAAATTGATAGTAGGAGGAAGAGACATGGTGGTATGAAGGTCAGCAGATGTAAAACAATATTTTAAGTATACAAATCACAAAGTTGGAGTCGGCTACAAATTCAAGCTGCGAAACATAATAACAAAAAGGATTTGAAAAAAAATATTTATTAGACTATGCTTTGTGTAAATATGCATTACAATGGAAAGTTTTTTTTTTTTTTTTGTTACTTTTTGTCCATTGAAGTTGCCCAGAAATTCTTTCCAGTTAAATATATTTTATATAAGTATATAATAGGCAGTTTATAATCACAACTGATATTCATAGCAATAAGAGAATTGTTTGACTTATATAATAGCAATAATTCCAAGAAATCTGATAGATGTAAATAAACTCAGATGGAAGACTGTATTCATTATTTATAGTGTATAGATATTTAAGTATAATTTTTTTTTAAATAGTTCACCTTTGAAACATTAAACCACTAAGCATCACATGATCACCATCTCTTATGCTAGCATATAACTGTTATTAAACAGGCAAAACTCTCATAGAGTAGTGCCAACCAGAGTAATCAATGGATCCCAGAAGGCTTGTGCATAAAATCCCCATCTAGTGCCTACTCATCCATTGATTACTCTGGTTGGCACAGAGTGGCACTACTGTATGGAGAGTTTTGCCTGTTTAATAAAAGTTATGTGCTAGCATAAGAGATGGTGATCATGTGAAGTTTAGTGGTTTAACACCAATCCTGCCTAATAGGATAGTGGTGGCTGTAGTTGTTAAAGAGCCAAGGACACCAAAATGTATGGGTGCTGAACTGAGTTCAGACCCATATGACTATATAAGCTATTGAGCTTAGATTGAAAATATTATTGTGCTTTCAATTTCATTCTCATAGTTTTGTTGTTAAGTAGAGATAAAAGATGGCTGCTGGAGGGTTGCATTAGATTCTAATATCTAGGTGCAGTGCTCTCAGATCCAAGTCTCCTCACTGACGAAGGCCAGAAACTAGTCTGGGGATATTGGATGAGTAGGCTCTAGATGGGGATTTTATGCACAAGCCTTCTGGCATAAAGTGAAGTGCTTTTTTTAAAAAAAAAATTAATTTTACTATAAAATATATTCTTTTTTGTGTGTGTGTTTTAAAAAGTTTTTCGTAATTTTTCATATATAAATGAAAATTTGAGTTTTTTCAAGTGAAATATTTAAATTTGAAGTATTTAAACTGAATAAAAAATAAAGGTTGCAACATAGTGATTAGTTAGTTACCAATGACATTTTTCTTGCAGTCCATCCTTCAAGTGGCTTATATTTTTGTGAAATCAATTTTTTCCACATAGAAATTAGACTTTATGTTAATGAACATTTGGTTGAAGACAGAAAATTATGCTGGCAATATGTGGGGGAGGGGGTATGTATGTGAAGACTATAGTGATGAGAAACCTAGGTTCTTGAGATGAAAAATGACTACATGATATTTGCAATGATGGAATATCTTAAGTACCAAGTATACCTTTTACAGAGCATTCTTCATCTTGGAAACACAAAAAAATTATCTCAACTTAACACTAGGATATATCAAAATTAAAAATGAAAATCCTCTATAAATTGTACTTTAGGGGGGATTCATCATTCTTCTGATAATGTATATCATCCTAAAATAATCACTTTACATTGATTATATTCACTTTACATTAATTTCACTTTACATTAATTTTTGATAGAATGTGTTGTAAACATGGTATAGCTACTTTTGTTTTAAATTATCTAATAAAGCAAATAATTTCTATTGAAGATTGTTCAAATAATACTGCAAACATCATTAGAATAAATAATTTATGTATTTAAAACAGGCCTTACCCCAGCTTCTGGATTTTCCTATATTTTCTGAATTTATAGATTTCAATTCTCATACTAGGTTTTGAAGATATGTAAATGATGATTAAATAGGTTGCCAATTTTTAGAATGAATGGATTTAAATAACCTGCACTTAATTTACAAAGCCAGGCAAGAAGGAATATTTAATTCTGGTAAATGGGGAGCAGAAATAACTCCTAATTGATATCTTGTTTCTACAAAAAATGATTCACCATTATCTGCTAAACTGCAGATATTGGATCATTTCCTCCATAAATTACCAAATCTAATCATTGATAATCTGTATGTCTCAAATAAAATATGAATAAAATCTCTCCAATTCTGTCTTGTTATGGTAGATTTTCATAATAACATCTTTTGTGGCTATCAAAAGTAATACATCCCAGGTTGGAACAGAAGCAAAAGTGTTCTTTGTGGGCAATTTTTATTTACCAAAGATCCAGTAATTGCTGATAAACTTGTAAAACCACTGGATTAATGCTGGCAAGAGACTATGGAAAAGTAAAACTTTACAAAATCTAGTCTTAAGGCTTGATCACTTTTACAAAAGCTTGATAGATGTAAAATAACCTTCTTAAGGATCACAATTGGCAGTACTAATGAGATTGCCAATCTTATATATTAGACTTCCAAACCCAAGACTGATAGAATGAGAAAGATGATCAATAAAACAGAATTGCAAGTTTCCCTTTTACAATATTTTTCTAATATTAATCAACTTAAATTTGTAGATATTGATGAAATATTTGTCTTGATTATTTTAATTAAACAAGGAAAGGCCCCAACACAGATAGCATACTTTCAGAGCTTGGTTGGTAAAACTATTTACTAATATTTATGTAGAAACTATTCTAAAAATGGGACATTAAAGAATAAAACTGTAGTAAACTTAAAACCAAATAAACCCAGCATTGATTCAAATAATTATTAACAATAACTTTTCCAATAATTGAACATCATCTACCTATAGAGCAAGCTTGCTTCAGACCATGAAGAAACTGTTATGAACAAGTTTATATTTAATAATTCACTTTGAAAAAAACCTTTTAAAATAAATCAAATCTGATGGTCTTTATTGATGTAACCTAAGCTCAAGAAGTTCTTAAATGCAAAAATATCATTCAGAATAAATTAAAAATTGGTGTACCAACAAATAAAACAATAAATAATAACTTTGAATAAATCAATAAATGATGAAATGTAATTAATAGCAAAAAGTTATTGATACACACAAAGATAGTATATATAACTTACTTATGGTTCACTTCCCACGATGCACTTAATAATTGGCTGCTTTCTGGATGGTTTTCTCTGGTCTCAGTTCCCAAAACACTGGCTCTGTTCAGCTGCTACTCGCGATCATGTAGGCTTTGCACTAGAATGCAGCACTGTCACTTAAGCTTTTTTCAGCTACTATCACTTAAATCTCTCAGCAATTGTTCACTCGATAAATTCACTGGAATGAGAACAAATGCACTTTGCTGCTCAAAACTATTTATATACGTAGGTTTGCCTCCGGCAATCCAGGATTCATTCTTGATTTTTATCAGTCTTGTATTTCCTATTGGTATTTTTAATTAGTATTTTCAATTTCTATTGTATCAAGAAATATTTGTAATCAGCAAATATTTCTTGGCAATTATCAAACGCAATTTTTTTATCGCAAACATAAATATTTTCCATTGTTATATTCTACGAAAATTTGATCATTAATTAAACCCTTAACAGTTAGCGATCTAAAATATATTTCTCTAATATATTTTCCTTACTTTTGCTAGAGTACAAAACATATTCTTGAATTTCAATGTACATATTTATACGAAACACGACACTTCTCCCCGCTCGAGAAAAAACCCTTGTTCAGATTAATGAATGTAACCTTAAAAATTATCTAAATTTTTCTTTTTCCTTGCTACCTTATGTGCTTTTTTCTCCCACCTGGAGAAACTCTGGGTTTTTCCTTGTTCTTTGATTTGTGCATCTGGCAGTTCAGTGTCTAAACCTTGTCCTTCTAAAAAGTCTTTGAAAGTATCCATTTCATTTTCACTATTGGCCACCTTTTCTTATGACCCAATTTTGTACTGCTGCCAAAACTCTCCCTGTTCTTATAATTATTTTCCTTTTATTCTTCTGCTTTTTTAAGCAGCTGATTATTCTTCTGCAGTGCACACTGATTTTCTTGCAATTTTTGCTCTATTTCTGGATTCTAAGTCCTCTGATTTCTTTTCTAGTAGATTCACAATTGATTCCAATTCTTGCAATTTGGTCTATAATGATGCACTCATTTCGTTTTTATCTTCCATGTTACAGGTCAACTCGTTCGTATGATGTTTTTGACTTGTAATTGAATCTGACAACTATTCATCGTTTCTTTTAAATTCTTATTTTCTGTTTATAATTTAGTCATATCTATTTGACATGATTTAACATTTTTCTGTTTTCTGATCTTATGTTTGGGGTGTCATCCTTGTGAATTAGTCCTATTCCTTTCTGGTGATTCTCTACACATTTGTGCTAGGTGGCCTTTTGCTTACAGATATGGCAGTCTTTTTTGATGTGCTCTGGTTTTCCACAGCAAAAACACTTAATTTTTTTCTAAAACCTTTGTTCGCACAGAAACTATTTTTAATTTCTGTTTCCTGTTCTGTCTTATACACTGTTGTTTTTCTGTAATTTTCGTTACTGAAAAACGCCGCCCGTTCCCCGATAAGTTCATGGGCCACTGCCTTTTTAATGGCTTCTTCAAAATTGAATTCTGCATCGTCAAGCAGATTTTGTCAGAGTCTGTTCTCCGACATGCATCAGATTAATTGATCTAACAGAATTTCGTCTACATAATCGCCATATCCACACTATTTAGCTAGTTCTTTTAATGTGATTCCATGCTGTTTTATTGATTAGCCCTTTCATTGCCTCCTGGTTCTTCAAACTAATCTGGTAATGTGTCTGGATGGTCTGGAATTAAAATGTTCGCTCAGTTTGTTGATTATTTCTTCATATCCTATTCCTTCTGCTATGCATATGTCAAAATACTTATAATGTGCAACCCTGACATACACATTAATGCTATCTTTCTCTTATTATCTTTGATTCTGTTTAATAAGAAAAAAAATGTAATTGCTTGGCGTACCTGATTTGCATTAGTCACATCAAATTCCTTTATTACTTTCTGACCTAATAACATTTTCACTATTCCTTGTTGGCTTTTTAAAACTTAGTTGCTATTCACAGGTTCGAGATGGAGACTGCGCCAACTTGTGTATTTGAAATGCAAGCACTCAGAATACCAACAAATAAAACAATAACTAATAACTACAAATTAATCAATAAATGATGAAATGTAATTAATAGTGAAAAGTTATTGATACACATGATAGTATATATAGTTCCTCTTATGGTTCGCTTCCCACTATGCACTTAACAACTGACTGCTTTCTGGATGGTTTTCTCTGGTCTCAATTCCCAAAACACTTTGGCTCTGTTCAGCTGCTGCTTGCAATCACATTGGCTTCACACTAGAGTGCAGCACCATCACTTAAGCTTTTTTCAATTACTGTCTCTAAATCTCTCAGCAACCGTTCACTTGGTAAATTCACTGCTCAAAATATTTATACATGTAGGTTTGCCTCAGACAATCCAGGATTCATTCTTGATTTTTATCAGTCTTGTATTTTCTATTGATATTTTTGATTAGTATTTTCAATTTCTATTGTATCAAGAAATATTTGTAATTAGCAAATATTTCTTGGCAATTATCAAATGCAATTTTCTTATCGCAAACATAAATATTTTTCATTGCTATATTCTACGCAAATTTAATCATTAATTAAACCCTTAACAGTTAGCGATCTAAAATATATTTCTCTAATATATTTTCCTTATTTTTTCTGGAGTACAAAACTTATACTTGAATTTCAATATATATATTTATACAAAACAGGACAATCTCAACATAACATTCTGATTGAAAAATGATCTAAATTTTCTCAAGTTCTTAAAATACAGGAAAAGCATTCATAAATTGCTGCCATATACTATTAATATAATTTCAACTTATGATTTTGTTTGGAAAAAATACTTTTCCAGAAGTTTCTAATGTTTTTAAATACAGGAAATATTAATTTATTTGACAAAATGCTTTCCAATAGAAAAATTCTAGTGTCAATGATTATGATAATAGATATCACATAGTTCACTTATCTTACTTATTTCATATATTTGTCAATGATCTTCCAGAAACAACAAGAAATTCATCTATACTGATGATATTCGTTTGACATCTCAAAGGAGATCTGTTTTTAAAATAGAAAAAACTCTCATTAAGGTTATGAAAAGATTGAAAATTTTTTTCAAAAACTCAAGTCCTAATCCAATGAAGCAGTATGCTTAATTTTTTATTCAAACAATATGGAAATATATCGTAATCTCAATATAATCTTTTGTAATAACAGACATTATCTTACTTCATGCTATTTAGGAGTAATCTTGGAATGTGACCTAACTTATTTTCCTAATTTATCTAAGATTAGATTAAAATTAATATCTAGGAATAACCTCCTAAAAAGCTGGCTGACTATTTGGAGTTGCGATGTTCATACTTTACAGACAGCTTTTTTAGCACTAGCATTTTCACTGTTTGGAGAAAAAAATTTCACATTTAACTTTTGGATACTCATTTAAATATTGCCATGAGAAATATTACTAGCACAGACAAATCGATTCCTTTGTAAGAGCTTCCTGTTTTTTTACATATTTCTTTGCCATATAAGCAGATCAGTCTTGCCAGTAACTCAAGATATGGTTTTACTATCTAACATTTATATCAAGATCCTCTTTTTGGATGTTCAATGAATAATCTACAATTGAAGAATTATAGTGCAAAAAATGGATCTTTTATGAGATTCCAAACATATTAATGAGGGCAAAGACAAATTATAAACTACATAGGTAATGACTGTCAATCCAATGACTGCAATGGAAGTATTGATGAGATTAATAAAATTGCTAGTTGGAATCTCTACATTCTCTTTTATGATATTTTATTGTATGCTGTCTAAAAAAATTGCATATGCTATAATGAGTGATATCATATTTAGAATTTTGTATTATTTTAATATCAAATACTATCCATGCCAAAAATATTTATGTATCATTTAATATGATATAGCCAGCAAAATTTTTTATTATACCGGTATATAGAAATGTGTGCACATTGTGTATAAATCACTTTTAAAAGTTTAAAATGAATAGAATGTTAGAATAATGGAAACTATCTTGATTTACAAGTAAGATAATGTATAAAAATATCGATTGTGGACTATATTTAATATTTTTGTTATTGGATTCACTGCATTCATGCAATCTTATTATTTACAATATTAGTAATTTTAATGTTTTTAAATTCATGACATTGAAAATTATGCTGTTATTAAACAAATAGGTAGGAATGATTTTGAAATTATTTTATTTTTAGTACCAGGAGTATCAGAATTTGCTGCCATTCAAAATGTAAGTATTTCTAAGTCATCATTTTTTATTATGTATTCTAAAAAAGAGAGAGGAGAGTATTGTTTCTAGTATTCTGAATGTTGTTCATGAACTTGCTTTGCAGTGATCTAATTTGTCACTGTTTTTTTTTTTTTTGTTTGTTTCATTATTTTGTTATGAGTATTGAGTATATATATATTATCAAAAATATTTTTCTGTCTTTTGAATGAAAACAGATTTTCCCTTCTGCCAACTTCTCAAAGGTCATTGATATTTTTGCCAAAATTCTTTTCATTCATGACTGTCAGCAGTTTTTTGTGTCTTCTGTATAAAAAGTATATTTGATCGAAAAGAAAAATATTAAATGTTCTTTCACTTAATTTATATATATTATAAATAAAATGATTGATAAATAGATTTTTTATTATTTGAATAAAGGATAATAAAAGTTTTACTATTGATTTTTCAGACTTTGATATAGGTTTTATTTGTTTTATTTTTGGAGAGGGTGGGAGGAATGTATTAAATAAATAAATAAAATGATTGTATGGTCAATTGCTATGGAAGTCATATGACTTTTGAGAACCATAGCGGCAGATTGAGCATTTAACAGTACCATGAGTCTGAAGTAAGTTTTTTTTTTTTTTTAAAAAAAAAAATATGTTATTCTGCTGAGAAATTATTCTAAAATCTGAAACTCCTAATGCATCTTTATTACTATCCTAAACTACTGATGATAGATGTAGATTTTAAAACATAAAGTTGAAAAACTCATTAATTCTATTGTTAACAAGTAGTCTACTTCTTTACAGAAACATGATTTATGAGGCAGCCATCAATTTCCATAAGTGAAACATTCTGTAACTTACTTGTTTAAAATGAGATATTCATAGAGCCTAAAACAAATGAGAATTGAAGACTGTATTAACTTGTATACATCAAATTTTTTTTTGTAATCTTTTACAATTTATATATGCAAGGAAAGATTTACATAAGTCTAGATTTATATATGTTAGTATTATGTCAATAAAGGACTTCCTGTATAAAATTTGTTCTCATAGCTTTTGCTTTTAAAAGAACATACAATTTGTCACATTCTTGGAAAAGTAGATCTTGTTAATTCTTATTTCTCTTAGAAATAATATGTTACCATATTTGCATTGTCATAATGTCCAAATTTTATAGAAGCATTTGCATATCCAGTGAACTTATGATTCATGGGGCAAAATGTATATATAATTTTTTGGTATCCATCTCCTTTCTTTCCATTCTATATTCAGTTATAAAAATATGCATCCATCACTATTCAAATTCTTTTTTTTTTTTAGCGTTTGTCATTAATAAATCATAATCCCAAAACATTATATGTATGGTCAGTTTTTTTTTTTTTTAAATTAGAAGCAGCATTTTTATTTTCTTAAAAACAATAATAATAATGTCAGTTATATTTTTTCTCATTTTTTTTAATTCTTATAATTCAGAGACGTATCTTTTTTTAAAGATTTAAAATGGATTAGCTATAAGTTTAATTAAAAAGAGATTTTTTATTTTATTCGTAATTTTCTGTGAAATGTCTTAATTTAAAAAAGGGAGATTTTTGTTTTGTTTGAAACTTTTTTTTACAAGTTTTAACATTTTCAGAGATAATTGAACCAATAAAATGTCATAATTAAATAAATGTTAATTAAAATTTTCATTACTTTTTTAATAAATTAATGATTAAATAAGAATACTTATTTTAGAAAAAATTCTAAAATACTCTGCATAATTTATATTAATTCAATTTCTTAAACATGTAATTATTGTATTACATGTTATACTATATATGTATATACATATATTCTATTTTATATAAAAATAAAATTATCCAAGTACATTCATTTGCATTAACTATACCATTGTAACAATGTTTTGGCTGAATTGTACCAACTATCTAATGAATGTTATTTTAAAAGAAACTGTTGTAGACCACTGCAAGCAATAACACAAAACAAGATTAAAAGTTCATGCAATGAAAAACAAAAATAGAAATTTTAAAAATATAAAAGTGAGGGAGTAACATTTAGTGGAAAAAGCACTATGAAATCAAAAGATATTCAAAATGGAAGATAATGTACATGTATCTTTACATTTATTGATACATTCTGATTTCTTAAGAATCTTGATGACTTCTCCGATTTTTTTTTTTGTGGTGGTGAATGTCATACCTGAATAGAATTGTAGTATTTCAAAAACCTATATTGTGATAAGTATTCCTATTGTGGAAGCAGTATGATGAAGATGATAATGATGAGTGCCACTGTGTTGCATTAGCATGCTTTTTTCTCCCAGCACTGTTGTGATAATTATTCATGTACATGTAAGAAGCTTTATAAACTTCACATAGAGTTTTAAAAACTTTCTGGACCTCAAGAGGTTAATTTTTTGATTAATAATATATGTTTTTATGTTATTCCATTTCAGAATACATTCAATACTGATTGTATTTCTTTTTATACAATAGAGCACATGCTTTAAGGACTGCTGCTTTTTCTTCCCTTATTTTATTATTACTATTATTTTAAGCCTGAATTAAGATTTTATTTATGATTCTTTTATTATAATTATCAAAGTATTGATATGGAATTTATCTTTAGACAGGATTTATATGCAGGTTTTATTGCTCTAGTAAAGAGAGTTTTTACTATAGAAAAAAGTCTAAATTGGATAATGAAATGAAAGCCATAAATATTTATCAGTGTGGATATTTTTTCTGACAAAAGAAAATGACAAAAAGTCAGTCTATTTTTTTGATGACTACTCAAAGAAGTCCCCCTCCCCCTCTTGTTTCCATTATGAATTTAATATGAGGGTGGACATTGTTTATATGTGAAAAAAGTATATAGATAGATATATAACATATCTTTACCATGTTGCTTAACAACAAATGTGTCATCTATGTATGTCAGTCAAATAGATAATTTAAAAGATAATGATTCTAAAGAACTATGCGAGTGTATATATATTTTATAGTAGTAGTGTGATGTCTATCAAATAAGAGATGTAATAGTTAGGAAATAAAATGATGTAAGCTCAGAAATAAAAGGATTAAGTTTATTCCCATAATTAGGAATTTAAATGTATCGATATGCACTCTTAAATAAATATTTTTTTCATTAACTAATTAAAAATTGTAATTGTAAGGGAAAAGGGAAATAAAACAGATTCAAAACAAACCGTAATTATCAAAAATTATTAATTAAATAGGAAAGTTATCAAGTTATTTAAATTTTATATATATATATAATGCATTTGTTTCTAAACAAATTTGGATTTACAAGAAATAATATATTTTTTATGTTTTCTTTCCTTCTCTATATTTTATGATACATAATTATCATTTACCAATAAACATGCCATTGAGATAGAGGATATAAAGTTTGGATAGATGGCTGAGTAATATATTTTTTAATAAATATTTGTCAATAAGCACATGCGATAATCCATAAAAGTAGCTGTAATAGTTAACTTAAATGGAAGACATTTTGCTAGCGGAGAGGTCAAAGCTGAAGCCATTTATCATGAAGGTCAGTATTGGAGAGCATATTGTTCACTGCAGCTTGCCTTCTCCCGAATAGAAAAATATTTTAATATTTCTATTATTATTAAAATACATAATGGCCACATATGTGTGTAGTTTAAATTCTATCAGTATGGCTTGCTAAACTCCAGTGATTGATCTCTCAGCTAGCATATACCTCCATATAAGGTAAGTTGATATTATCTCACCTTAATTGGAAAAGACAGCCCTATCATGAAAGAGAAGAAGATCATCACATTTTGAAGACATGTGCATTTTGTTTCGTCTGGTTCATAAATAAGAAATGCCATTTTCACTCACTATATTTATATCTCTCTATTAACATCTGTAAGAGGAAAAACCTACTGTTGTCAACCAGACCTCAAAACCAGGACTAATAAAATGATTTAATCATCTATCAACCCAGTGAATAATTACCATGGACTATTTCATGGAGTAAAATCTATCTACTTTGTTCTACAATGGTGTATAGTTACTAGTGTCGATCACTGTTGCATTCCTGACCAGATCATGGAATACAGAATTAATCAATGAACTAAAATTGAATTAATTCTTTGTCAGAAGAAATAAATAATCTCCAAGGATTATCCAATGTTTATCATAAACTGCTATATCTGGACAAACATGGAAATATTCAAAGCATTTTATATATATATACATACTGTTTATGCTTTTTGTTGGCATGAATAAGGAAATTTAGGTAAACAGATTGAAAGTAAGACCTTTTTTATTATATTTTTTTGTGTACATGCATCACACGTGATAAATGTTACTAATAACTAACATTCATTTAATTGTTCTGTCTTTAGAGTTAACACCTAGTTTCTTCAATAAGGAAATTGATTTCTTATGTAAATTTTTTATTTATTTATTGTTATTTATTCAATTATATTATTCAAACATCGATTAGGCATAAAAGTTAATGCACTATTATTCATTTAATTTAATAAAAGAAAGTAATCAATGATTGTATTCTTCATTTTGGGATAGAGTTCATCATTTGACAGAATATGTGGGTAGATTGCGTGGTTGTTATGTGGAATAAAACTGTTATTGAATTTTGTTTTGCCTTTGTCATTACTTATTTATGCATTATGACACTACCAGTGAGTTAAATTAGTAGTGCAATATCATGAATGAGTTTCATGAATTCCAAGCTATGGTTTGGTACTGAGGGGAGTGACCACTAAATGGATATAAATTCAAACCTGGATTACTAGTGGTGCTGCTATGGGTATTGGATAGTGTGATTAACTCAAACCAATAAATGTTCTAGTAATCTCAATAGTAATACAAAATAGTATTTATGTGGTAATAGCTTATCCATATGATGAGCAAAAATATTACTGTTATGAAATCAACATTATCAGCAATAGGGTTTTTTTAATTGATAAAGCTCTTCAGTATGCTCATCGTGTATAAATGTGACAAGTAATTCCACACTACCATATACAGCATCTCATTACATATATATATACACACACACACAAATAATTAAAAAAACTTCTTGTTTTTTTTCGGTACATATTTACTCTTGCCTGAAAAATAATGGAGTGATGATTCACTAGTCAATTTTAATTTGTCACTTTTATATGTTATGCATTTCATTAAAATAAAGAACTGAGGAATCTGCATGTTTTCATATCAGTAATGATTATCTGAAAATTAGGGCTCTATAATACTATTGCATAACAAAATCATTATATTTTTAAATGTTTTCTTTATCTTCTTAATGAGTAAATATTTTTAGATCACTTTGTTAAGTATTCCATCTTCACTGCTGAGAGAGAAGAATTTTTGATAATTATCCCTGTGCGTAGTCTTTTTTTGTGTATGTGTGTTTTTTACTAATGCATATGCAGGCTTTTTTAAATAATAATCTCATCATTTATCAAATAGTCTTCCATTGCTTTAATCTCACTCAACTGTTCTGATATATTTTGATATACCTTGGATAATATGGATTTGAACTCTCTTAGACTTTTATGATAACATTATACAAATAAAACATTTCTTAAAAAAGCTAAATAATTTATCAGTGAATTTTCATTTACAACTAGAGTTCCCAAACTTTTTTTGGCCACAGATCCCTTTACCAAAAACTTTTAAAACCATCGACTCCCTAATCATTTACTTTACTTACTCAAATTAATAAATTTGTACAGTACTCGATATTAAATATTTCACTAGATATCAAACTTTTGATTTTAATCACTTGTAATTAATGATTGAAAAAGATAAAGGACTATGGAATATAGCGTTATCTTGTGCAACATTTAATATTGAAACCTGCACTAATGAAAATTAAAGCAAAAAAATATGAGCAGAGGTTTTTTTAATTTTTGACATTTATGAAATAAATATGTAAATTCAAAATGAGTACAAATATTGAAATCACTTTATTAAACATAAAAATGAAGTGAAAAAAATCAACATAATCAGACAGAATTAAACATCAACAAAATTACAACAATGTAAGATTTTAATCAGAAGCATAAAAATAAGAATACCAAATAAATTAGCTTGAAAAACTGAATTTAATGAGATGGGTGCACCTGGTGAGCTGCCAACATTTTATGTCCGATTTTAAACATTCTCAAATCTTCATGTTTAGTGATATGCATTCGCATATGAGGTACATTGGTAAATGTTTGTTTGATAATGACGGGTCAAATCCTAGCTTCAAATAGTCTAAGCTATACTGTCTGCCTTTCCTTTTTTGGTTCCATTGTATTGTTATCGTAAGAAATAAAAACTTTTATTAACAAACAATTTTGACACTGCTTGTAATAAAAAAAAAAAAGGGTATTTACTTACTTGAAGCAGAAGATTTTTGTTCAAATACGAATAAATAAACTATGATCTCTGATTTTCTTTTTCATAGTACTGCTTCTCAATAAATAATTATAGTCAAAGTTCAAATGTCACATCAAATGAATCAATTTATAGTGTTTTATAAAAGCATGACTGTACAAGACTGATAGTATCTGCTAATATCAAATATCGTCTTGTCCCATCACAATCAAATGTGGACATGCAACGGTTTTTTATGTCCTCACTTGCTTTGATATGTTTGATAAGGCAGTGCACAGACATGTTTGTGCCATATCTATTTTCATGCATTCTTACGTGAGACACTTTTAATGACACATTTTACCTTTTCGTTCGTAAGTTTGTTATGTAATGAGTTTTTATCAAAAAAGTGCTTTTTTAAAAAAAATTATTTTATTTCTTAATTAGGTACCTATTGGAATCATAGACATTTTGAAGTAACAAACAAATAACAGTAGTAAGATGATTTATTTTTGATGTCATCAATTCCAGGAGGTCGATATCTATCACTTTGGAAACTTTTGATTTACAGTATTAATGAAATAAAAATTCAGTTATAAAGTTCTATTGACTATTCACTGTTTTTTTATTGTTTTAAATTTTTTATATTGTTGTCATATTGTAATTACTTTTTTCTTTATGATTACTGATCACCTTTCCCTCTTCCTTTCATGTTTTATTCTTTTCTATTTCATTGTTTAAAATGTAATCAATTACATTTTGCTTTTTAAATTTTTTAATAACTGATTTTTTTTTTTTCTCATTAGCTTTTTTTTTTGATATTTTTAGTTTATCTAATTTATTTTCATATCATTCTTTCAAAAGTCTGCAAATATTTTTTTTTTACTTAGAGCTCTCTTCTTTTTTAAATATTCATACTTTATATGTTTAGACATTCAGCTAGCATTAATTATTTCTCTTTTCACTTCTTTTTTCTTATATCTGTAATATTTATATATATTATATATACTGTAATAATATTTTTAATGTCTAAATTAATAGTCACAATCATAAATTCTATAAAAAATTATAGACTTATCAATAAAAAATTATTGATTATTACTGTTATTGTTTCAAAGAAAATAATTGGAAGTAATATTAATATTATTGATACTTCTACCTAGTGAGGCAAATTACCCAAGATATCTCCCTGTGCAGATTTTATAAATACACAGCATCTTAAAAATTATATGTATCAGATTTTGTTTTATAGTAATTAAAAGTTAGTTGAAAAAGATATACACACATGTAAATACAACATTAACTACAACAGGAATAAAATATTCTAAAAAATATTTTTGGTGTAGCAGTAACTTTATTATTATTTCAGCAGATGATTTAAACTATACTTAATAATAATATAAGGTTTTAGAATAATTTTCAAACTTTTGAGTGTGCACGGATGTTTTATGTGGTTGAATGTATTCAAAATTAAAAGTTGTAATCATAAAAATGTTTTAATAAATTTATTATTAGAGTAATATATGGATTTAGTATTAATTATGATGGGAACTTTAAAGAAAAACAAAATAAAATGGGAAAAAAAAAAGAAAAAAATAATTTAATATTTTAATAGTATAAATAATTTATTTGTAAAACAGTAATGTATATTTATTTTATTTTAATCATTAGTTAATGTAATTTGTATTTTGATGTTTTAAAAATGATATTCTTCTATAATTTAAAAGAAAAATGATACCACAAAATTTTGGTGTTGTGGACTTTAAAGTTTACAAACATCTTCGCTTCCTACCATTTCTAAGCAACAGTGATAGAATATTTCTATAAAAATCCAAAAAAGTGAAGGATTTGGGGTAAAATTTATGGTCATATTATATGACAGAAACCTATACATACACTTCTGTTAAAAATATTTGTCTTTTACTAAATTGTGTGCAGGACTGCATAGGATTTAAATTCAAAATTAGCCATCTTGGCATCCTGCTTTAAAATGATGTCTGAATAGATGACTAAGCATTTGCCCTTTAATGATAACTGTTCTCTACATTGTCCTGAATGGAGAAACTATTCATTCAATAATGGATTTAAAAGGAATGAAAATCAAATATTTGAATTTTAACTACAAAAAAATTTTAAGAGTACTTCATGGAATGCTACATTTTATTTGATTTGCATTATTTATTCGTCTCTTCTCTAAATGATAAATTACTTGCTTGGAATTTATATTTGCTATATCAACATAAAGCTTCAGATGAGTATTGTAAAACTAATTTGGATTAATGAATTGCTTTATATTATATTTACGTAAAAATTGTCTAAAGTTTTGGATATTAGTTTAAAACTAATGCATCTAATAATTTAAATACCGCTTAATACTACAACAACCACAATAATCTAAAGTTATGAATAATTATTATGAAAATGATTATTAATAAACATATTTATATTCATCAATATTTTATTTTCAGAAATATGCTTAGAAAATTTTTTAATCAATGAAAACGATATCTTAAAGAATTAATTGCTGTGTTTAATGTCTAAGGAATATAAAACAAATAATTATAAAATTGAATCATTTATATTCATCAATATTTTATCTTCAGGAATATGCTTAGAGGTTTTATAATTGATGAAAACGATGTTAAAAGAATTAATGGCTATTTGTATAAAACATATAATTACAAGCTTGTCAAATGTTGTTTGAAAACTGATCATTATTGGATTTGTATTTACAAACTTAGTTTTTGTTATTAAATATTTTCTATGAAGATTAAGTGTTGTTAAACTTATTCATTAAAATCCCTTTAAAATTGTGAATACTTAAATGATTGTGCTTCGATAATTTTTTTTGGATGCTTTTAAAGGTTAAGAATTATAATAATTAAATATATAATATAGTTATTAATTTGTTTAATTTTATATTTAAAATTGTATTGTTCTATAAAAGTTTTCAAAGAAGAAAGATATGATTAAAAAAATATAGATAACATATTGTATTTTTCAGTGTAATTTGGTAAAAATGTGTTAGTAATTTGTTTGTATCTTGGAGATCAGTTTGAACTAGACTTTAAATTAATTAAAGATCATTTATGGTCAAAATAATACTGTATTACTTTGAATATAAAATACACTTTTTTCCAGATTTTGAATCTGTAAAAGAGGGTGCATCGTAAATTCAAAATAGAAATTTTTAACATTTTATTTCTGCAGTTCTTTGCTTTATGCTATATATATATACATAGTATTATGATTGTTATAGTATATTGAATGTTTTTTAATCAAAAGAATAAAGATTTAACATTAAATGTCAATATTTTTTGGATTTGCGATTTATCGAGAAAATTTTAATGAATAACCAGTAGAATTTTTTTAGAACTAGTAAATCAATAAGAATTAAATTTAAAATTATAAGTGTGATAAAAACCTCCCAAGGTGCTGATTGGTTGTTTCTTGTTCTCTACTCAAGAGAACATCTGTCAATGCTTTTGACAGTTCCAGTGATTTTGTTTTGAATTTCAAAGTGAAAACGAACATTTTTAGAATCTTTTAACATTATTTTGCTGATTTTACTATTATGTTATCAAGAAAACTGTACATTATGATTTTTGGAATTTTTTTTACAACTAATAAATCAATAAGATATAAATTTAAAGTTATAACAATGTGATAACAACCTCCCTTCTAAAGCGCTTATTGCCAATATTTTTATTTTGAATTTCAATGTGAAAATGAATGTTTTTAGGATCTTTTTTTAATGCATTTTAAATTTTTTCCAAAAAATTTGTGAAAATATTAATTATTTTAGAAGAATGATTTAAATTTTAATATAAAAATTTATTTTTACACAAAAGCAAATTGACAAAGAAATTATAACATTTATATGCAATTTACTATGTAATTGGATGACATGAAACTTAAAATAAAAACCAAAAAATTATGATCTGGTAATAATATCAGCAGGTATGACTTGTAAACTCCAACTGCTTGATGTGTCTGTTAACAAATCTTTTACAGATAGAATGGGAACCCATTATGAAGCATGGTTAAATTGAGAAAATCATCCTTTGACACCAACTGGTAAAATAAAATGAGCTTCATCCTCTACAATAGCTGTGAGTTTTGCAGTTTTGGAAATATATCTAAAAAAATTATCAAAAAATCTTTCATAAAATATTGCATTGCTAACTATTTAAATGACACTGAAGATGATGTATCCTTGTGGAATAGTGAAGATGAGAATTCAAATTCTAAAAGTGAAGATGTTGAAAGTGAAAGTATATCTGAGGAAGATTTGCAATAAATTAGGTTAGCTTATTATATTTATATCAGTTTCTATTTAAGTAAATAAAAATGTTTTTTATTTTTCAATAAAATCATTTTTAAATTTTTTTCCAACTTTCGAGCTTAAAATCCTACTGCGTCATAAATTCGGGGGGGGGGGGGGGTGTCTTAAATTCGAAGTAAAATGGCATTTAATATTTTATATGTTTTATTGTTTGAAGTAACCTCATGTTTTATATAATTAAGATATCTAAGGTATATGTTCAAATATTTATTAAGATTATAATCCCTTTTTTTTTAAAAATAAAGAGATACTTATACGAGTCTATGAAGATTGAATAGTATATTTGATTATACATGTGGCATTGATAATCGTATAAATATTATTGTTTAGTTGAAGCAAACTCCTAACTATACTTTATAATTTTAATCATAATGTAAGCTTGATAAGCACATTTTGTAATGCTATCAGCACCTGAGATAATCAGATCAAGTTAAAGTTATACTTTTATAAGAATAAGATATATAAGTTGGGTTAATACTCTGACATTTTATAAAATGATTTAGTTTATGAGTGTAATACCTATAAGTAAAGGTTATTATTACTTTAATTAAGGTTGCAATTAAACATTCTCATATTGTGCATATTGTAAATACTTAAGTCTTTAAGTTAAATGCTGTACAACCTTCTCCAATAGAATGTTCTTGTTATTGCTTCACGTTCCTATATATCTCACAGGTATTTATCACTAAAATAGCAAGTGTTTATTAAGTATACATTTATATATATATTTAAATTATTATTCTACCATTCAATTATTAGTTTTATTTCATAGGATTCTTTTAAGATTAAGGAAAAATACAAATTGGGTATTAATGATAAATAATATAGATTAATGGTATAGATGGGATCATCTCGAATGGGTAGGCACTAAATAACAATCTACTTTTATAAAATATCTTTTAACTAATATATTTTATCATTGTTTTTCTCAATGCTAAATACAGTCTACATTTTCAAATATTATATTTCAGAAACGCTTGTTTTTATCAATACTAAATCATTAAAACTTAGGAATATGGAACATAATAAAACATGATATATCCAGAGATATAATATTTGGTTGAGCTAAGGCAAAAACAACAACCTAGACCACGGTTATTTCGCGACTGCAAATGGTCTGAAATCCCAGTGTCACTTTTGGATCACCTTTAGGGATATGAAAAAGGAAGGGGAGGTCAATTCCTTATTTAAATAACTATACTAATACATTACAAAAGTATGGTCTTAATCTGATCAAAGTTTTATGGACATCATTCATGATTCACCCACGATGATCATTT
Source organism: Epiperipatus broadwayi (assembly GCA_028023455.1). Classification (NCBI taxonomy): domain Eukaryota; kingdom Metazoa; phylum Onychophora; class Udeonychophora; order Euonychophora; family Peripatidae; genus Epiperipatus; species Epiperipatus broadwayi. The sequence goes on along the minus strand of JAQFVV010012717.1, from coordinate 868,637 downwards.
ATATCATTACTCAGGGTAAGAGAATAAGAGTGATGCAACATGAATTTATCACATATCCTAAATATTATACACGTATCATTATAATCATTCAACATGATAACAGTCAAATCTCATATTAATATCATTTACCATGAATATATAAAGACATTAAGCAAAACGGAATATATTACTGTTTGGTACATAAAAATTATAACTGTCATCAATTTGAGAATGATCCATAACTATAGCTGTCATTAGCTATTAATTAGTTAAGTAGTACATATAAAATACCATATTTAATGCATTTAAAATAACTAGAATTGGATATTATCCATTTATTATTTTTCAGCAATTGTAGCTTTTATCAATTAGGAAGAAAAATATTAAGAATAAATTGTAATTATTTATTGTGAGAAATTTTAACATTCTTACCTGTGTTCATATTCAAAATATGAACAAAATTTACATTAAATAAGATTACTGTTATCTTTTTTTTTATATTGATTAAATTTATATCATGAGATTCATTTTCTACATAAATGAGTTTTTACATCTGTAATAATAATGTATACAATATTACAAGACAATATATATAGTATTAATAATAATAATAAACGATTATTACATAAATCTTTTTTTCACATTTCTTGTGAAACAAAGAGAACAAAATCTTAATTGCAACCATTTGAAATCTGCAGCATTATATGTGATGAATATTCTTTACCACATGAGTATATTTCATACTTTGTTAGTTTAAATTGTAACCATAGTATGCTGCTGGGTCCATAAATAATTGTAGTTTTCTTCTTTTAACTTTAAATGCTTTGTTATTCCAGAAATTGAAGATAAACATCGCTTCTTATTTTTATCATGTATGTGCATTTCATGTATTTTATCGCTTAAAACATAAAATAAAGAGTAAAATTTCAAGCTTACAAACCTCTGAGTTGGTTTAATACATTGAAGTCTATTTTGGAGGCTTTTTCTCCATTATGTCTATAAGTTTTAAATGTGAACTTTTTTTCCATATGTCATAGCATCGGCCGGGAGGCGAACCCTCAACAACCGTCTGCAAGGCTGCGCTGACCTCTCGGCTAACAATGCTGTGAACTTTTGACGATTATCAATTGACAGTTATGATGCGTATAGCTCAAATGGAGTTATTATTCCATTAATTACAAGTTACTCTTCTATTTTTAATTCAATTCAAACCCACTTCACCTTTTTACTTTTTAATAATTTTCAGCTTCCTCTTAATTTTCAGTTCTTAATTCAGTTCTTCCATTTTTTTTTGTTCTCAAGTTCTCCCAGTTTTCTCTGTGTTGGTATATTTATTAACTTTTATCAGAGAGAATGATTGTAAAAATTAATAGACCAATTGAATTGTTGTATATGCATATATTAACATAAATTAATAATTCTTCAGCTATAAGCATAAATGATAACTAAATTAAACCCTTCAAAACTATTTTAAATTGCAATAAAAATATACTTGATAATTAATTATAAAGATTAAATTAGAATAGCTATCATTTTAAGTCCTTTTGACTATTATTTAATAACAACAAATTACCAAATATTTCTATACTTAATTTAATAACATTAATAAATTATTATTTTGATACTCTTGAAAATTAATCCATCTGACAGCCTGCATATAAAAAATCTCATACACAATCTGGCAGAGGGCCTAGCACACATCTTGAACAGCTCAATTCTTTATCATTCTCAGGAGACTTATTAATGGAATTTACCTATTTTATATAATATAATTTAGCAATCATGAAAATACACTACTGATATAATACATGTATTTAATATATTTAATTATTATCATTTAAAATTTTATACAATTGACTATTTAAATAAGGCTTGACGGACATCGATCTTAACCACAAGGTTACAATATATTTCAGATATGTAATAATTTTTTTAAATTCTTCAATTTCTATAACTTTTATCTTAAAACTTTTTATGTGATTCATATGAACACTTTCTTTTTTCCCTAAAATTTTTATAAAAATCTGATTTCTATTTATTTGTCTTTATACTAATTAGTAACATCTCTTTCCATACAGTAGTGTCACCCAGTGCAAGCCATAGTAATCAATGGATGTTAGGAGATTTGTGCATCAAAATTCCTAACTAGTGCCTATTTATCTAATATCCCAAGATTAGTTTCTAGCTTGTGGCTTTCATTTGTGAAGAGCTTTGAATCTGAGAGCACTATACCTAATGAAAACACAATAATGTTTCAATCCAAACCATTCGCTTGTATAGTCATATAGATCTGAATTCAGTTCACTATCTATACATTTTGGTTTCTGTTTTTTTTTAACAACCATAGTTACCTCCTTTGATCAGATTTGTATTAAACCACTAAAACATCTAGTGATCATCATTTCTTATGCTTACACAAGCTTTTAAAGCAGCTCTCTCTATATAATAGTGCCACCCAATGCAAACTTTTGTAATCAATGGATGCTAGAAGGTTTATGCATCAAAATTTCTAACTAATGTCTAATCATTTAATATCCCCAGACTAAGTGCAGTGCTCTCAGAACCAAAACTCCTCTTTGATGAAAATCATGTTAGAAATTAGTTTGGTAATATTGTATGAATAGGCACTCATTAAAGATTTTGATGCATAAATCTTCTAGCGTCCATTAATTACTGTGGTTTGCACTACTGTATGGAGAGAGTTGCTATTGTTTTAACAACTTGTGTAAGCATAGGAAATGGTGATCATGTGATGTTTAGTTGTTTACACTAATTGCTTATTTGAGAAACTAGGATATGCATATATTTTTATAACATTAATATTTTAAATTTATACCTTGCTATAATTTCTTTATTAAAAACAAATTTTAAAAAGAATCAAATGTTTAATCATTATTTAATTTAGAAAATCATTATTATATTCATGATAGAAATTATACCAGCAATAGATAACTATATGTGATATCTGTGCTTTTAAATTAATAGTATATTTTATTGTTACTGTTCATCTCACAGTTTTGATCATCTAGTAGTCTTCTTTAGATTTTCACTTGCCTTGAATACAGATCATCAAAACTGTGAAGAGAAAGCAATGATAAAATGGCATTGTTAATTCAAAAATGTAAGAAAGAATATTTCATTATATACATAATGTGATATCTTTAATACTTCTGAAAAAAAGATTCTGGGATGTGTAAAACACAAACACTTGTTATTATATTTAATGTTTTTAATCATTTTCTTGAATTCATTAAACTTTTATGAAAAGGCAGTATTATAGAATCAATTACAAATTATTTGGAAATTTATTTGTAGTTAGTTCACATCAGTAATTCTTGCTTTACATGTCAATTTTATAATAAACCTAATTTTAATAGGTTGAAATAGATGCTCATAATTTGTTCTATTCAGCTTTAGCAATAATTGATAAACCATATCAATAAAGTAAATTTTATATAAAATAAGATTGATTCATTTATGAAAATTGTTAAATTACTATTCATTTTTATAAATTTTGTATATTCATATCATAATTTTCACTCTTATTGATTGAAACTTTAGACAAACAATTCAGAAACTATACATTTATGAATTTGATTGGGAAAGTTAGTAACTGGATAGTCATTAAACATCACATGATCACCATTTCTTAGGCTTGCTCATAACTATTATTAAAACAGACAAAACTCCATACAGTAGTGCCATTCAGTGCAAGCCAGAGTAATCAATGGATGCCAGAAGGCTTGTGCATAAAATCCCTATCTAGTATCTACTCGTCCAATATCCCGAGACTAGTTTCAGACCTATATGACTATATAAGCTAATGAGCTTGGCATTGAAAATATTATTTTGTTTTCAATTTTATTCTCAGTTTTGTAGTTAAGTAGAGATAAAAGGTAGCTGCTGGAGGTTGCATTAGATCCTAAGATCTAGGTGCAGTGCTCTCAGATCCAAGGCTCCTCACTGACGAAAGCCACAAGCTAGAAACTAGTCTGGGGATATTGGATGAGTAGACACTAGATAGGGATTTTATGCACAAGCCTTCTGGCATCCATTAATTATTCTGCCTTACAATTGAGTGGCACTACTGTATGGAGAGTTTTGAAATAATACTGTGCAGAGTGGTTATTTGACTGGGAAAACAGTAATTACCCAATAGTTTTGACTGTCTAACAGTCTTCTTCAGAGCTGTAAAATGAGATTGCTGGTGAAAAATATGAAAATATATATATATTGAGATTTGTTTAATATAAGGGATATAGAATGAATGTAGGAATATTGATTATCTTGGAAATATAATAAATTAAAAGTTAATAATTGCATTAAGATAGCTGGAAAGTTGATGTCTTTAAAGAGAATGTATGAATAACCCCCCCTCCCTCCACAAAAAAAATCGGGTATTTCATAATTAATACTGGAAATCTGTCCATTTTACATTTATCTTCAAATACTCTGTTAAGAAAAAGATCTTAGCAATAATTTATGAGAAAATCTTTGTAATTATAAATTTATTAAACGCACATTGATTACGTAAGTAATATTTACTGAGGCTATAACCTCGAGAATGTGCGTGTAAAATGCGATAGTAGGGACCTCTACAGGTGTTTAACCACAAGCTTACATTATGAAAGAAAAGAGGGGAACCCTTCTTTACTTCAACCTACTATTTAAATAGGTGAAGCTGAAGCGGTTAGATCTGTGAGCGTGAAGCTATTCAATACTTCACTGATTAAGTCCACATTTCTTATTACACATTAATACTCGCAAAATCTTTTGATTTACAACGAGTCAATGGAAAGATTTTATAGTTAGAAATCTATTACAGTAATTTAAAGTTGTAATTATAAATTTATTAAACGCACATTGATTACGTAAGTAATATTTACTGAGGCTATAACTTCGAGAATATGCGTGTAAATTGATTCAATAACGAAAACCCATTCTGGGATCAGAGAAAATACATATATGACTAGAATTATTTTTTTCTAATAAAATAAGTCCATAGCCAGTCTAGCTAATCATTAAGTATTGATCAGTAAATAGGTATCATGTTATTAGTAATTAGAAGATAAAGGTCCTTCTGCATTGGTTAGAGAGTGACTATGTATAATACATTTGTAATGTATTCAATCTTCATCATCTATGGGTGGAAAGCTTCATATATTCCTATGAATACTTGAATCCAATATTTAGTGTTGTTTTTTAATTTATATTTGTGAAATTATTGTTTTAAAGGCCGCTATATGTCTAAATCTTATTTGTAGTTATTTAGTATTAAAATATTTTTATAGCCTTCATGTAATTCTTATAAATGAGACAAGAAATATGGCAGTTACTATAGCTATAACTCATTAAAAAACATTTTGTTTACATTTATAGCCACTTACTGAAGAAAGTCCCCAGCCCAAATGGTTGCAGGATTTAGAACAAGATGATTATAATATGTTACAAGGTAAAGTATTGCAACTCTTCTTATATGTAAATTATGATAATGACAAGTATTACATACTGCATATATATAGATGTGATTTGTGCATTAATGTTAATTCACTGGAATTAAGACTGTTCAATTTATGGCTCATTTGAATATGCAAGCCTTTGATATCAAATTTAACGTAGTGCTTATAGAATACCAGTCATTTCTAGGGCAGCTGATGAGAGCAGACCTCAAAACAAATGGCATGCCAAGATTGTTCAATTTTATGGTAATGTTTAAAAAGTTTAGAAAATCCTCCAGATGATGCATGAAATTGTTATGGGTTTATTTAATATTGGGTGTATTTTTTTTTTTAATAATATAAACACAAATTTATAAGTAAAAAATAATAATTTTGTAGTGAATTTAAATTATATATTATTTAAATTCTATTTTTCGTATACGTATTTACTGTAAAAGTTTACAATGCAATTCTACCTTCTTTAGAGTAATCTTCAGATACACAGAGTTAAAGTTCATGACAGTTCTTAATAAATTATTCATAATCATAAGAAAAATGTCAAAAATCAAGTTTTAAAATTATTAATAAGAACGTTTTACAAAAAAAAAAAAAGAATAACTTTTACATAGCTCATTGCAGGGCAAAAATCTTTCTAAGTCCTCTTAAGGAGATTGAAGTAGAAAGTATTACCAGATTGGATTAGGAAACGTTTTCATTTCTTTATTTGTATTCTTATTAGTATTTTTTTATGTAAGTCTTCAATGTCTCTTCTAAGAGATAACACACTATTCGTGCCATTAAATTTGCATTTTCTATTTAGAATGTGATATGACTTTTTATCAAATAAAAATTGTATATTCCTTTAATTTTTAAAAATTCTCAAGCTTTTTATCTTACTTAAGCACATTCATAGAAAAGTATGTTTTCTTCATTAGATATTATTTTTTTCCTTATTCCTTTTTGAGACAATGTTTTTTTTTTTTAATAACTTATTACTTTCTGCTTTTTTTGTTTTGTTTCAGAACTGCAAACTTTTTTTTATGATAATGCTTTCCTTTTTATTCTTCATCAGATTTTCTTTATGTGTTAAAATTATTTTAGTTTCTTTAAAAATTGCATCATAACTTTATTTTTATTCATAAATTTTGCATTGTTACTTAATTTTATAGATAATCCACTTTTGTGGTATTTCTAATAGTATTTACTTTATGGTTATAATTTTATTCATTTTGATCATTGTGCATTTTTATTGCAGTTGCCTGTAAGCTTTTCTTTTAATGTGTATATATGGAATAAACTTAAACAGCAATTAATAACAGAGATTTAAAAAGTACACAGATTGTATTTATTTGCTCACCTTATCCTTTTTTTATTGATTATTATTTAAAAGTAAATAGAGGGATTTGAACCTAGGATTTTCAGTCTATGTTCATCTCCACTCCATCTCAAATACCCAATAATCATGACCACACAAATGTGAAAAAGATGATTCTCACTATACGTATTTCATGCAGAACCAGCACTCATCAGTTGGGCCAGATCATAATCTCCCACACATATATACAATCAGTCTAGGCATATATTAAGATAGCAATTCCTTAAACTTTAATGGACTAGACTTCAATCTTCTTACCTTTCCAACAATTTAACCATCCATTTCATTGAAAAACTAATGATGGAATGCTCAAAGCCCTTTGATAGTTGAATTGTTGGGTGAGAAGATTGAAGCCTGTTTATTAAAGTTTAAGGAATTGCTATCTTAATATATGTCAAGCACTGATTGTATATATGCATGAAATACATATTGGGGATCATTTGTCTTTTTCACATGTATGTGGTTATATGTAGTGGTCGTTTCAGATGGAGTGGAGGATGAATATAGACTGAAAATCCTAAGTTCAAACCCCTCTTTTTACTATAGGAAACATTCAGTATACTGAATGAATAGGCTAATTATTTTTAAGTTTATTTATTATATGCATAAAATATTGCTTATAAAAATAATGAATTATAACAGTGATAATATATTTATAAAAACTATAACAAACTGCAGAAATACTTTCAGTTAATTTTATCTTTTCAACTGAAAACTATTTAAATTCAAATATAGCAGAAATAAACATCAAGTTTTAATATTATGTACACACCCATATATATATATAACATAAAATTGTTAGTTTTTAAGTGTCAATAGTAAATTTTCACTTAGTATGTTTGATGTTAAATAATTGGTAGTGCATTTTAAAACTTTCACATTTAATATATAAAAACGTCTTTGAGAAACCATACATATATAAATTTATTTTCATATTTGTATTGAGATGTAACAAAGCTGTTAATAATTTAATCAATAGTGGAATTTATGTGCGTAGTCTTAGTGGGAATGCAACTTGTGTTTTCAGATCCATATGTTAACAGAAAAATTATACAATTATTCTGAAAAATAAGTTATGTTCTAAAAACAAAACTTGTGCTTTAATAAGTAAACCTTAGACACATGAATTTTATAGGAATCCTTATTTAGATAACACAATTTTTAAAAATATATTCTGTAATTAAAATTTCTTTAATAATAAAACTGTTATTCCTTTTTTTTAAAAATAGAATTCGGGAGCTTAACACCTGCCAATCTCATAGAAAAAGTTCGAGGTTTACAAAATCTAGCTTATCAACTTGGTCTGGATGAAGGTAGTTTTTCAAATTCATTGTTAATTTTTTGATATATATATATATGGTTAAAAAAATATTTTGGCATAAAATTATTTTGACTAAATAGAAAAAACAAAAGAAGATAATAGTTCAATCTTTGCAATATATTTTTAAAGTATTATAGAATTTAGTTTTAAATCTAATAAGCAAGATGCATGCTTTATAATTTTTTAAATATAAATTTTAACATAAAAAGACATTTTCTTTATTATTAATTAGAATACAATATGAAGTATAGTCATGAAAGTGACTGTTATTAATGATAGCAAGTAGTAACTAGAATGATATTCACCCTTTATGATTACTTATGATGAATAAAAAATTATTATTAAGAAATTTAAAAAATATTTTTATTTTTATATATATATCATTTTGCAGCTCATGAAATGACAAGAGGAAAGTTTTTGAACATTCTGGAACGTAGCAGTAAAAGAAAATAATTTTTCTCCTATTCTTGAAAATGTGTGTATATATAAATTTTTATCAAAACGTAAATAAATGCTTTTTTAAATTATAGATATTAGACAAACTTTATTTTTTCTATTTACATACAAATATATATTTTTAATAATTAATATTTTATTTTAGTTGAGCATATTCAGCAATTCATAGGAATTAAAATGAGTCATTATTTAAATCATCTTATGAATTGAATATAAAAGTATTTTTTCTTTTGACTGAGTGTTATGTCCTATATGTTATCATTTTAGATTATTCAAGATATGTTTTTCTGAAGATATATAAACACTATTCCTTAACTTTCTATATCACAGTAGAATGGCCATTAAAATATTTCTATGGAAAGCAATAATTTTTTGTGATCCTTCTTTATAATGCTAGTAACCTCTTTGTATAAATAAATAATTATAGTTGTATTATAGAGAATTTAATCAAATATTTTGATTCTACAGTTTTGAATGACATTTTCTACAAACAATTCCCACATGCATTCATGAAATATTAATATATATCCAGATAAAATTCCATTAATCTGAATTTTCTGATTCAAGGACTTTTTCAGATTTTCAAATTTTGAGAATAATCTTTCACTCTTTCAATGGAAATCCAAATGCTATTAAAAGTATAAATAAACATTAATTTTATTATTTATAGTTTTGCTTATGTATAAATATTTTTATTGTGTAAATTAGTTTTATTAATAAAAATATAAAACTTTAAAATACAATACATGCTTATTTTTATATTAGTATAAAAAAAAATCTTTTGATCAGAGTAAACAACATTTTAAAATTGTTATGAGAGACTTTAATGCTAGAATTGGTAAACAAATGAAAAATGAAAGTGCTGTACGTAATTTTGGTTATGGTAATAGAAATGAGAGAGGACATAGACTTGTAGGGTTTGCAGAAAAAGAAAAACTTTATATTATGAATTCTTTTTTTGAGAAAAATGTTAAAAGGAAATGAACATGGAAGCATCCAAATGAAGGTACAGCAGAATTGGATTATATTTTGACTAACAGAAAATACATATTTCAAGATTGTAAGGAAGTGATCATCGATTAGTAAGATACATGTTAATGCAAAACTAGAGAGACAAAAATTATTAAGAAAAACAATATTTACAGTTGATATTCCTAATCTTCAGAAACATTCTAATGATTTTTAGAACTTACAAATCGGTTTCAAGTATTAGTCGATTTTGAACATGATTCAGATTTGAATGACATTAATAGGAAAATAACTGATACACTTTTAAAAACTGCAACAAAGATAGCTGGTAGAAAAAAGCAGCAATTGACCAATAAAATTTCTACTGAGACTAGAGAATTTATGAAGAAAAGAAGGAATATGAGAATATACAACAATGATGCATTAAAAAAGATTGAATATCTCAAATTTTGTAAAATGATGTGGAAAAGAGTTGAAAATGATATAAGAAAGTATAATTGTGAACTAGCAAGGAAAGCTATAGAAGAGAATAAAAGTCTAAAGAGTGTAAAACAACAATTTGCTATTGGTAGGAAATTTATATCTGCAATAAGAAAAAAAGATGGCATTATTACTAAAAAGAGGGATGACATCATGAAATGTGTAGAAGACTTCTATCAAGAATTATATAGTAATAAAGAACAAATGCCTCCTATACCTATTATATTTTCCGAATTGCCCAGAATTTTGAATGAGGAAGTGAGACATGCAATTAAATTTATGAAGAAAGGGAAGGCTCCAGGTAATGATGGAATTATAATTGATATATTAAAAGAAGCAGGTGAAGAAATAGAAATTTTTTTAGCAAAGTTATATACCAAATGTCTAATTGATAAAGATGTACCAGATGATTGGAAGAATGCAGTATTAATATATTTAAAAAAGGTGATAAAAAAGATATTAGAAATTACAGACCTATCGGTCTTTTATCAGTTTTATACAAAATTTTTACTAAGATAATTACAACTCGTCTACAGAAAACACTGGATTTCCACGAGAACAAGCTGGATTTAAAAGTGGTTTTAGTACAGTAGATCATATCCAGGTATTGAAAGAAGATAGAAAGGACAAATGAATATGAGTTTTCATTATGCTTAGGATTTGTAGATTATGAAAAGGCATTTGATTCTATAAACATTTCATCAAGGTGTAGATCCAGGATATTGACATATTTTAAAGAATATTTATAAATATGCAACAGCAACAATTAGATTACATAATGATACTAGAAAAATCAACATTGAAAAGGGTGTCAGACAGGGTGACTCCATATTTCCAAAACTTTTTACAGCAATGCTGCAAGAAGTATTTTATGGATTAAAATGGGAAGCTAAAAGAGTGAAAGTAAATGGAGATTATTTAAGTCATTTAGATTTTGCAGATGATATAGTTGTTTTTGCAAATAATGCTTTAGGGCTACAGGAAATGTTGGAGGAGTTATCAGATGAAAGTAGGACTAAAGATAAATGTTAAAAAGACTAAAGTAATGTTTAATAGATTTTCTCAAAATATGAAAATAAAGATTGATTATGATGAGTTAGAAGTAGTTAATAGTTACAAATACCATGGTCAGATTATTAATACAGATGGAAACAATGGATGAAATTAATCATAGAATTAAACTTGGTTGGAGTGCTTTTGGTAGAAATAACTTGATACTAAAAGGAAATATGCCTATGTGTTTGAAAAGGAAGGTTTTTAATAAATGTGTTTTGCCAGTTCTTACTTATGGATCTGAGACTTGGACACTTAATAGAAGAGCAATACAGAGACTTCAGACCACTCAAAGAAGTATGGAGAGATGCATATTGGGAGTAACAAGAAGAGATCGAAAACGCAATGTATGGGTAAGAGAACAAATAGGTGTTACTGACCTCATTGAAAAAATTAAAAGACTGAAGTGGAATTGGGCTGGACATATTGCTAGAAGAGATGATAATAGATGCACAATTGAAATTTTGAACTGGATTCCAAGAGATTGTAAAAGACCCAGAAAGAGATCACATGTGAGATGGATGGATGAAATAAGAAAGTGTGCAGGGGTGATGTGGAGAAGAAAATCTAGATAGGAAAAGATGGATTGAACTTGGAGAGACCTTCATCGTGCAGTGCATTGATAATGGTTGATGATGATGATAAAAAAAAATTATGGGAACAATTAAAACTAAATCAAAAACAACTGTTTTTTAATTGTTTGCTTAAAATAAAGATTAGCTTTCCACTTGATAAAATAGTTTTAAGTAAAAAGAAATATGATTCTTTCAAACTCTTAATTAAAATAACATAAAATCTTTAGGCATTCAATTTCAGAAAGAGGGGAAACAGAAATGAAAAATTATCATGCTGTGATATCTCTATTGATCATAATTGGTTCAGAGGAAAAAAAAGTTTGCTAAATTTATGAAAACTGTGAGTTCTCATAAGAATAATATTAATAAGTTAATAAGAAAACAGTAAAATAAAACTGCATACATATTTGTGTTTATAAGTTGATAAAGTACATCAGCAAACTCGATGCCATGGAAAATTTTTAACAAAAAATGTAGTATATATTCAGAAGATGATTATTGAGAAATCAAGGTAATATTGTAGTGAAATTCAGACAAATATTGTACAAAATTAAAAAAATGAGTAATACTGTAGTGAAATTCGAACAAATATTGTACAAAATTTAAAAAAGACAAAATACGACGCATTTCCAAAAAAAAAAAAAACATGCCATTATTGGTAAAAATTTCTAAAAATGGATTAACTATATTTTTGTTATACTTACCGTGAAATATTGAACAGGGAAATTGGTTATTTGAACATATTCTACATGAGCCCAAAATGGACACCAGCTCAATAAAAGAAAAAAAAAACACAGAAAAAGCTAATGTAGATATGTTAACAAATCCAAAAGATCGTACTGATAAGGAAAGACATGTTTAGACACCTCTCTCACGGATTACTCAATTGTGAGCACCATTGGTGGTTCCATCATTGTGACGTCACACATAAGGAATATGAGAAGTCTCCTATCTCCCCAACGTCGCAGGTTTAATACCAAAGTACCAAATATTTTTTTAATCATATTTTTAAAATTTATATATTTTATTACAGTATGGAAAAAAAATTATTTTAGATATATAAAAGATTCAGATGTCATTTACAATAATATCTGAGAGAAAAAAAGTTTGTGATAAGTCATTCTTTGTTAAAATCAAAGATAGCAGTAAATGATCTGATTTATGATTCAATAAAATATAAAAAGTTCACTTTTTTAAACACAGATTATATTGAGAGATAATTTTGTTTCAAATTTCTATTTCTGTTATTTATTTATTTTAAATTGAAATGTTTCCTTTATTTAGTTTTTATTGCTTCCCAGGGAGTAGGAAAGATTTCAATTTCATTGTTTGGAAATTATGTAGCATGATATTAAATATAATGTTAAAAATTATTTTCTATGTTTAAAATTTATATATAGTGTAATAATTACTACTGTTGCTAATTAAAGTATTTTATTTGAATATTTTCTAGTATCGCTTTCATGTTGATGGAAAAATAGTTATCATTTTGTGAAACAATTATATTTAATAACCTTCATGAAGCTGTAGAAAATTTTTTTATGGAATATTCTACAATTATCATTCGTGAAATACAAATTTGTGATTAATGGTGACCTTGGTACTTAATGAAAACTATAAAATTTTAAACATTAACTAAAAATGTATAATTGTATCAATAATATTATAATAGGAAAATCTAATAGATTAATTTTAAATGTGACCTGAAGAATGATAAATGTCATGTTGTTAGAGATTTTTTTCCAATTCAACAAATAAAAACAATTATATAAAATGCAATCTATTTTAATGTCCATAAATTTTAATTTTTTGACTGAGACTGTTTTTCTATACAATTAGTCTGTATTCCACAAACTAATAGTTTACAGTGAAGAAATTCCATATCCCTTTTCATTATGATTATTGACCTATCTGCTTCAGGAACAAATCTAAATTGTGGTTAAAAGACAAAAACTTAATGCTTATTTAATTTTAGATGCCATAAGAAGTCATTATTAAGGATATAAAAAAACTTAATGAAATATTATTAAATAACTAATATGTATCTTAATAATATAAAGAACTAAATATTGAAATGCTAGAAGAAATTTGTATTAAGAGGATGGTAGTTATGACAAATTGATAATTAATATTATTGCTTAGTTATGTCACTTGTCTTTAAGCAGTGAATTTAACACACAATTTATAAGTAATCTATTAAATTATTAACTGTAGCATAACTAAATGACTTTATTGTTAAAGAGGTTCACAAGTTCTAGAACTGGGCATGAGTCATAGACCTTAAGCACATTGCATTAAATTATGCAGGGCAAATAATAAAATGATTTATTGCTTGGGAGTTCATGTATCTGAAATAACAGGCCTGGGCACTAGCTGTAACCGTAGATCTTAAGCATCAATCTACCACTACTGCTGCATCAAAAAGCCCGCAGAAGATGGATGATGGTATCCAATATTTTGAAATTGTTGAATAGATCCTAAAGACTATGTATTTATTTTTTTAAACATGTAAAAGATTATTATATAAGAAATTCCTGCTAAATGAAAACATTAATTGAATATTTTAACCAAAATAAAATATTGAAGTACGTTTAGTAAAGTTTCAAAGATTACAATATTTTCTTAAATTTTTTTTTTTTGGTAATACAAAAAGTAGAAAAATTTAAGACAATTAATGTGTAATTCATTTAGGATATTTTGCTGTCATTGAAAGAAAATTATATATATTAAAAAATACATATTTAAAATAATTTCTATTGTTTTTGTTACCATATAGAGGTTGAATGTGAAGTTTGCTTGCATTATTGTATAGTTTTTTTTTTACAGCACTTATTATAAGACTAGTTTTTGGAAAAGACTGAATTTAATCATCGTTAAATGAATTGTGGATAAAATTTATAAACCAAGCTTATTTGAAATTTGCTGTTATAACTCCGCAGAATAAGTTTCCTGTTTGTATATTGTAAACAGCCTATGTATAACCATGTATTCAGTTTTCAAAGGGAAGGAACTAGTTTAATAATTTTATTAGCTGGTAAAAGACAGTCTCTAAGAATCTGAATAACATAAAATACAAAACAAAGTAATTCTCAAATGGTTTTTATTTTTATTTTATTAATTCAGAATTTTCAAATCATTTTTTTTTTATAGTATAAAATTCAAAATTAATTTTTACTTGAAACCAATTTACAACAAAAGAATAAGCCAAAAAAAATTAAAAATACAATCCTCTGTTATATAAGAAGACATTTAACATTTCTTCTAAAAGGATGAATAATAAATATTTTATTTATCAAAAGTTTAACAATATAAAATGTATATTTTATTTGGTATAAAAATTATATAAAACAAAGATAAATATAAAAATAATAAATTAAAAAAAAATTTTTTTTTTAATATTAATTTGGAAATTTAAATCTCTAATATTACAAAACCTCATTCATTAATAAATAAATACATAAAAATTCATTAAGACATTTTTTATATGAATTATAAATATTAAAATACACTTTAATAATTTTTTTAAATACTTAATTTTTATGACCCCCCCCCCTTCCAAAAAAAAAAATATATATACTAATATTATGTAACAGTAAACTAATAAATTTAGGAACTTTACATATTACAAATTTCATTTATTGCTGTATAATAAATTATTATGTGTATATAGTTTATATATTTATATGTGTATGCTTATATAAAAAATTTCAAGTCATTAGTTTGAGTAGCAAAATGAAAATAAGTTTGCCAACCCTTAATCATGGGAATGTGGTTACACTATTTATTTCATTAAGAGCTTATATTTTGGTTTACAGAAAAGAAAGATGTATCATCATTTTTAGTAATTAAATTTATTACATTTAAACATTTTAATGACATGTTTTTGTTATTAGTTAAATTTATTAAAAAAAATTGATTTTAATGCATTTTAAGTTGAAAAGTATACTTGTCAGTGACAGATAACCGTAGCAGTTTATAAGAAAAATATTGTTTTCATTAATGTGACATTTTTATGTAATATTCAAGAAAAGACATATTTCAAAACCTTTAAATTGATAATATTTTCAAGAGTTCCCTAGTACTCATTTTTAAAAGTATACAAAAATATTTTATTTGCAGTTATTATAAAAAAAGCAAATTATTACAATGATAAATGTAATTCACTTATACAACTTAGGTTGTAGATAAGATATTTTTGTTCACTTAATGATTTAGATATGATAATAGAAGACCTAGAAAATTATTAATATAAAGTATTACAAGATGTTAGTGTTTTGAATATATTATATAATAGAAATATTGGTTAGTGCCATTTTTATGTTAAGTTCATGGATCAGATATCATTACTTCAGTTATATAAACAATTGGGAATATACATAGTTAAAAAATTAAAATGCTTAGCTGCATATAAGAATTTTATATTAACAAATTATTTATGAATCAAGAATTTGCCTTATTATTTACTATAGATTATATTAAACAGAAATGATACATGTAAATATCTATATAAATACAAATGCACCTGTGCTGTTATTCACAATTCTTTTCATCATAAAAATTTGATTTATTGTATATTTTAAAATTTATTTAAACCAAAATAAAATGCATTAAAAAACATTAATATTTGCTAGATTTTATCATGCCATTTCCTATGCACGATTGTTCCACATCATCTAATATATAAATAAATATACAGAATTATCCACACCCATGGGATAAATATATATATATATATTTTACATCAAAAGAAATAATCTTTATTAACAAATTATGAGAATGAGTCAAAGTTCATATTTTACAGGATTTCAGCAGTTAGCAAAATCTAAAAAAAAAGAAAAAAATTAAATGAAAATTTTACATAAATAAATGCATATAAATTTAATTTTTGAAATATAATGTTCTGTTTAATAGTTTTAGTTAAAAGTAAATTGTAGATTTATGTAAATACTATTTCTAGATTCATTTTTTTATGTGGTTGCTTATTATTATAGCATTGAAGTTTTGACTGGATCACATTTGCAATTATTTAAGTAGTACAAAAATTTAGCTGTTGATTATTTTAAGTGATACAAAATGTAGAAGACATTGGATTGAAAGAGAACATGGTTGAAATAATTAAATCATGTGACAGATTATCTGTAGTCTATTTCTTATTATCAATGTCTTGCACAACAACTAATGGACCGTCCATTCTTCTCTGAGAATTATAAATGAAATCCAGCTGAAATATCAATCTATTATAATTTCAATAGCATGCAATCACATAATTGAATAAATCCAAATACTATATATCTTATCCATAAATATCATTTAAATATACATTTGTAAATGATATGTTAAGAATATTAATTTACAAAATGCTTACAGAATAATGTTAAAAAAAATTAAAACCTGATGAAATTGAAGATTTGCAGAAAATTGAAAAAAAAAACGAATCGTAAAATCTCCATATCAGACAAGTTAAAAAGAAGATTGTTGTGGCTTTTGGCTGAGGATGGAAAAATGATATAAATTCATGTTTATATAAGCAGATTACTACTTTCCAAGACTAGCTTTAATATTATTCATCAAAACAATTTTTTAATTTACTATAATTTTTATTATTAATAATAATATTAAGATAAACCATCAAATATCATATGATCATCATTCTTTATGCTTACACAAACTGTTTTTCACAGAGACAAAATTATTCAATAGCATTCTGTATCTATTGCAAGGGTCGGCAACCTATGGCACCCGTGCCATGCTTGGCACGTCAACGATTATCAATGGCATTTGGATTAAATTGAAATAGTAAAAAATATATATTTTAATTTCAGCATCTTTTTTTTTGTTTTTACATTCAATATTGAATTTACGATTAAATCATTATTTAGCAGAAAATAATATAATTGAGTTGACTTCATTTAAAAGATATTTTGTTTGCAAGTGAAAAAAAATTCTACATATTCACATTTTACTTTTGATAAAATTAAAAAATGAGATCGTAATTCAAATAAAAAGCTTATTAAGTTACCAATTCTAGAAAACTATTTTCAGTAGTTGAATGGTAAATAATCGACACTCATTGGTGGCACTTCTTTCAAAAAAGAGATTCTCATAGCATAGTGACTGAGAGATTCCCAAAATGTTCCACAAAAGATAAAAACATGATATTCGCTCTTTTCAAGACTCTTGGACAAATAAATATGAATTTGTACAGCAAAAAGATTGTGCTGTGGAAATATTGTATGTTGTATCTCAAGTGTACAAAGACTTTATCAAACTAAACGTGTTCATATTTAAAAACTCAGATGAGAAAAGTGAAGCTATAAAAAGAGCTGTTTCTTCCTTCAAGAAACAAATTAATTATTTTCGTCAAATAATTGGAACCCAAAATAAAGCCACCAAATGTAGTTACACAATTGCTCATTGTGTGGCTTTGAAAGGCAATCCTTTCATAGATGGACAGTTCATCAAAGAAACATTTTTGAAAAATGCTGAAATCTTATTCAGGGATCTGCCAAATAAACAAATGATACTGTCTCGAATTCAAGAAATACCAGCTTCTGCAAGGTCAATTCAAAAAAGAATAACTGACATGGCCGAAGATGTAACAACAAAAAAGAAAAACAATTTACAACAAGCTGTTTTATTCAGTGTTTCTGTTGACGAAAGCACTGATGTAAATGATGTGGCTTGGCACGCCTAGCAATAGTTACACAATATTGTGACAACAATCATATGTATGAAGGATTGTGTTGCTTGATTTCTCTTACTGGTACAACAAAGGGACATGATATTTTCACTGCATTTTTCAATTATTTTGAAAATCAGAAAATCAACATAAATAAAATATTTAATGTTACTACTGATGCCAGCCGTGCAATGGTCGAAAAGGAAAAGGGATTTGTTAAACTTCTTGAAAATCATATTAAACATCAAATATTGAGTTTCCACTGCATTATACAGCAGGGAAATTTAGTTGCAAAAATCTCATCACAATGCTTGAATTCTGTAATGGACACTGTCATTAAAATAATTAATTTCATAGTTTCTCATTCTTTATTAACACATAGGCAATTCAAATCCCTTTTGCAAGAAATGAATAGTACATATATAAACCTCCCTCTAAATAGCAGTGTTTATTGGATTAGTCAAAGTAATGTCTTGAACAGGTTTGTATCATGTCTGAAAGAAATCAAAACGTTTCTTGATGAAAAAGAACAATATTTTCCAGAAATAAATGATGAAGACTGGTTATGCAAATTGATGTTTCTGACCGATATAACTCAACATCTGGATGAGTTAAACTTGCATTTGCAAGTGTAACGATATATAAATATGTCGTTACATTTATTTAAAATAAAAACTTAAAAGTTCGCAAATAAAAGTAAAAAAACTAAACGCTAAAATTAAAAATGTTGTTATACGTATATACATTCGCACAGATGCTAAACTTTAAAAATATTTTTTTCATAAACAAAAAAAAAAAAAAGTATCTGAACGTATTTTTTTTTTTTATAAAAAAATGCCAGATTGAAATATAAAAATATTTTAATAAAAAAATAACGTAAGTTAAAGTAAAAACAGGTATTAATTAATTCCTGTAATCTGTAAATGGAAATGATTGTTTATTAATTATCTAAAAGCTGTGTAATTAAAAAGTCAGATGAAAAGTTAGATAAGAGAAGAAAGAAATTTTAGCTTGACCAATGGAAGCACTAAGCCTTGGCTCGGACCCTAACGAAAGTGATAGACTAGTGATGTTTTGTTCATTGAATCCTTGTGGATAATATAAAAAGGGAAATACAGTTTTTTTCGGGCAGTTCCAGCGTTGTGTGTTTGAGAGATGTGGTATGATGCACATACCACACTCTCTATAAAAAAAAGAAAAAATGAAAAGACTGTGATACCTTGAACCAGCTATTGCCATCTCCAGAACATTACCTTCCAACGGAGGCGTCGCGGGAATTGAAAGCAGAGGCCTGGACCCTTATACCATAAGCTATATGAAATGAACAATTGTTAAAATCAATCAAGAACTTTCGTCAAGTTTTACAAATTGATAAACAAGCCAACTGAAATGTTAAAACGGACTCTTATCTGACTTTTGTAAGTTTTTAAATCAAATTAATAATGTTTAATTTTATATGTTTTCCGATTGATAAACATCATTTCAAATTTTTTTTTTTTTCTTATTGTAAAGATTAGTTAAATGTATGAAATTTAAGTTGTTTATAGACGCTTGCATGGATTCGTTTGCGGTTAATTATATTTTGGTTTTCATATTTGATCAAAATATATAGACATTCGATAAATAATGATACCTTACGGTGAGTATCTAAAATGTATTTATTCGGATGTCTTTTAAGTTATTGGTGACAACGCAAGTATCTTATGGTGAATACTATTGGGTTACTTATAAGTTTCCCTCTGCGATTGTCGGTATCAATAATTTTGTATTTTGATCGTTTATGTTTATTTTGAAATGTTTTTGACCGTGGAATCTATGTAATCGATCTATACCCAACATTTTTAAACAAATCTGTGCGAACGTATTTAAATGTTAAAATTAAGTTGGGCGTGAATGGCTATATAGTTTGTAAAGTTATATTAAGGGAGGGTAATCTTAGGTTATTCATTTCGTAGTTGAATTGGTTCAATGGATTGGATATATTTGTGTAATTAGTCGATATAGTATGAGGTCCGCTACGGGCAGGATTATAGATATACGCCACACACCCTCTGTTTGCCTATGGATGGGTTGTAAGTCGGCAGAAGACCGCAGACCATTCCTATGGAGTTTTTTGTTTATTGATCTACTTGCCAACAGATGTCACATTCCTGTTGGTGGAGAGTCAATCTCTTCTCTATTTCTACTTATTGTTCAGATGTACATTCCTGACAATATAGTATTTTGTGTTGTCGTATCATGCTACATTGAATACATGAATGTATCGGATGGATTGGCGCCAGTTGATTGCGAAATTTGTTGCCTAAGGTTAAATCAGGGAAGAATATTTTCTTTTCAAATACAGACCTATGTAGTCCATTCATACTCGACCCTCTAAATAAATAGTAAACTCATTATTTGCAATCTACTTAAATTTAGAATTAAAGATCAATATAAAATTATAAACGTTAAATTTATTCCTCAAAATTTAAATATTATTTTATATGTGCGTAAATAAATATTTTTATGTGTTAATTTCTGGCAGTGACTTTTATTCTTTTATAGTTAAGATATAAAATGTATAGATTTTTATCTCTGCGTCTCCGCTGAGCTAGTGACTTGGGCTAACGATCGGAATATTTAAATAAAGTGGAATCTTAACAGCGCGTATCTGCCTACTCTATAAATTTTTCTAGGCTCAAATGCCTAGATGGCGCCCTTGTAGAGCAGATATTGTGTTTGCAATTAGATTCGATCTTCACTTTCATTTCGATCGTTATACAAGGGAAGAGTCGAACGTACTAGAATTTTTTGAATATTGGAAAGGATTTGCAGCAAAATTAGATATATTTTGGTGTGATATTACCACTAATACCTACAAGTACTTTCCAAATGGAAAGGCCCATGCAAATCAATTTAACATTAACAAAGATGAACTTCAAAAATACATTGAAGCTCTCAGAGAAGAATTTTCCAAACAATGTGAAGACTTCCAAATACACACATCCATATTTTCTTTCTTCATCAAATCTGACTTAATTGACTTAAAGATGACTCCATTTGATTTATCTTTTTGAGTGGATGGATATTGATAGTTTTGAAATAGAATTAATCAAATTAATGTCATCAGAATTGTGGAAAACTAAATTTGTAGAATTGCAGAAAACTCTTGAAGGGAACTGTCTAGAAAAATTGGCTGTCATTCTCAATTGTTGGATATCATTACCTGAAAGATTTAATTCTTTGAAAAAAAAAACTGCTTGTGCTCTGCTTTCGGCATTTAGTTCAACTTACTTATGTGAACAATTTTTCTCACTTATGAAAAATATTTTGAGTTCAGAAAGAAGTTGCCTAACACCTGAACATTCCGAAGCCTGTATGAAGCTAAAAGTGACCAATTACATACCTAAAATTGAGCAAAGAGATACAAGGGCAATCAATGTTCACATTAATTTATTTTAATAATAAAAAATGGCTAATCATATTAGAATTCATGATATTTTTTTCTTATTTAAATTATATATTTTGTATAGGTAAAAAGTTGTAATTTATAATATAATTTTTAATAAACATGTTAAAAATTACAAATTTTAGAATATTGAATGACCAATAATATAAGATCCAGTTATAATGGACTTCAAAAGTATATATTATATAGTAGTAAGTAATTTAAACTGCGCTTTACGCAAAAAAAGTGAAGCTTGCAAAATATTATTAAAGATCTCTGAAAGCGCTTAGCCATATAACTCTTTAATAATATTTTGCAAGCTTCACTTTTTTGCATAAAGTGCAGTTTAAATTACTTACTACTCAAAGGTGAAGTAGAAAACTATTATATTATATAGTAGTGTATATTATATACTATAATATCATATATAACATTGAAGCCCATTATAACTGAACCAATTTTGATAATATAATATAAGGTTGGTAAAATCATGTCGGCACACTGAATAACATTGTAACATAGGTTCGGCACCACACTACTAAAAGGTTGCTGATCCCTGATCTATTGATTACTCTGGCTTGCACTGAGTGGCACTGCTGTATGGAGAGTTTTGCATATGTGTAATATTAAGATACATATTGACTATTTAAAATGGTTGGGGAAAAAAAGACATTATAGCAATTAAGTGCATCCTTGATATGGAATATGTAGATTAATTTTATAAGGAAATTATCTGATAATATTTAAATGATTCAAAAATAAAAGAAATAGAATGTGGGAGTTGAGACAAAGTATTAGACATTGATCTTTATAGAGATTCAAAATAGAACTCATAAAAAAATTTGTAGAAAATATCATAATCTAGGTCTTGTAGAAGAGATGTTAAAACTGGTTTAAAAACTAACAAAAAATTTTTGGTTAGTAGTTACATGGTTGAAACGGGGAAGAGAAAATAGTTGAAAAATAATAAAAATACATGCATTTAATATTTGCAGAGAAAATTTTAAAAATTTGGAAAATATTAAGATATAAGATAAAACTGGACGAAGAGAGATGAATTGTAAAAAAAAAATAATCAGATAATATGACGATAAAAGAGTGAAAACAATGGAAATTTAGAATAAACTAAGTCTTCTGCATACGAAATAACAAATCACGCCCAATTATTAAATTCTCCACTTCACGTTTGTACACATAAAATTTAAATGATTAAACTGATTAATGATACATGGTTATTAAATTTGTAGTAAAAGAAAAAGCTGCACTAATTAAAATTGTAATCGTAATCAAATGCTTAAGATGTTTTGCATTAATCATGAAAGACATAGATATTTTCATCTCAAAGTTAGAAATTTCATGAAATGTAATTATTAATAAAATAAAGTCATAAATGCTGTAATGGATTACAGAATACAATTATGTAAATTCAATTTCTGTATCAACTCATGGCAGTCAATTTCTCGTGAATTATTTTTTGTTTTGCCTTGCTTACTAAAAGGCACTCTTATTGCCATTGAATTATTTCACAGCAAATACAAAATGACTTATTCATTTTGCATTTAGACTTGTACCTGCATTTAATTTCATAAGGGCTACTTTTTGTATTGCTTTGCTTGCTAAAATGCTGTTTAGTAAATTCAATAATAAATATTTACTTTTTGATTATTTCTGTTTCTTTTACTTAATACACTTAATGCTATCAATTCATTTCTTATAGAATACTTTCTAAAATGCTTTGTTTTCCTAGAGGGCTTCTTACTAAATTCAATAACAAATAGATAAATTTTAATTCCTTATGGATTAATTTCTTTATTGCTTTCTCTCTTATAGCACCATCTGGCAGGTAAATTGAGAAACTTAAAGTAAATCACATAAAGTAACAGTATCTTTTTGGAATGCATGGTCCTTAGAGTGATTCCAATTCTGGCACTTTCTGTGTTTATGAACTGAGTAATAAATATATATTCAATTGTTTCTTTTTTTTCTCTATAAAGCTTATGTTAATTAAACTGGGTTCCATTTGTATAATCTTTGATAGACATTTCTCACCATTTTTGTTATTATATAAATTCACTTATTCTTATATCTGTAAAGATAAAATAATTTTTAATGTATAATTACAAACACATCTCTTCATTACTGAAATGTAAAATTTATTTATTAATGCCAAAAATTATTTTAAATCTTGCCATCTTTAAAAAATTATTTGATTCTAATTGCATTTAAATAATTATTAATCTATAAAACATGTTCACAAAATACAGATCACTTACAGAAAAGTAAAACAATATGTGGATAGAATATATGATGGCCTTCTTACAGACCTCTTTACTAATAGCATATTTTTATATATGAAAGCAATATCTCCACTTAAAAATCATACATCTTAAAATGAACTTATTAATTAAATGACAAAATATGACATATTGTATAATATATGGAATAATTAATAGTAGGTGAAATATGACCTAATAGTAAAATAAATTATGTAATTTATATTGAGTAAAAATTGATTTGAATTCATACTCTTAGCTGATGAAATGTGACTAAAAAATTGTTAATTTAAAAGAAAGAAAAAATGAATATGGAATTTTTATTTAAGAATAAATTTATCAAGATGAAATAAAAATTCAAATTACTTAATTACAAAGTTATATTTTATGCATTATTAAATTTTACAATCTGATGTTTAAAAAAAGGTCTAACTTTTATTATTTTAAAATTGTCTTTAAACTGCTGATGTTAAAACAAAAAAGATGAAATAAGATGTGTAAGTTTATAGAAGAAATTATAAAAATAAATTATTTTTTGTACGTTATTAAATAAAAAAAGTTGTGTGAAAATATATATTTGTTTTGATGATGAATAATTTATTCTTATAATATATTTAATAAATGATTTCCAACTAATTGTTATATTATTGTTCACAAAATGAATATTCATGATTTATCTTTCTATTTCACTCTCCAATTTGATTATCAATATACATCTTTTATAAATTTATTTCACTAATATGTCATGTGATTCATTATGAAATTTTTAAGTACTTGAGCAATACAAATGATTAAAAAAAGTAAGAAACAATTATATTTGGGCATTTTTGAATAAAAATTGATAAAAAGGAAAAAGATTTCTTGAGATGGTAATATATGTTGGATTGGATAATACAAAGCACATGATTGCAAATAGTATTTAAACTTTAAAGTCAAACAAGTTGTAGTCATGATATATAAAAGTAAATCAGACTATCACTCCAGGTACAAAGATTCAGATGTTTCAAATTGCTAACTTATCTGACAAAAGTAGATTTTCCTTAAAATATATTGAAAAAAGGTAACCTGATAGTTTTTGCATTGGAAGATAGTTGCAATAGAATAGATTTCAAAAATAAAAAGTGTACTGTTTCTTATAATACTTATCAATAAGGGAATTTAGATTAAGGTTTAAGTCTAATGTAAGTTTAATTAAGACAGAGATATATATTGTACTTAAGAAAAAACAGAAATAATGAATACGAAATGAAAGAATTTTAGAATACTATTAGTTAAACCACTAAACATCACATGATCACTATCTCATACTAGCACAATAATTGTTATTAAACAATTCAAAATACAGCAAAACTCTCCATATAGTAGTGCCATCTTGTGCTAACAAGAGCAATCAATGGATGCCAGAAGGCTTGTGCATAAAATCCCTATCTAGTGCCTACTCATCCAATATCCCCAGACTAGTTTCTGGCTTGTGGCCTTCATCAGTGAGGAGCCTTGGATCTGAGAGCACTGCACCTAGATCTTAGGATCTAATGCAATCCTCCAGCACCCACCTTTTAACTCTATTTAACTACAAAACTATGAGAATGAAATTGAAAACACTATTAATATTTTCAATCCAAGCTCAATAGCTTATATAGTCATATGGGTCTGAACTCAATTCAGTACCCATACATCTTGGTGTCTTTGGCTCTTTAACAACCATAGCCACCACTATCCTATTAGGCAGGATTGGTGTTAAACCACTAAGCATCACATGATCACTATCTCATACTAGCACAATAATTATTATTAAACAATTCAAAATACAGCAAAACTCTCCATATAGTAGTGCCATCTTGTGCTAACAAGAGCAATCAATGGATGCCAGAAGGCTTGTGCATAAAATCCATTGATTGCTCTTGTTAGCACAAGATGGCACTACTATATGGAGAGTTTTGCTGTATTTTGAATTGTTTAATAACAATTATTGTGCTAGTATGAGATAGTGATCATGTGATGTTTAGTGGTTTAACACCAATCCTGCCTAATAGGATAGTGGTGGCTATGGTTGTTAAAGAGCCAAAGACACCAAGATGTATGGGTACTGAATTGAGTTCAGACCCATATGACTATATAAGCTATTGAGCTTGGATTGAAAATATTAATAGTGTTTTCAATTTCATTCTCATAGTTTTGTAGTTAAATAGAGTTAAAAGGTGGGTGCTGGAGGGTTGCATTAGATCCTAAGATCTAGGTGCAGTGCTCTCAGATCCAAGGCTCCTCACTGATGAAGGCCACAAGCCAGAAACTAGTCTGGGGATATTGGATGAGTAGGCACTAGATAGGGATTTTATGCACAAGCCTTCTGGCATCCATTGATTGCTCTTGTTAGCACAAGATGGCACTACTATATGGGGAGTTTTGCTGTATTTTGAATACTATTAGTTGGAAGGAAAAAAATATACTTGCTATTTGCTGATGTGGTTTCATATTTAGAGAATATACAGAACTGGTTTTGGATATTTGTGCAAAAACAAGGATTAAAGTTAGTGAGAAGAAATAAATAATTACAATAATTAATGGGAAAGAAATAGAAATGAAAGATTAACCATTGAAGGATATAGATAAATATAAGCATCAGAAACTATGTAGATTATCAAAAAGCATACTTTAGGTATTAAGAATGAAAAGAGCTTTGAAGAAAAAAAGTCATAGGAAAGAAATTATCATAACTTACATTAATTAAGATATAACAAAAACTTTGCAAAAATAATATTTAAACAGAATTGATTACATGTGAACATTAAAGAAGATAAACTTTTAATTGTGCATATATAATAATCAAAAACTAATTAAAAAAAAAAGATTTTAGAAATAAAAGTAATGCACATAAACATGAGAACTAGTCCAGGAAAGTTAAGAAAACAAAAAAATTATAAAAATCAGGATTGGAGCTTTAAATATGCTACTGGAAAGAAAACTAAAGGAAATCGAACAACATGAAAATGCAATAAAGTAGAGGTTAGAATTAATAACTTTAAAATAAAAATACATCTCAAAGAAATGAACTAATTCTAGAATTTCTATGAGAAGGATTGAAGAAAGAATGTGACTAATAAACCATAACAAAAATGTACAATTTGGATGGATTTTTCTAGATGTAGTAATAAAATGGTGATTACAGTGACTTATGATCACAGAAAGGAAAGAAAATTGCTTGGAATGAAAGGATTTATAATTATGAACTAAAAGATATTAATAATTTTAGAAAATGGAATATGAATATAATGGGCATAAAGCCAATGAGAAACTTAAAAAGTTAGTTAATAAAATATGAATTTATGTAATATAATAATCACAACTTTTACATTGGCAGAAAATAAAGGAAATAAACTGATACAGAATAAAATAAATATGAATAAAATTATAAATTCTTTATAAATAATAAAGAGAAAATTAAAACAAAATATTAGGAAGTGTTGGTAAAATAAAGTTAGGGGAGAATCTGACAAATGTTTGCTATAGAAAATAAAAAGTATAAAATATAAAAATAAATGAAAATAAAAAAATGTACTTAAGAGGGAAAACACAAAAGTGTACTTAATTAAATGAGATCAAACAAAAAATGAATTAGAAACAAATATATTAAATATAAAAGTAAATCTGACAAAAAGATTAGAGATAATATATATACAGCAACCATTTGTAAATGAGTGTGGCCTTTCTAATTTCAAGTAAAAAAAAAAAGTTCTAGATATGAACCACAAATACTGTATATATCTACACGTATAACAAGCTTATTCATTTTTTTTTGTTTATTTGATATTTTGTGATGCTGTCTTTTAACTTCAAATTTTGATTTATGAAAGCTTCAATACAATATTTAATTGTAGCTCTTCAATTATTCTATTCTCTGCCATATATCTTCCCAATGGAAACAATCAATATTATACTTGAGAAAGTCTGAGATAATCCTTACATTATAAATGAGATCTATCTCCTTTGTGAAAATCACTAAAGTTCTTCATAAAATATCCTTTTAGGAAGTCCTACATTATTCATTGCCTTTACATGTCCAAATTAATGAAAATATGATTTTGCAATTGAAGAACATTGATTGGTTTTGTGATCATGCCATTGTGCTTTTAAAATTTATTTCATTGCAATAAATTAGATAAAATAACAGCCCCATATACAGCAAACTTAGTTACAATAGATATTTCCATATGATGAAATACGATTTGTTAAAAATAAAAGGAGCACACTGAATACTGTGCAGCATCCAAACATCTAAATCCACTTTTCTACTTATAAAATTATCAAGATATTTAAATTGATTTACATTCTCAAATTGATAACTATTCAAGCTAAACATTTCTAAAGATTTTTTTTCCATCACTGACTGAAACTTCTTGAGTTTTTTTGAACATTAATTATTAAAACAAAGTCTATATCTTGAATTCAAAACATTAAGTACAATCTGTTAAATTGTGTTCTGAAATGGCAAAAATAGCACAATCATCAGCATAAATTTTAAAAAATGAATTATTGTTGCTTTTAATTGATTCAAATTAAAAATTCCACTGTCAAACCTGTATTTCATCTTGATCCATTTTATTAAGATATCTATAAATAATTCCAAAGACCATTATCATAAAAATTTAAAATAATATTGGGAGCAAGTTCAGTTTTTATTTCAAATGCCTCAGATTTTCTTCTATCACCCTCTCATTCCATAAACCTGTTTGATTAATTGAAATGTTTTATTCAAATTAATAAAGATTGTATATAAATCTTTTTTATTTATTTCTAGCATCTGTCTAGCACTGAAACCATATCAATAAATACTTCTTGAATCTCTAAAGCCATAATGAGCCTCTTAACGACTGATATATGAAATGAAGCAATCTATTTAACAAATTATTAATATCTTTGCTGTAGTGGATAATAATAATAATAATACTCCACAATAATTACTGCAATTTTATCAATTCTTTTATTTTTAGAAACTAACAATAGAAGCACATCTTTAAGATTAGGTGACACAACTTCAGGAGTCTATGTATTTCTAAAAAATTCAAAAATTGGGTTAACAAACCAATAAACTGGGTATATAATGATAAAGAACAAGTTAGAAGTCTATATGAGTTAATAAATGTAAGAACAACAAAATAAAATGGAAGTTAAAAATGATTGACAAAAAAATAATATAGTATCAAAATAAGAGCAATATTAATAGCAGAAGCAAATCACTTCAAATCTTTTGTTATTAAGCAAGAATAAAATATTAGAGAAAAAGGAATATAATAAAATTTAAAAAAAAATTGATTTCTTAAATATATGTGAATATAAGATAGAAAATAAATGATTAAAAGAACTGAAATGATACAAATGTAATCACACTGAATTTGTTTCTGTATCTAATTCATATTTGTTTACAAAATGATCCATCTTTCAAAAGTTTTTAACAGCAATTTTACAGAAAATATTTATTGATTAAAATAGGAAGCCAATGGATTAAAAATAAATGATGATCACTTAGATTTTTCAGATGATGTGATTGTTTGCAAATAATAGTTCAAAATGAGAGGACTAAAGATAAATGCTAAAAAAAAAAAACTAAAATAATCACGATTTTAAAAAACAAACAAAAGAGAGAGAAAATAAAAACAATAAAAATTTAGAAGAGTTAACAATGATAAATAACTAATCAAATTATGAATACTGTATATATAAATGGAATTACAATGAATACATTTAATCATACACTGTAAGTGCTTTTGATAGAAATTTATAACAAAAGGAAAGAAATATGCCTATGTGCTTGAAAAGAAAGATGCTTATGGATATGAAATGTATCAGAAGAACAATATCAAGTCTGCAGACCACACAGTCAAGTTTGGAAAGACATAAACAGAATAACAAGGAGAGATTGATATCCTTGAAAAAATAAATGGAAATTGGCTGGATATAACATAAAAAAGATGACATTAAATGGACAACTGATGTCTTAGACTGGATTCCAAGAAATTATGAGACTTCTACTATAGAAAAAAATCATATGAAATGAATAGACAAGAAAGTTTTTCTGGAATGATGTGAAGCAAAAAAGAAACTATGAATCAGAGAAATTAGATTAAAGTGAGAGATCCCATCTCGTAATGGATTGATAATGAAGGAATATGACAATTTAAAGTAGATGAAAAATAAAAGAAATTAAGACTAAAATAAAATAAAAATGAATTTAGTTTTAAAGAATAGAACAGGAAAAAAAATTTAGATATACATAGCTAACATTTTTTTTTTAGATAATTTGAAATTAAGATCAGTTGTTTGCATTGCGCTCCCATGCAGTACAAATGTGAGAATTATCTAGATTGATCAGATTTAAAGAAATCAATGATTTAAAAATTTTATTAAATCAAATAAATTGCTTATTCTGATTTGTAAAACAAGCAAGATAATCAAATAATAACACCTCCCATTTTTTCTTTTTTAAATT
Source organism: Epiperipatus broadwayi (assembly GCA_028023455.1). NCBI lineage: Eukaryota > Metazoa > Onychophora > Udeonychophora > Euonychophora > Peripatidae > Epiperipatus > Epiperipatus broadwayi. The sequence goes on along the minus strand of JAQFVV010012717.1, from coordinate 838,128 downwards.
GTAAGCACACATAAAAAAGAATCTCTCTATTAACATTCTTTTTTTTACCATATGTCAAAGCGTTGGCCAGGAAGTGAACCTGTGACAACTGTCTGCAAGCAACTGCTTGCTTGCAAGGCAGCTGCGCTGATCTCTCGGCTACCAATGCTGCAATAAAGTCATATTCTCTTGTTACTTAGTCCATACTTATTTAAATATGAAGATTTAACTATATCAAACTTCAAATTTATTTTCAAATTACAGTATACACTAATTCTCATTCTTTAACTTATTAACAGCAATTAAATCAATATTTTAATTCCAAAGTATTGAAAAATGTACGTTTTTTTTCTTTCTCAAATTCAGTTATCATTAATTTTATTATTATACTTTATTTTATCATTAAAAAAATCTAGATGAAATTTTAATAAAGTAATCAAATAGTTGTTTAAAAAGGCATGCAACATTTAAAAAATCATAATAGTCTGTTGCTTAGAAGTGGATATTCTAGAACCCAAATTGATAGTATTGAGGTTTGATTCAGTGACCTTTTAATTTTTGAATTTATCATTTCCTTTACATTAAACATTGCAGGATATGAAATTTTAATGTTTTTAACAATATATAAATATATATGTATGTTTCATAGATTATGAAAAAGCTTTTCATAATAAATCAACAAATAATAACATTAATTTTTTTATATGTGCATTTTAATTTCATTCTTTTTTTTTTTCCTGATACATAAAATACCATTTTATAATTTTCTAAATAATTACAGTACAAAAAGCTTAGATAATAGGATGATTATTTGTGTGTGTTTTTCTTTTTTGGTAATGTTAGAGAATATTCAGAAACTATGTTATTTATCATATAATTTGAGGTTACTACAACTGGACTTCTTTCATATTACTAGGAAACGATTTATTATTAAGTGCCACTAAATCAACAACTTATACTAAGTATATGAATGGCATTCTGCCAATTCATAAAATTTTTAATATATTATATGGGAGTAGTTTATGATTGCTTTTTCCTAGGCAATTTGGAATGTTTTGCTGAGATATGCATAATGTAATTGACTGTTATCATCACTACCCTTTATTGCTGCTCACCAATATAGATCTTAATGAAACAAAGCAAAATAAAAATAAGAGAATTTAACTTAAAAAAATAGATACAGAGCTTATTTATAAAGGATTATTAGAGGCTGGAAGGTGAAACTCAGTATAAATCACAAGATAAAAAGTATAATCAATGAAAAAATTACACTTTATAGTTATGAAGATGTCAAATTTTCCAAATCTATTTCTTAATTCTAAAAATATATAGTAAGACGTCAATTTGATATATATATATATAACATTTATTACATTTTTAAGTCAGACATCCTATAATGGATTAAAATTACTTATATAAAAACTTTGAAACAAAAAGAAGAAATGTAATATTTATTTCTTAATTTTTAAGATCATAATTTGTTGGACTAAGATGATTAAAGATCATACTTACATATTCCTCCGGCTCAGTATTATCTCCTGAATAGTGATTCATTACTGAAGCTAATTTATCTTCAATGTTTTCAGACTTTGATAAGAGATTCTCACTTTTATTTATATCTCGTATTTCAAGATAACCGTTTTCATCTTTATTGCTGTCATATTTTTTACTGTCCATTCTTATATGTAAGTTGTTTTCAGGAATTTTAGATTCATATATGAGATTCTCATGTATATTTTTAAAAATGCCCACATTAGAATTTATTTGTTTTAATGTGAATTGTTTTTTTAATTTTACAAAATTATATTCATTTTCTTCTACATTTATATTTAGTTCTTTGCTTGTCTCCACACAGAAATTATTTGAAAGAGAATTTGAAATATCCTTTAGATGAAGTGGGCTTTTTAAAGAACAGGTGTTCAGTTTATTATCTTCATCCTGTGATATCCCAAGATTTAATGTTTTAACTGCTTTATCTTTCATATGAGAAGTTTTACTCATATAATTATTTGAAGAATTGTTTACTGATTTACGTTTTTTGCAGGGAAATGCTGGTGACTTTGTAGAGTTATTAAACTTATTGATTCTACACACAACTGTCTCCTTATCACAATATAAACTTTTAGGAGAATTAAGTGAAAAATTATAATGAACTTTATCAATGCTCACAGAAGGATAATACCCTAAAATAAATAAAAATTATATAGAAAATACCAAATAAAAATTTAAATAATAAATTAAAAAATAATATGAAAAATAGCTTTAACAACAACAACAAAATTCATCTATTCTTTAGTTAAAAGAAAATTCAAAATATTTATCAATTGATGATTGTCAGAAATAAATATATTTCATTAAAATCAATACATTATTTTCTCATCTGCGATTTAAAAAATAAATATAAATTAATAATTCATAGCGAGTATATACACATATTTATATGTATACATAGTAAATACATACATATACTGATATATATATATATGTGGGGGGGGGGGTAAAAATATGTATAAAATGATTTGCTACTACCCACAGAATGGGACTAAATATTATGGATCAGATAGAGAGACTGCATCTTTGATTATGTTGACAAATGGTTTTCAAAAACAAATCTTTGCCATTCAAGATATCAAAATGAAAAATAAAATCTAATTAAAGTAATTTATGTATTAATATACATTAATTTTGATATATATATACATATTTCTACACACTTGTATTTATACATATATATGTTGATATAATGTAATGGAATGGATATACCAAATATTTAATAACTGACTTTTTTGAGTTGAATATAATATTTGATAATTAATGCCCCAAATTAAGCTATCATATTTAATAAAATACAATGTTTCGTATATATTTGTATTGATATCTAGATCTATGGTAGTTTGCTGAATAATATATATTCTTAATGGCAATAAAATGATTATCTATTTATCTAACCAGATTATTTGGAAAAAGGAACATTTATTTTTAGGTACTATTCTTTTTCCATAAAACTATTTACAATTACTTTCAATCTTAGTCAAAATATATGAGATTTAAGTATGGAATAAGAAAAAAGAAAATCCAAAATTTAACGAAGTAACATATTTAATAAATGAAATATAATGTAAATATGAATTTGTATTTACATGTTGAATATGAATTATATTAAAGAATTAATTTAAATTCTTAAAATATCACTATATATACATATATTGAAGTGTAACATGTATTAATTATGCATTAATGTGCAAGTGAATAATGTTATTTTGACAAAATAATTTCCCTAAACTTAAAGTGTTTTCATTTTCTTCTTTTCTATTAGTGATTTCAAATACAGTGTGATCACAAGTTAAAATTATTATTAAAGTTTACTGTGCTAAATATCTGAACTAACTAAACTACATTCTGATAATCCTTCACTGATTTTAATTTTGATTTACTTTTAAACAAAATAAGTAATAAAAAAAATACAGTGAAGATATTAATTAAAATCTTGTGGTAGGCATCGTGTTTGTCCAGATAAAGTAGAGGGTTATCCATAGGCAGTTTTTGCAATTATTATTTCAGAGTGAAATATATTGACACAAAAAAAAAATTGCAAATATTATATATACATAATCCTATGTCGAAGGAACCTCCTAACTACTACAATATATATATATCTTTTAATTATTATTATAAGTGTTTAATTAATAATGTATAGAAACTTAATTACTTTTTAGCAACAGATTAATATTTTGAGGAAGCAATATGTTTAATTAAATAAATATATATGATATATCATTAATATAATAATAATGAGTGGTCTAATGTGATAAAGATTGAAATAATTTTAAAATTATTAAATGATTATTTATAAATGATTAATATTTAATACTGTATTTACCCAACATATATAGGACACAGTGGAGTATAGACACACTCCCTTTTTTAAACATATTTTCAAGAAAAAAATTTCTACAATTTTTCATCTATTTCCATGATGATTTACTGTACTAATTTTATACTTATTTATATCTGTAAAAAATGTAACTAGGGAACAATGTAGTTAGATACCTTTTAATTTCATCGTCAAAACCCAGAAATCCATCTCCAGAGCTAAATGAAGAATTACTTAAAGCCTTTTCTTCAGAAACTGAGTCTTCATGTAATAAATCATCCTCTGTGCCATCAAGTGAATTACTAATTCCACATTTCTTAAATGACTTTAAACTGTCTCATGACATCCCATGAAGTTTTGATCCATTCACAAATGTGCAAGATGCTAGGCCTCTTCTTCCTGATGGTGTCACTTCAAAATCTGTAGACAACATCCAACTGTTCCATTTCTCCTTCATGAATCCTTTAAATGGTTTATTAATGTAGACATTTAAAGGTTGAAGCTGGCTCATTAGGTCACCTGGAATTATAGCTTATTGAGTTTTCAGTTGGTTGATTTTATTTTTCAGTTTCTGTTCTGTGACTCCAAAACTGATCCCATACTAGCAAGGCAGGTTTCTTTAACAGTCAACCAGGATGTCTACATTGTCCATCCACAACTTCACCCCCTCCCCATCCATCAAGCTCTTAATATGAACATGCACAAATATACCTTTATATATATGTATATTAATATAAACCCAGAAGTTTTAGACCAACTGAAATTTCAACTTATAATTTTGATTTCTGCCGCATAAGACGCACCCCATATTTTAGGGATATTTTTAGGGGAAAAAAGTGCATCTTATATGCTGGCAAATACAGTATTTGAAATAGCTTTTAAATGGATTATATCTTGTTAAAACATATATATGTATATTACTAAGGACTTTTTAAAAGTTTTTCTTTTGACAATCTTGCTGGTTTACGCATTTCTAATATTTTCTTTCAGTATTTGTAACTAAATTTAATATTGATTTTCTAGCCAAAATATTAAATAATTAAGATAACTTTAAATATAAGATTAAAATTTCCATGGTTGGCTTTTCATAATTTTTTTTACATAATTGAACTAATGGTGCAGATACTTATTACATCTATGGATTAGCTGCACATATTAATATCCAAGATGGCTTGACAGCTTCAGAGGAAGGTTTTCAGTGATATATTTAAAGAATGTCATTTAGCCAGACATTTTTCCAGTGTGATAACTCACAACTCATAATTTCTCTATAATAACGTAAAAAAAAAAAAATAATTCAAGAATTGGTTTTACAATAATGCTTTTACATTTTTACAGAATTTATTCCTATTTGTCATTAATAATTCAACTCAAATAGATTTAAAAAAATAGACATTTTAATTAATTTATATGAGAGAAAGTGAATATATATATATATAAAATATCTAAGCAAAATTCAGAAATATGGATTTAATTTTTAAAAAAAATTTATTGATAGTGCAACTCATATATATATATTACTTATGATTTGGATTGAAATATCTTATATTCTCCCCCTTCAAAAAAAAAAAAATCTTTGTTAAATTCTTCTTACTGAATTCTAATAACACTATTTTTTCTTAAACTCTTATAGAAAAATTGTATAACATTATTAAAGTATCATGAATTGCTTTGTTATAAAAAGTTTACATTTAGAAGTGGCAATTATTGATAATATTTCTGCATTTTCTCCAACTTGGTATTTAGAATTGCATATGCTGTAGAATTCCTTGTCAGCAAATAGTTCTTCAGGTTTCATATGAATTTGGCGCTAATGATTGCTTGAGTGAGTAGTCAATAAGAAATGTTTATTATTTATACTCTTTTCCATAGTTCTTGAATCTTTTGAAATTTAATTTTAAAAATTACATAAACAAATCATTAGTTTTTCTAAATTGAAAAAATAGATGATCTATTATGAATTTTTCAAAAAATAGATGAAAGAAATAAGTTCCTGAGAATCAGTATCTTATTAATTGATTGCAATGAGTCACTATCTTAATAATTCCCCATCCTTTAAAACATTATTTATTTGAAATTTTATTTTTGGTTTGTCTTTTCTATTAAGAATATGGTTCTAATTTGAATTAATATAATTATTTTACTAGTTCTCTAGAAGAAATTTTACATTTTAATCACTCATTGACCATAAAGGTATTATTTCCTATCCTTTTTTTTAATTCCCAAAGGTTTTTCATGTCTAGAAAAATCTTTTTATAGGTATACTGATATGAATGGCTAGCATGAGTCTTACCAAAAATTAAATAATCTAAATTAACTCTGATTTTTCCTCATTTCTGCACACTATTTACCTGCTGATTAATTTTAATTTTGGTATCTTGATCCTTGATCATATCAACTTTCTTTGAGGATTAAAGGCAACAAAAATTAATTAGCATGAACTAATTTATGTAATTAATTGATAGCCAATATACATTACATGATCACCATTTTTTACGCTTGTATATAACTGTTATTAAAACAAGCAAAACTCTCTATACATATTGCCACTCTGCAAGCCAGAGTAATCAATGGATGTCAGAAGGCTTGTGCATAAAATCCCCATCTAGTGCCTACTCATTCAATATCTCCAGACTAGTTTCTGGCTTGTAGCCTTCATCAGTGAGGAGCCTTGGATCTGAGAGCACTGCATCTAGATCTTAGGATCTAATGCAACCCTCTAGCAGCCACCTTTTATCTCAATTACAAAACTATGAGTCTTAAACTGAAAACACCATAATATTTTCAATCCAAGCTCATCAGCTTATATAGTCATATAGGTCTGAACTCAGTTTAGTACCTATACATTTTGGTGTCTTTGGTTCTTTAATAACCATAGCCACCATTATCCTATTAGGCAGGATTGGTTTTATGCACAAGCCTTCTGGCATCCATTGATTACTCTGGCTTGCAGGGAGTGACAATATGTATAGAGAGTTTTTGCCTGTTTTAGTAATTGATTGATCCAACTGATTTGCCTAACTTTAATTTTTGTCATGGCCTAAGATCTAAATAGTCAATTACATTCCCACACATTCTTGCAATGATTCAATTGTGATAGAAATGGTGATTCATAGTTCATAAATTTACATTTACCGACATTTGGAATCTGACACAATTCCAATATTTAAATAGTGCTTTTTGCATCAGCTTTATGAATATACTTCAGTCACATAGTTTGATAATATATGTATGGCAAGGTATTTATATATGCTAAATAGGTGCAATGGGTCATAAAAATTGATGGCCAATATCTTATTAGACTTTGTCACAATGATAGAATATATTGCTCTTGCAAATGATTTATTCCAAAGTTTGGTTTTAGACAAATTTTATGTCTGCAAAACAAACAATGTTAGCATATATTTCAGGCAAATAAAACAAATTACATATTGTAAGTTTTCATGTATGTATAAAATAAGTCTTGCTTTTACATTTGCAAGTATCATTACTTTTCATCCATCCTTCTGATTATTAAAATTGTAATTAATTTTATTTTGTAACTGATAGCAAGGGCATGACTTAAGGATATGATTGAATTTGGGATTCTTTTAAAATAATTTATCTTTATACTGCTCTTGAAGCTGATTTATTCTACTTGTTTTTTTCAACATCATTGATAGTCAAGTTAATAGTTGCAACACTTGTGTGGTTCATTTTAAGATACTGAATAGATTGCAGAGAGTAATGACTCAATTAAGATGTCAGCAATAATGTTGTTTTCCTGTGCAATATTGTTTATAGTAGTTTAATCCTATAAGAGCAAACTCCATCTTATTAAGCTGCTGCTATTTAAATAATTTCAATTCAGAAATTCAAGACTCTTGCCATCTATGTTACAACTGTTTTTGAGATGAACAGAAAATGATTGAAGAAAAACTAGATGATTGCAAGAGATTTCTTTTAAATGACTATAATTTAAATTTCCAAAGTCTTTTTATTTTCTCTTTGGATTTTAAACTGACTTGTCCTTGTGTTTTCTTTGATGAACTTGAAATTTCTACAAATTTATTCCATTAGTGCCTGTAATTTATTTGAAGTTATTTTCCAGCTCTTTTAAAAAGAATGGAAGTACTCCTTTTTTTATACAGAAATACAAACAGATTCTTTTAATATTTCCTTAACACTGGAATGAATGTTTTAAATAATACGCACAACATATATATGTATACTAGTGAATATTTTCCTAATATTTTTTTCATCTGTGCTTTTATATGTATATAGAATAGGTTTGTACATAGATAATCTATATACTACTGGATTTATCTGTTGACAATAGGTTTCTTTTTTATCCATCCTTCTGTACATAAATATATCAGTCACATATATAACTAGTCTTATAAAAATGCTAATACAACAGTTCACATCTAATCTTCTATAGTATTTGAATTTCAAATACAGCAAATGATAGCTGCACATGCAATGGGTTATACAGACGACAAAGAGTATTAACTGCATGCATCCTAGAGCAGCCCAAAAAATCTGACCAGTATGGAGTCCTGCTAAGAACAGCTCCTTTATTAACTCTGAAATCTTTAAACTGAGTCTCAATATTTATAATTACATATTAAGCAATATTTAGATTCTTAAACATCAAGATTATAAGCTAAGTAATTTTTCTTCTTAATAAACATTAAATCATAACTGTAATACAATAATTGTTTTCCTTTATTTTACATTTATCAAAATAACATAGACTCATATTTGTTTGTATTATGAGACAAAAATAATTTTTTAATCTCCTCATGAAATATATTGAAATTAACTTTTATAATTGCAAAGTAATACAAACTACAGCTTTGTTTTTCTGCAAAAAAATGTTTTTTTTTTTGTTATATCAATAATTTAGATCTACAGTATTACTGTCAGAATTAGAAATAAATTAATCAAAGATTTACTGTAGTTTATTTCACATAACAAGAATATTACTATTTAATATTTAAATTATTTTAGACTTATTCTAATATTCATAAAAGTAACTTTTGTCCTTATAATGTGTTGCGAGCATAAAACAATATCTCAATATAATAATATTAAATCGTGCTTTCACACTTCCAACGTAAAGCTATAACAACAAATTGAAAACTATTTTTATTAAATGGCTGAGCACTTTCAAGATGTACTTCTCATATTCATAGCCAGTTATGATCCTTTCTTTGGAATCATTATATAAATAAATCTGATATGCAAATTATATGCAAATGAGTCACTAAGACCATCTTTTAGATATCGCAAAACATGCATCCTTACGATTAATGGCGAAAGACAAACGTAAAGTATAAATATACAGGTTATTACTTAATATCTCGATATATATCTATACATAAAACTAAATCACAACTAACTTCAATATATACATATAATATATTTAATTTTTTTTTTTTAAAAAAAAAATAACAACTTTGTAATCAACATAAATATAAGAAACCAGGAAAAAATGTAAGCATTTAGATTGTGTGGAGATTAGTTTTAACTTCATTATCTAGTTTTTGAATAAGCATTCTTAATAAGCATTTCAATTTTAAAATTACTTCCTATATACTTTTCATAATTCATAATTACCTTGGCTATCTAAAGAAAAATATCTCAAGGCTAATTCAGGGGCTAAAAATGGATGCTGCAATGCAGTATATGGGGTCAGTCGTTGATCTACAATAATACAAATGGCAATGAGTATAAACAACAAAATTTAAAAAAAATTTCATATAAGTAAATACAATTTCTCTGAAACAAATATAAACTTAAATTTTTTAATAAATTATAAATGAATAAAATTCTAGAATCATTAAATTTATAAAACTATGAGATTGACTATTAAAAATTAACTCAAAAGTTTTAAAAAATGTACAAAGTAATAAAAAAAAGTATGAGTATTTTTTCATTCCCTTAATAATAATTAAAATCTGTAATAAGTCTGTATAATCAATGACCCTCAAACGTTATTATATTTAAATTTCCATCATCAAATTGATATCTGATTTTTACTTTTGTAAATAAGGCTTGGGATTCAAAGCTGAAATAATGCAATCATGAAACTAGAAGTCACCCTTGATTCCATTTTATTGTTGAAATTAAAAATATGAAATCCAAAATAGTCTAACAAATGACTAATAAAAAATATTAATATACACCTTTACCCTGCTTAGCGATGGCAATTGGTCCTCCAAAACTCATCGTTAAGCAAGAATATTGTATACAGAATGCGTATTTATAATGGGGGTCTATGGGAAAAAAATTGGTCGGTTCCAGTCGACGTAAAATATCCACATTGGTTTCCAAGCTCAAAGATTTTCTTGATTTTTTTCATGGTAATGATGACTAAATACGGTATCTAAAAAGAAAAGTTTTATGTCACTAGGAAAAAAAATGAATATTTTACACTGTTTAAAAAGTACAATATAGCAAAAAGAAAGAGAAAGTGAAACTAAATTTGAATTTAAGAGTTTTTATATTCTTCCGCAGAAGTTTTTCATCGTAATGAAAAAAAAAATCCATACTGAAGTGCATTTTTTAAAAATTTGTATTACAGTACATATTACTGTACATTTATGTTTATTACTTATGTGAAATTATTCAAATTAAAAAACAATGTTTAATTATAAATTATTTAATTGAACATAAAGACTTATTACTGTACTCCAGAGTAACAAAAGGTATCGTAAATCAGTCAACTTTAGAAAAAAAAATCAACTTATTTTAAAAGAAAAAAAATCTAACTTTTCTAATTTTTTAAGACACACACTGTTTATTTTTCTTACTGTATATTTTTAGTAATGTAATAGTGCCCCTCTCCCCGTTCGTGTAGAAAGATTATTTATTAACACTTATTTTAAATGCAATCTTTTTTTTTTTTAAAAAAGTTTTTCTTTTGATTTGAAACCACTTGGGGGTACGTAATTAAGGAACACACGCACGCAATTTAATATTAGTATTTTGTGTTTTCCTGAAAGTTTGTGATAATGGTATTTTAGTTGTACTGTTTTCATCATCTAATATAAATGTTGAATGTCTAGAAAAATTAAACTTTATTTAAATAATCCAAGTACTGTACATTATATTTAAATAAAGTTTTAATTTTTCTAAAGACATTCAACACTTATATGTATACAGTATTATAGATTGAGTAATTATATATATTTTAAGTTTATGCGTTCTATATTCAAAATACTGAATGCAGCACTAACATTGTGTTTTATGAATAAAATATTGTATGTGCTATACAATTACAGTAATGTACTTTTGCTTTTGAGTAAAATGAATTTAAAATATCTATTCTCTGATGTCATCAGTGATGCAAAATTCAAGATGGCTGCCAAAAATTTTTTTCCCGATCGTTATAGTGAATAATTAATTGTAAATCGAAGTAGTGGATACAAATTGATGATGATCACTATTGTGAAATATTGTTAAGTAGCCAATCGCTAAGCGGGGTAAAGGTGTATTACCAAAATATTAATATTTTGAACCTAAGCTAACCTGCCTTAATAATTATATAGATCTAACTCCAGGTTAACACCTATATATTTAGTAGTCTCAGTTTTTTTTATTAATTTAAGAAATCATTTTTACCTTAGCTAAGGATGTTATTGATAACAAATCACCTCTCAATTCATACAATATGATAAATCAGGGGGGGGGGGCAATAGTACTCTAGTGCAGGGATGCCCAATCTTTAACTTGATGCGAGCCAGTTGAGAATTTAAAAAAATTTGGGGAGCCACAATTATATATTGCATTTTTCATATTACAGTTATAAACATAATTCACAAACTAAAAAAAACTGGTGTAATATGTTAAAAAGAAAAAAAATGTAAATACATTTTATTTATATTTATTTATTAAAAATTTGGTAACATACATATAAATTACAATTACAGGAAAAACTGAAACACAGGCTTATTATATACCTGTGTCTATATATATGTATGTGTTTAGATGTATCAGTGTTATTAGATAGAGTGGAGAGTGATGGGTCATGAGGAAGTCTGTGCTCAATTACAGGAAAAGTATATTTTAATTATTTTATTTAATGTGAAACCTGACACTGCATATCGTTATCATTTGTATTGTAAAAATGTTTATTTTTTAGTGTGTGCATGTGGCGTCAAGGAACCTAAAATATTTTATCAATTTTTCTTGAAGAGTGCAATACGAGCCACATGTGACTCGCGAGCTACGGGTTGGGCATCCCTGCTCTAGTGCCATCTATATTATGATTGAATAATAAATAATTACCAGATGTTATTGCATTTATATTATCTTCAGACTGGTTTCTTATTTTTGTCTTTATCAGTGAGGATTGGGATTCGAAGTTGAAAATAATGCAGTTATGCATCTAACAACTACTTTTAATTGTATTATTTATACTTTTGAATACCAGGCATCAATGATAAAGTCAAAAGCCAGAAATTAATCAGGGAATTTAAATATACAGAAGTCTAGTAACCATTAATTGTTCAAACTTATTATATATGATACTAGAGTAAAGAGCATAAGTGAGCAGTTTTATTATTAACACCAATTTCTACAGTTCATATATATATTCCATAAGTCAAGAAAAAGTATAATAAACAACATAATACTTTTTAACACTCTAGTATTGCAATATTTCGAGTGTAATTGACAATCATTTTCAATCTACAAAAGAAAAAGATATAAACTATTATTATTTGTTCACTTTTCATATATAAATATGTAAAGCATTTTTCTTTTATAAACTAAAAATGATTGTCAAGTATAGTCAAAACATGTTATTAGATTAATAAAAATCGATATAAGTAAAAAAAGATACTATTTGTTGAATTTTGATATATGAATTGGATTTAATATAATTATAGTAATAGAAGAAAGATTTGAAACAATAATAAATACAATGAATTTGCTAAAGTCATCCATTCATATATTAAACACATAATGAAAAGTTTCTATTAAATAGCAGCATATAATAAACAAAAATGTCTACCATTTTATAAAACTTGACTACAAACTTCTTTTGAAAACAATTTTTTTAAATCAGTGTTTTTCAAGCTGGATAGAATGTTGGTTTTAAATTATAAAAGTGATGTCAGTAAATTAAAAAGAAGATCAATTTTTAAAATTAGCTTATTTAGCAGATACAAGAGCAGTTGTTTGTTTCATTATACTCTAGTGCTATCGATTATAAGCTTCACTAATCAATGGACAATGAAAGAATAGTGCTACTACATCTCTAAAGTAGCCTCTGTTTTTTGGTTTACTCAATGAAGACTAGAATTCATAGCTAAAATCAGTGCATTTTAATGCTTCTTAGCTATTTTTTAGTCTTTATATTTTAAACTAATAGTCTGAAATTCAAAAAGCCCCTAAGATTTTGAACCCAAACCAACTTACATAATTATATATACCTGATAACAAGACAGCTTCTATACAGTTTAAGAAATCTCACTTCTGTGAGAACTAGTATCCAATGATCATTCAATATTATGGAAAATGGATCTGGAGTAAAGTGAAAAAAATTATTCTTGGAAACATATAAGTAAAACATATTAGAAAAGTCATACGATAATGTTGTCAGCAGATATATTTGACATTCTCAGTAAAAATAATAGACATGCAAAATAAAAATATTAATTTTCAACAACAAAAAATGAAGATATTTATAACATAAAAAAATTTTCAGAGCATTCAAATAAGCTATAAAAAACTAAATCATCATTTTTTCAAACCTGATTTTAATTGATTGTGGATAGATAAAAAAAAAAAAAATTATTTTATTATTCTAAAGACAAATATTTTTTTCTTGAAGAAAAGACAAATTAATAATTTCAAAAAATAGGGTATTATGAAATTAAAAAAGGGATAAGATTTTTTAGATATTGTGTTAAAAAGCCTATATTCAAAAAAACAGCAACAACTATATTTTATTATTTTTAAAGGATATATTTGACAATGTGGATTCTCAATGATGACAATATAAAAATAAAGAAAGGGGACAAACTTGCTGGACGAAGAAATGCTTGGTTACTTGTAGAAAATTAATCTAAATTTAAAAGAAATTTGTAATGCTTGGAAAGCTACATTTCATATTCAATATCTTCTTGTCACCTCTAGCACCGAATTCCCTGGGGTTCACATACACTCTTTCAGCAGAGCTTATGGAAAAATATTTACTTCTAACAATTCTTTCCTTACAATATATATATAATATTTTGAAAATTGCAACGATATTACATTAAAGTTGGATAAAATTACAAAAGAATAATATCGAACACATAAATGTAGGATTTAAAATTTTCCCAAATTTAAAGCATTACATAAAATCATTATTGCAAAACTTCTTAGGGTAGACGTGTATTTCTAAGTTTTATTTCTGAAAGCAGATTATTTAATGCTAAGGAAAAGAAAGCTTGAAATAATGCAATAACAAGAAATCAATTATCAGTGCTTTTCAAATTACTTTTTTTCAAAGACAAAAAAAACTGAAAGATTCAAATATCTTAAGCTTTTCCCAACTTTCAACCACAATTTAATGCATTACATAAAATTGTCACTTCCATTATCTACACAGACTCTAAAACGGCAGTTATCAACCTGTGGGTCACGACCCCTTTGAGAGTCGAACAACCCTTTCACAGGGGTCGCCTAACCACTGGAAAACACATTTTCGATTCATAAAAAATAGCAAAATTACAGGTTGGGGGTCACCACAACATAAGGAACTGTATTAAAGAGTCAAAGCATTAGGAAGGTTGAGAGCCACTGCTCTAAAAAAACATATAATTTTAAAAAAAAACCCTCTTAAATTACATTTATATATTTGAACAAAAATTATACAATTCTTTCAAAATTAACTTATATTTTAGCCCATATTAAATAAGTCTGCATTAATTACTTCATAAAATGCAACTTTTTTTGCCTCTTTAATATATATTTAAGTGGACCAATACTTTTTCAGAATAGTGTATTTTTTATTGCAGATACTCTGTTTCTGCGAGATTTTTAATAAGTTTTTTCATTTTTATAAGGATGATTCAGATAGGAGCTACGTCATTTATTCTATTTCCATGTCACTTATCATTGTATATTTATATATACAGATAGATAAAATGGTAATTAAAACATAATCTTTACTACTAAATGTCACAGTTTTATAAATATATATTGTCAGGGCATTACACAAGAAGAAAGTTCAGATAGAAGTGTTCTAAAATATGTGCCATAGTAAAGAAATGTAAAGAAAGAACACATGAGGATATCCATTTCCTTCAGAATGTGAAAGCATGTATTTAATATAATAATAAAAAGTAATTATAAATATTTCTACGGGATAAGAATCAAATTCCATTTTATTGAAATTATTTTAAAAAGTAAATAAAAAAATGTGTAATTGAAATGGAAATAACTACTTTCTATTGAGTTATTTAATTCGGGTTGTTAAGAGTAAGATTCCTTCATCCTTTGTATATATTAATGATGATTTTAGATTATTTAGTTGATACATAAATTAAAACAATAGACAAAATTCACCCTATAATTTCAAAATTAGTCAAAAATTAAGCTTATATAAGAAACAGAGCTTAAAAAGAGAGTAATACTATTCTCTCTTTCATTGTTTTTGACGTTACATAAATCAATGAGAAAGTTATTTCTGTTTCAATTATAAATACATATTAGAAAAAAGATCTAATTTAAAACTGAATGATGAATTCAATAATATATTACTTTTTATTTTAAAAATATTTTTACTGTTTCAACTTATTTGCAGTCTTCATCAAAAAAATTGTAAAAAAATATTTTAAAAATAAAAAACGTTAAAAAAATGTATTTTAAGATGTTTAAACAGTTTTGGAATATATGAATCAATAACAAGTGCAAAAAATATTGAAGAATTTTTGTGTTATTTTGTTCTATTTAATATTAACCATATGGGTATGTAAAACAAATTTTAAATAAATCTCTATAGTAAAAAAGCCTTTCCAGGAAAATTAAAGAAAATAATATTTACTAGCCAGTCAATGCTGGTTGATGATTGTTTATGGATAGGTTGCTACACATTTACCTGTCTGAAAGAAAAATCTAAACTAACTTGATACCTCAATTTGAATCCTAGATCATGAGCATGACAAGCTAATACTCTACTATGAAGGCCTTCTTTTCATAAAAAATATATATAAATTTGAAGCAGGTAAAAAAGCATACAATCAGTTACTCAGGTCATATATTTGAATATAAAGTAACAGTTTGAGCATAAGAGTGATCAAATTGACTTTTTTTATTTGTACTTTAGTTCAAATCAATCTAAAAAATTCTAGCTCTTCCGAGTCCATCATTAACTACACTAAACTAAACAGCTGAGGACAGAAAAAAATAATCTGATATTTCATTCTGACCACTGGACTTATTTAGAGGTGGAAAAATCATTACACCAGAGGTCCCCAACCCTATGCCCGCGGGCACCATGGTGCTCGCAGACCATTTTCCGTGTGCCCGCTGCTATCCAAACACAATAAAAAACTATTTATCTAATACAAATAAATTTAATTTTTAAAATTTCTTATAAATTATTGTACTATATTGTAATCAAATTGTAGGGCATACTATATTTTTACAGTGTAAAAATATAAACTTTAATTATATGTTAAAATTTTATTTTTGAAATAAATATTTTTTTGTAAATTATGTGTATTATTAACAATATCCAACTATAAATTTACATTGAAAAAATAAATGGTGCCCACCATCTGGTTGAAAAAAATAAATGGTGCCCGCCACCTGGCCGGTATTATAGAATGTGCTCTTAAGTGCAAAAAGGTTGGGGACCCCTGCATTACACAGTAATGTTTTCCTTCAAAAAAGTTCAGTGATCTACATGAAATATTACATACATTTTCTTTCTTTATTTCTTCTTATTTAGATTATATATTTTTTATTAATTATATAATACAGTACATTCAACTAAAATGTAATTGAACACACCATATATATTATGTATTAAAATATAGATATATTCACATAAATGTTCTGGACATTCACACGGAAAATATAGCCTATATAATTTAAATGTAGTTTTTATTAATGCTTAGCATGTTTTCAACATATAACATAAACATAATCATAGCAATCTCACTTCTTTACTGTTCCAAGTTTATATATATATGATAAATACTTTTAATATATTTAAATTTGTTTATTTAATATTCAAAAATATTTAAATTCTTTCAAAGAATTCATTTCTTTGAGAGGGAAATGCTTGTGTTTTTTTGTTTATTGAGTATCGGTCTTTTGCTATTGCCCAAACTTCTTTAATTTTTTTTTTTCTGTCTTATCTCTCAATGCATACAATTTCAACTCTAGACAAATCGAATTTATGGCAAGAATTTTATTCATGGTCTATAAATATTGAGGAATATTCACTATTCTTATGTGCTCTGTTGTAAAGGTATTTATGCTCCCTAAAATATGCAAACGTACACATAATTTGATAGCATTTAATTTTGTAGATGATTTGATAAGCTGACTCTGTAGAAAGTCTATCTTTTGAATTTTTTAGTGAAGGTGGGGGGTGTGTGTGCAAAAACATATTTTTCTGAGCATTTTTTAAAAATTTCTGAGAGACTTTCAGGATGTATGGAAGGCTTATCCATTTTTTAAATTTACATTATAGACTATTTTTTCTATATGAATGTTCAGAACATTTATGTGAATATTACAATTCCCTAGAAAAGAGAAAAAAATAAACTTTTGGTAAAATATAGATATTAAAAATAAAAAAAATGCAAAAATATGACTATTACCTGGATCAAATTCTAATAAACCAGCAATGAAATGAATAAAATCATGATCATAGTTATTTAAAATATTTATTAAATTACGAAAACCTACAAGAGAAATGAAAAATTGTAAATTATTTTAAATGAAAATTGAAATACTTACAACTATCAAACATATTTATATTATAATAGTGTTATGAATAAATGTATGTGAGTTTATAAAAAATTATATTCAGAATAATTTCACAGTGATAGACAGATTTAATAATTAAGACAATAGGATATATACATATGAAAGCCTATCTAATTATAATTTTAATAAACCTAATACTATTTTTAGACTCTGATAATGAAATATTAAATGTCTTCATTAGTCCATTTGAAATCAGTCAAGAATTATAAAGCTGAATACTGCCATAATTGTAACAAGCAAATTTTGTGGTAATTATTGAATCTTATTGTTGTCAAAATAGAGTCAATCTTTTGTATGTGTGTTTACATCAATTTTTGCTTGGGGGAAAAAAAGGTATCATGGAATTAAAGTGATGATTTCAAAATCACCAGTTGGTCATTTATGAAATTATAAACTTATTTATTAACTAAATATAGATGTCATTTTATTTGTATTTTGTCTTTGTAGAATTCTATAGCACTTTAATCAGTGAACCTCTCTTTACGTGATATCATTAAGTTAAAAAAGTAATAAATAATGAAAATTTTTGCATAAATTGATTCTTCAATGCTCTTGATTAATGTAGGATAATAAAAAAATAAATATATGTAAATCATAATTTCTATTTCTTATTAAATTAGTACTTGAAAAATCACAAATTGTAAATATGAAAATCTTCACCATAAAAATAATTACAATGTTAAGGATTTATTTTGATTGTACTTTAAAATCTCATTAATAATTATAAACTAGCTGCATTCATTCAATACAAGATTCATTTTATCTATGTTACAACAAACCCATGAAAACTTTAGTTTTACTAAATATCAAGATCTCAATTAAGCTTTCAGGGATAAATGCATCACTAAGTCAAACTATAGATTTCATTAAAAATTGAGATCTTTCAAATATTATCTATAAGAAAATATAATACATGGTAAAAATTCTTTTTGTTTTTGATGCCAAAATTTAATAGCAGTAAAAAAAATCAAACAATAGATTTGATCTAAAATCAGTACATTTTTAATGTGACTTTAAAAAAATGCATAGAATAAAGCTGGGTTGTAGGAAAAACATTGAAATGAATTTAAGAGATGTTTTGCATTCAGACATTCACATTCATAATCACATTTATGAATGATCTTATACTTAGTTGTTATCACATAGTAACAAAGGTAAAATTATTTTCATTTAGAAGATGGTGAATACAGCAAACATTAGGATCTGTTTAATTAGTAAAATATATTATCTAAATCAAATACTTATAAAGAATATTAATATTATAACATTTTATCCTAAGGTAAAATTGTGAGAAAAGTTTGAGGTCCAATAAAACTAATTCATTTTAATTATAATTTGTAAAGTACTAAATCAGAAATTTTTAAAATTATTTCTGCATATAAATTTTGACTATATTGTTTAATTTATATACTGTACAATTAACTAAATTATACCATAGTATAGAAAAGTCTTTTATCAGTTTTATACAAAATTTTTACTAAGATAATTACAACTCATCTACAGAAAACACTGGATTTCCACCAACCAAAAGAACAAGCTGGATTTAAAAGTGGTTTTAGTATATTAGATCATATCCAGGTATTGAGAGAAATTATAGAAAGGACAAATGAATATGAATTCTCATTATGCTTAGGATGTGTAGATTATGAAAGAAGCATTTGATTCTATAAACATTTCTTCAGTGATTAAAGCATTGGATCATCAAGGTGTAGATCCAGGATATTGTCATATTTTAAAGAATATTTATAAAAATGCAACAGCAACAATTAGATTACATAATGATAGTAGGAAAATCAACATTGAAAAGGGTGTAAGACAGGGTGACTCCATATCTCCAAAACTTTTTACAACAGTGCGGCAAGAAGTATTTTGTGGATTAAAATGGGAAGCTAAAGGAGTGAAAGTAAATGGAGATTATTTAAATCATTTAGATTTTGCAGATGATGTAATTGTTTTTGCAAATAATGCTTTAGAGTTACAGGAAATGTTGCAGGAGTTATCAGATGAAAGTAGGACTAAAGATAAATGTTAAAAAGACTAAAGTAATGTTTAATAGATTTTCTCAAAATATGAAAATTAAGATTGATGAGTTAGAAGAAGTTAACAGTTACAAATACCTTGGTTAGATTATTAATACAGATGGAAATATAATGGATGAAATTAATCATAGAATTAAACTTGTTTGGAGTGCCTTTGGTAGAAATAACTTGATACTAAAAGGAAATATGCCTATGTGTTTGAAAAGGAAAATTTTTAATAAATGTGTTTTGCCAGTTCTTACTTAAGGATCTGAGACTTGGACACTTAATAGAAGAGCAATACGAGACTTCAGACCACTCAAAGAAGTATGGAGAGATGCATGTTGGGAGTAACAAGAAGAGATCGAAAATGCAATGTATGGGTAAGAGAAAAAACAGATGTTACTGACCTCATTGAAAAAATTAAAAGACTGAAGGGTAGTTGGGCTGGACATATTGTTAGAAGAGATGATAATAGATGGACAATTGAGAATTTAAACTCGATTCCAAGAGATTGTAAAAGACCCAGAAAGAGACCATGTGAGATGGATGGCTGAAATAAGAAAGTGTGCAGGGGTGATGTGGAGAAGAGAAGCTAAAGATAGGAAAAGATGGATTGGAGAGACCTTCATCCTTCAGTGGATTAATAATGGTCAATGATGATGATGATAGAAAATTGGAATGCTTTGAATAGTAGCATTTAAAGTATAATCTTCATTTGATATGAATTTAAGAATCCATTTGCATGTTAAGTTTTTTCTGCCTTAGTTTACCTGGGATAATATAAGATCATGGGGAAAAAAGCTTATGAAAATTGAAGAAAATGTTTTTCCTGTACCTATTTGCCATATTTTGCAGAGAGAATAGTAAGTTTCAAAAAGAAAGAAATATTGTAAAAATGTTATTATGTTTAAATTAGACTCCTAAAAAATTATTATAATAATGAAATCACCTTATGTAATCATGAGAAATAACATACAAAACATAATTTCTGTTATTAGATTATTTATATAAATGCAAACTATGCTAATGTAGCCTTTGGGCAAATGGATAATAATCTTATAAACTTTCTTGCAGTTGTGGATCAGTTCTTAATTAATGTTGCCTTACAATGGAAGCTGAAAATTTTCTTGCTACAATATTCATATTTTAAAATTCATTATACAATTCATATAAGCATTGTATGAGTACAATTAAAATTATAATACAAATTAGTGGTATGTGTAAACATAAATAATAATAGAGACAACTTAAATTATTAAATATTTAAAATTTATTTTATATGAATAAAAGTTAAAAAACAACATGTTTATCTGGTTATTCAAGCTTAAGATGTAGTAAGATAATTATCCGATTTTCCCTATTTTCAAACATCTGTATTAAAAGTTATAATAATTCGCACTATTTATTTCACATCCATTTATTATAAGTTTAATTATTCATTGGACACTAGAGATAGTATTACTACATTCACATTTGCAAAGTAATTTCTACTTATTTATTTTTAAAGAGGATATTATATATAAACACATCTCCAATAAACACTTTTTTTTTTTTTTTATACAATCCAAGTTAATAATTGAGATTCAAAAACACCTAAATATTTTTAACCCAAGGGAACTTCCTTGCATATTTATATAGATATGATATTATGTTGGAAACTATATATTTTAATGATCTCAAGCTTACAATAAGTAAACCTTGATAATTATAGAGTTTTTTTATAGAAAGTAAAAATTATCGTGTTATTTACTTGTAAGGTCTGAAAGTGATCAAACGATTCATTTAAGTGTTGGTGATTGTCAATTGAGATTAAAAAATTATTTACTAAGAGTGTAAGAAATTAATGTAATCCCACTACCTTAGGGTTTGAAAGGTTAGGAACCCATAGGCTGAAAAGACCTTAAAATCAGAGTAGACCGAAAATTTGACTTGTGGCATATTTAATATCTCTGTGAGTTTCTACAATAATGAAAATTTTATAGAATGGGTATATTATGTTCTTAAAAAAATAAGTAGACCTCTTATATATTAAATAAAAATACGTAAAGTAAAGGCAGCTGTATTTATTTATTTTTTGATAATTATTGGAAACATAAATGAAAATATTTGTTCAAAGATAGGATTGGTTGGAATAAATAGTTCTTAAATGAAAGAAAAATGGCATGTATTAAAAATATGTTTTTTCTGCTGATCAGTATTAACTACATTCTCTATTAAATGGCCAATATATATGATCATTTAAATATAATATGAACACATTAAAAATATATATTTTTATACCAAATTTATTAGTGGAGTCTATATTTCCATCAATTTTATTGCATTTGTAGTAATATATTATATGATGCCATTCTAAGTTTGTATGGGTGCCAGATAGCTGCTGAGGTATTATAAGTGACTCATGTCATTGAAAAAAGCAATTCTATTGATATATGCTAGTCTCCATTCAAAAGACATCAGAACTTCAATGACTGAAAAATGTTTTAGTTATAAATTGAATGAATTGAAATGTCAGAGATGCAGAATTACTTTTAATTATAAAAAGAAAATTAAGTTTGTCAGTACAATATTAATTATATTTTTTAATGTTAGTTTGCAAAATAAATTAGCTAAATAATGACTAATACAATATATATATATATTTTTACATTCAATGTGCATGTGTTTAAATCAATCAAATTCATTTAGTATCATATTTTCTTTTTCCATCTTTATAAATTTCATTATTAAAATAAATATTTGAAAACAATTTGTTATATAATTAATATTTATTTTAATATGAAAGGAAGACCCCCTAAGAATATATCTTCTACTTAGGTCTTATATACTGTTTAATGTATAAAGGATTGTCATTTTCAGAAAAAAAAATATTAGTAATGATCTGTAAGTACATTTATACCTCTTTTTTTTCATAATTTTATATAGAATATAATTTGACCATTAAAAATGTTTTAATATATTAAAATATACAATTTATGACTACTGTACATTTAAAATTAATAATTTTTAAAAAAAGTTAAATTCTTATTTATTATTTTTATTTTATGATAATTATTATATTTTCTTAGCTTTAATGTTTTTTTTTACAATATATTAGCTTTATGGAACATTTAAGATTCAATTTTTTTTTTTTTTGCAGCATATTTATTAATTAATTGTGAAATTTACATCTGCAATAGATGCATAAAAAAATCAATAAGATGTTTTCAATAGCCAACCAGTTAAGGCTAAAATATATAGATTCAAAATAAAAAAATACATATTAGGAATTAATCTAGCTATTTTTTGTAATAGGTTTATTATATAGAAGTGAAGGTTCTTGTGCATGTTTTACTGATTAAGAATTCTAAATTAATAAAATTAAAACAAATTTTAAAATTGATTTGGAGAACAATTAGGTATATCAGATAATTTATTTTGGCACATCTTTGAGAGTAGGAATACAACAATCATATTTGTAATTTCTTAAGTGATAATTCAAAGTAAATAAAACATAGAGGTTAAGCATTTAAGTGCTCAATAGTATTTTCACAAAGATTTTGATAGATAAGAACATTAATTATAAATATAACTAATGTCTATTAATTATTCAAAACTTACAATATATGTATGCTCTCAAATGTATAACTTAATTATTGTGTATATTCAGGCTTGGAAATACTAACATGGCTTAATATATATCAAAAAATCAGGAAATGAAACTGAAGTTTTATGATCTAAAAACAGTAATGTTTACAAACCATGAAAATATTTAAATTATTAAAAATTAGTTATATTGAGAAAAAAGTTCAAAATTGAAACAGTAGACATTATTATTCAGAACAGAAAATTTCAGTTTCATTTGATGCATTTCTAGTCTCTTAGTATTTCTTATTTTGGATACACATGATAATTAAGTTATATATATAAAGCATATATATATTGCTAGCTTTGAATAATTTGAAATTATTATTTAGTTACTATTAACTAGAATAACCTAAACTATATAAATATAAATTTCTTCCTGCAGTTCAAAAAGTGTATCAAATCAAACTGTTTGTTAAACATGTTAGAGAGTCTAAATTTATTCACAATCTTTCTTATAAAGTATCTATATTGCATTAAAAAGGATGTTGGGAATACATTTTTTGTAATAAATAAACTTGAAAATTTTAATTAAAATCATTAATGATGAATAAAAAATCCAAGATTTTGGAAAGTTTATCATCAGTGAAGGAAGTGATTTTTCTCTTCATTTTAAATATATTATTAACAGTATTAAATATATATCATTTAAATGTTGTAAATAATATATTAATTATAAGAAAAAAAAATACTGGTAGCAGCATGAATAAATAATATGATGACCAATTAATGAATAAGATGAATCATTAAAAAAAAAAGGAATTTGTTAGAATGATTCAATTCTTGAATTAAAATAATTTAAAATATATGATGCAAAAGTTTCTAAGAATATAAACATGTGAATGTCTATTAACACAAAACCATTGTTAGATTTCTCAAAGGAATAAAATGTAGCAAAATAAAATTAAAGAATATTTTTTGTATTAGTGAAGACATTGTGTCCAGTTTTGAAAAGTTTTCTATATAAGACATTAAGATTTTACATTTTTGCTCTACATAAGAGATAAAAAGTATTTTATTATTGACTCTAAATATGATAATGGTTATAATATAATTTTAGAGACTAGATCATTAATAGACAAGTTCTATTTTTGATTACTAATTTATGGAACAGCATTTTTGGTAATATTTTTCAGTGACTTTTGTTTTTGATAAAGGAAATAGTGGTAATATACTTTTTGATGTTATTGCTGTACTTCACAAGAATAATAATGGATAAGGTAATGAATATCTATAATTTCATAACTGCTGGCTTCTGATGGGTGAATTTGACATTATATGTAGAATACATTAAGAATATATGCTAAAATTTTTAATAGTACAAAAAAGTAGCTATCTCTCATGAACACTTATTATTATAAGAAAACAATAAAATATAAATCTATTTCTTTTATTAAGTTCTTGATTTAGCTTCATAATAATACCCTAGTACTTTTTAAAACACATCACTTTTAAGCGGATATCATTTTTTTCTTAAAGTATAATAGTTAAAGCATCTGTTCCCATGCTTATGATCTGAAGTACAAACTCAGGTAAACTGTGATTTGTTCATGTTCCATACAAGTTTTAAGATTTTTCTTTCAAAAAATAAAATTAGAAGCAAATTATTTTAATTATTGATTAGTAAGACATCTCTAGTTATCTTTAGCTACAGAATATAACAACAAAACATAAATTCTTATCCTCTAGTGAGTATAATTAACTCGATGAGTGACTGTCTCTTCTTTTAATTTTTCAGGGAAAATTGTTATTGTTAATGATTTTGCCTGATAGAGGCTATTTAATCTTTACTTGATAGAATTTTCTCATGACAACTGAGATACTGTTTTTAATTCAATTCATCTTTTAAAAAATTCTTTGAAAAAAATAATAAAGTATATATGCAAAAAATAGAATGTGGTTCTTTAGCCTCAAACCAATTATGCATCAAGAGCAATAATTTATTCGATAAGCAAATTTTTTTCTTATGCAAGTGATCCGTTCCATAATTTTTTGCTTAAGTCAAATGTTTTCTTTACATGTAGTAAACTATAAAAATATTTTTTAATATATAAAATAAACAATATCATGTTTTTTTAAAAATTTTTGCATAAAATACATGCTGGGAAAACTTTATATAAGTCCTGATTTATATAAGCAGAAAATTGACTATATTTATTTTTTAAAAACATCTATTGCAAGATTGAATAATCAATAATAATACTACATCCAAATCCATAAACTATTGATATTTTTCAATAATAAGAAGCTCTGTACCCACATAACTAGTAATCATATTGATTTCTACCCAAACAAAGTAAATTATAGTTTGGTATAGAAATGATATTAATGAGAAAATGTATCGAGTTCAGAACTTTTTCATACATATTCTATCAGTTATTAAATTTTGATATTATTTGTAATTTAATTTGATATAGATATTCTTGAAGAAGCTCTATTTTGTCCAATACCAGATATGGAAAAGAGAATTTTATGAGGCCATATTTATTTTAAATACTGATTGCTCTCATTTTCTTTTTTGTAAAAAGTCTTTTAAGATAATGTAATAAGAGAGAGAAAAAAAAATACTATTTTCATTTTATATTATTCTTAATCAATAGGTTTTGGTGATTATCTTCACTGAAGTCATGTTTGTTAAGAATAGGAATGCTTTTTTTTTTTTCAAAAGTTTATATTGCCTAGTTTCTATATGCTTTCATATTATAATCAATAACTATGATTATTATAATATATACTTTAAATGCTAAAAAGTAGCCAACGTTACCAGGTAATATCAAAAAACTATTTTAGTTTCTAATTTCAGATTTTTTCTTCATTATTAATAATTATATAAGATTTAATACGCTTGACGTATATAGTGAAATTAAATTCATAAAAAATTACACTAATATTTCTTAAGGCTAAGCGCTTTCAGAGAATTCAACTCCATATTCATAGCCTCCAAACCTAATAATTTATGCAAATCTATGCAAGCTCATTTATATTGTCCATCTCTTTGATATAGAAAAGCATGTATCCTTCCTGTTTATTGCCTTCAAGTCTCTTGCTATATACCATGCTTCTTTCACCTTCCTTTTGATGTCATTTCTCTCAGTGGAAATTATTTCAGCACATGCAGGTTCAAATTCATGATTAGCCTCTTTTTGGTGGTCCACAAATACTGAGCTGCCTTCATTTCTGCTTAATACTCTTTTGTATAAGTATTTGTGTTGAGCTACTCTATTGTTTATAGTGGCCCGGGTCTCACTGTAGTATACTGCTCCACAGTTAGCCTGAGGGCATGTCATTTTGTACACCACATGTGGTGTTGATTGTATGTCAATCTTATCCTTAGAATTGTTAATAATTCTATTAGTGTTAGGAGGGATTCGAAAACCTACTGTGAATTCATTCTGTAATTTTTTGACTAGTTCTTTTGCAATATTAGGTATGTATGGCAGACATATATGATGTTTTTTGTCCTTTCTTGGTTTATTTATGTTTTCATAAAATGTTTTGATTCTTTTATTGATGGTTACTAAATCGTAACCAACCTTCATTAGATCACTCTTTCCTCTTCATATTTGCATAAATGGTAATTCCTGAACAAAAAGGCAGAAAGCCCTGCCAATTTGTGGGCTTTGGGAGTTTTGGAGTTAGTATGGATGTATCCTCTAATGTTTAGTGGTTTTACTTTCATATTGTAATTAAAACATCTGTGCATTCTCTTTATTATTAAATCCAAGTAATTAATTGTATTCAACTCATTCTCTTCAGTGCTGTTAAATATCAAGTTGGTATGTGCCTGCATTTCATCCAGAATGGCTGTTATTATTATTTCAGGTGCTGCGATGAATATGTCATCTACATACCTACAATAAATTATTCCATGTATTTGTTCTTGGAACTTCGATATAATCTGTTTTTCAAAATAACCGATAACAATCCTAGATACAATGTCACTCATGGGGAGTCCCATGGGCCATCCATTATTCATCCTATACCATTTATATTCAAGCGTCGCAAGTATATTCTTGTCTAACCATTCCATAAGGTCAATAATAAATTCTATCTTTTGTTCAGGACAGTGATTATTTTGAAGCTCTTCTTTAATTATCCTAATTGAACCTTTTCTGTTTATCGATCCATAGAGTTCAGATATATCTATGGCAGCTATTTTAAAACTGTCCTCAATGGCTGCATCTTTGATTAAATCAACAAACTCAAACAAAGATTTTATAGTATATTTGCCAAATCCTATTAAGTCTATTAACCGTGAATTTATTAATTTTGCTGTGTTTGCATAATGTACGCCTCCAAAGTCAAGCATTAGTCTTAATGGAGTTCCTTGCTTGTGCATTTTGGCATTTGTAAACATCCATGGTTGTGATGTGGCAGATGGATATATTCTATTATATTCAGCTTGATTGATCCCTTTATTTTTATGCTTGCATAGGACCAAAGAGATAAACTTTTCTCTGTTCACTCTATTGTTAAATTCAGCTATTAACTCAAGGCCTAATTTTTGAATTTGTATTCTCATCTTTTCTTTATATTCTTCTTTATCCATTATTACAAAACGATTGCCTTTGTCTTCTTTAATACAAATGATTTTATTTTCATTACAGAACTTTTTTGCATTCTTAACGTTATTGTTCCAGCCATTATTTTCAGTATTCAATTTCTTATCTCTAATAATCTTATTAATCTCATGAACAACAGTATCTCTCATTGGATAATTTATTAGAGCTGCTTCTGTGTCTGCTATTATTTCCATTTTGGGTTGATTCCATCCTCCTCCTATGAATTTAGGTCCAAGATTCAAGATCGATCTAATTTCAGCCGAAGGTCTGACACTAGATGAATTAACATACGTGTCTTCTATACCTATAGTAGTTAAAACAACATTTTGTTTGTTAGCTAAAAACTTCAATTTATTTACGAATTTCTTCTCTAATCTTTTTTCAATATTATTACATTTATTTACAATCCATTGCGGCTCGGGCGTTATTGATGTAATCTTAAACAGACGTTTCTTATTATTATTTAATGCCTTCCTGCAATTGCTAATAATCCAACTTAATAATTTTACGCTGTAAAATATGAGTGACAACATCAACATTATGTATAGATCTGAATACATATTTAGTTATATGTTTGATTATGTGTAAATAAAATAACATTAAATAGCCCATTCTAGTAATAAGATTTCTTTGGCATTTCATTAAAAAAAGGCAGAGAAAAAGAGAAGACATTACCAGTCTAAATAATTACTGGGTGGTGAGATTTTATTGTGTTTCACTCCATATTTTATCCCCTGATTACAAAAGGATAGATAACTATTTACTGACACATAATTAAATACATAGTTGAATTTATTTACAGACTGACTATCTGAAAAAAAAATCGTAACCTTTTTTAAAAAATATATAAAGACTCAAATCCCAAGTCAAGGGCATATTAAATGGATGAGATGTGCTAATCACTACCCTACAAGACATTCCTTCATATATAAAGTATATACTTTTTTTTCTCTTCATTGCAAATAAATATACCAACTATCATACATTTAAATGCTAAAAAAATAAATTATTTTCAAATAAAATAAGTAATTATTTCAATGAATTATAATTACCAATATTATAAGGCTGTTTTGTAAAAGAAGTATGTTTCTTTAAGTCTGAATAAAATTTGCCATTACAGAAAGTTTCACATGGAAAAGCTCCTAAAACAGATGTGATCTGAAAAAAAAAGGAGAAAATAAATTAAAAAAACTAAAAAAAATGTTTAAGATTTTTACTTTTGTTATATATAAATACAATTAAAAATGATAAATTAAGCAAGATTTTTAAAAAGATATTAAAATACTGGTAATTAAAAATCAATAGCATTTCTTTAAAAAAGTAAAAAAAACAATAAATGTAATAACTTATTTATAAATGCTTTCATTTGCTATCATAATTAAGGTATTTGTTTACTGAAGAGATACAAAATTTGGGCTATAGTATATGTAATATGTTCTTTGATTTTTTTATAATTTGATACTTTTTTCTTCAATGGGCTCATATGAATTTGCAAATTCCAAGCGCCATACTAGATGAAATCTTTTTCATTTATTGATTATATTTCCAATCTTGTACAGAAATATATACTAAGTTTCATCTTCCCTCATCTAATAATCTTCATAAGATAGGTTTATATCTTTGTCTCTTTATTATTTAGACATCTGTGGTATAGGATGATGTAGATGATAAATTATTATAGTAAAATATTTCAAAACTGTACTTAGAAAAGCAATTTCAAAACATTTCCTGTATGCTTAAAAATTTTATGAATAATCAAGAAGCAGAATTACATCTTCTGAAAGAATTGATAAATGATATTTGTTAATATTGCTGGCCTGTAAAATTTAGCTAGATTAAAGTCATTTGGACAAAGACAGTATAACTGTATCACTTATGTGATGGAAGATATTTTAAGCGCATTAGGAACAGAAAGTAAACGGACAAATTTAGTATTCAGTCATGGATAACAGAAAAAAAAAAAAAAGATTTAATTCTGTCAATAAATAATTGTCAAAGGACTATCATTAATTGAATAATGATTGGTATCATCATTTTAATTGTATGAACACATTATATTCTAACAATTTAAGCAGATACAGAAGAAATTAAAAATTATTATTGGATCTAGGAGAATTTAACAAATTGCAGTCACAATATTCTCCTAATAAAGGATTACTAGAATGTCAAAGGTGAAAAAAGAAAGAAAATTGGCTAAGATATGGAAGAAGAAATAAAGCAGGAGAACAATTTAACAAATATTTAATTCAATAATTTTTCTATTTTTAATTTATTTTTCAATAAGTTGAGTATAAATATAGAAATCACTAGATGAAATCAAATAATCAAATGGAAAACTTCAGTTTAAATAGTGAAAATATATCAAATAGAAGATCATAAGATGAAAAAAATACAATCTACAGAACATGCCTATTGCTCTTATAAATATCAATATAAATTGGTTTATGGTTTTGAATGAAATTGATAATGACTCAAATAAATTGTGAATGCATGCAAAAAAAAATTATCACCTTAAAAATGAGATTTTTGCTTGTTATTTTCTGCCTGTGATTAGTAAATAATCTAATTTTTGATAAAAAAAAAAAAAAAAATTCAAATGAAATATATAGGTCTTGAAATGGTATGTCCTTTAATGACTAGTATCAGATTTCTACAAGAGTAAATCTAGACTTTTCCAGTATCATAACAGATTGTTATATTAGATTTATAATGCCATCTTTTTAAAATTGATAAGAAAACAACTATTTTATTTTTAATCCCTATATTTAATGATATATATATATATACAATTCTTTATTGCAAGAGATCATAGATCATACTCTGCTTTATAAGCATTTTCTCCAATAACTTTTTTAGTGATAGCAACAGACAAGAGTATGCCTATCAGTTTCATTTGAATTTGCAAGAGTAATAAATTCTGGCAAGTCCTTTTTTTCCATGGTTCATAACAATTTTTTTGGACAGCATATATATAATTTATTTCAAAAATTTATAATGAATAATCCAATATATGTATGAATATATTCTGCCTAAAGATAGGCAAATTAAGTAAGCAATAGGATACTGCTACCAAACAGTAACACTTGATCACCATCAATGGAATCCTTTGCCACCTTTTTAAAACAAATTATTTTAAAGCTAATATATAATCAAAAATAATACAGTGGGTTTTTTTCACAATGATATTAACATTAGACTGCTGAAAGAAACTTATCAAATGCTCTCTTTTTTCTTTCCATTTTCTGGAAATAAATAAAATCTACATCAAAAGAAAAAATAAATAACGATCAAGTTTAAAATTTTTATCACTAACCTTTCTTAAAATTTCTTCCTTGTCTTTTCCAAAAAATAAAGGAAAACCAGTGTAAAGTTCCACTAAAGAACAG
The DNA here is from genome assembly GCA_028023455.1 of Epiperipatus broadwayi. Classification (NCBI taxonomy): domain Eukaryota; kingdom Metazoa; phylum Onychophora; class Udeonychophora; order Euonychophora; family Peripatidae; genus Epiperipatus; species Epiperipatus broadwayi. The sequence goes on along the minus strand of JAQFVV010012717.1, from coordinate 806,702 downwards.
CCCAATGACCATAGATCTATCTGAGTTCCAAAAGACATTCCAAACATTATCTAAATGAAAAATTGAAAATATAATTATTAATTCATTATTTAAATTAATTTTGCTTTTTTTTTTTAAAAAAAAAACAAACAAAAATGATTGTTTATATAGTTGGTTGGAGAATACGTGAATTTTAAGCAATTTCCTGTTTATGAAAGTTACACAGGTAATATTTAGATTTGAGTTTTTCAATAATATTACAATAATGGAAAAAAAAATAATAATAACAGCTGTTAATACTATAATAGACAGTTATTATCCACTCATAAAAGTTTAATTCAAATTAAGTTTAGTAAAGGAAAAAAAAAATTACTGGATACAATTTTTAAAAGAAAATTATTTAAATATATTTAAAAAAATGTAGATTGTCAGCTGGAATTTTATTGAAGAAAATAATGATATAAATGATTTAGTTGTAACAAAATTAGAGACATAACACACAGAAGAAACATACCTATTAAAACAAAAAATAAAACACTTTTTTCCTATTTGGTTTTCTGCACAACTGCATAAAGCTATTAGAAGAAAAGAAATCCACTTAATGAATACAATATATTTGAATAATGTATAATCACTTACCGACTTTTAATATAAAAAGTAAAAAAAAAAGATGATTTAAAAACAAAAAAAAAAAATTCAATCAAAATACAGCATTAATAAAAATTCAAAATCTTTCTGGAATTATAATAAAATTTAAACATTAAAAATAAAAATATAAACAGTACGGAAACTACTAACAGCAGGCTCTTCATAATGCTTCAATAGATATAAAAAATAAATAAATTCCTAAACAAATCATTTTTATATTGTAATGACTGGAGGTAGAGAGCTGTAAGTGTTTTGAATCAAAAGTATCATATTTGATAATAAAAGTTCCTATTTTCACCAATAATGATTCTGTCAAAAATGTATCAATTATTATTTCACACACAAAAAAAATCATTACAAAGTGGAACCTTTTAATAAAATATTAGGCATATATGAATATTGAAAACATGTTGATAAATTATGTGATTTTAACATAAATTTATATTCCATAAGTCTGTTAAAATTCTCAGATCACTTATAATTCAAGTTTCATTGTCTAAAAACTTCAAAAAGCTATGATATATCTATGCTTAATCAAGAATTATGAAGTATATATGTTTTAACTCATGTAGTTTCTATCATATATAAGCAAAGATCAAAATCTTGATGGAAAAATCATAAGTTTGATAAATAAGCAGATAAAAGCCATAAAAAGTGAGATCAGCAACAACATTTTATGATTTATATTTTTAAAGATTACTATCATATTAATGTATACAAGTCAAACTAAGAAAATTAGTGAGTTAAGGTTCGTGACCTAGCATTAATTTTTTTTAGCATACTTATACATATTATTATGAACAAAACTTCTAAATATATATATAAGATAGTTTTGCATTTCGTATATTTTTCATTTAAGTAATTTAATCATAAAAATAAATGACTACATTAGGCATTTTTTTTAAATCACCATACAAAAACAAACAAAATAACGTAAGTATAATATTTATACTTGTTCAGGGAGACATGCGAATATTTGGGCAGCAATGCACAACTTTTAACTCTAGAACTCAGCATTCTACTATTTTTCTAAACTACTCTAGGTAAAATAAATCAATATTAACAATTTATTTATAATATGGCTTTAAGTACTGAGTTATCATATAAACTTTCTATTTATTAAACATTGCATTAACCATTCCTTTTTAATAATCTTAAGAATATTTCCACACACATAATTTTCTCATTCTGAATTTTACAATGGGATAATTAAAAAATAATAACAACTTCAAATAATTGATCAAATTTAAAAGAATCAGCTACTCCATTTACTTTTATTGTTTCCAACTCGCTGTCTTTTCCAAAAAAAAATTTTTTTTTAAAAATTGATATCTCATCCTCCTTAAAATATGAAGCTCTTAATTAAAAAAAAAGTGATAAGGATGAACAAGTTTTGCATTTTACATTTGAAAATATAATAATCCTCATTTCTTTCCAAAGACTCTCAATAATAGTTGAACGAGGGATTAAAATTTAAAGGTTCCTGAATTGAGCATAACCTGCCATTGTAGATGCATGAATATCACATGACTTCTTTAGCAATTATTTGCCTTTTTTTTAAAAAAAAAAAAAACAACAAAGCATATATATATTAAAAAAAACATTTCTTTTATATACACGACCAAGTTATTATTTTTGAAGTTAAGTTTACATTATATTCATAATGAATTTTTTATTTCATTTCATTAAAAAAAAAAAAATTTCTGTTAAGAAATGGTACTGATTAGAAAAATAAAAATGAAATTATTTCAAAAGCTCAAAGAATATTTCTAATTTTAAGATAAGAAAAACATCCACCATGTCTAGGATCTGAGTTAAGTACACTTAAAAATTTTTAAAATCTGGTTTAGAATTTTCTTTTTTTAGGTAATCAGCCCTTAGCTAAACCAGTTAGCTATCCAAATGAGTATCTATTCTTATCTACAGAGTAATATAAAAAAGAAAATGAATTCAATCCCTCACCACCCAGAAATTGGAAAGTCTGTTCCTCTAATAGAGAATATTACAGAGACTTTTCTTTTCAAGCTGTATTACCCTTTTATCTAAAACAAAAAAAAGTTAGTATAACAATATTTTAGAAAAGCATTAAAAAATGGAATTTATCAGTAATGATATAAATTTTATAAAATTGCATAAATTTGTATGCAATGTTGAAACTATCTTGATGTATTATTCTGATCTTATGAATACATTTGATGAAAATGACCTAATTAGTAGAGTCAATTTTTAATTAAATAACATTAATTAGACTATTAAAAAAATCCCCATTTCAACTCAAAAAAAGCTGCTGACAAAAGTTTTGGAAAGAGTCTTTCTGTAATGCATCTCTAAACTAATCACTACTATGGCATTTTGATAAATAATCTTCAATATCTGACAAAATACTGGATTTGTGTCATGATTTCCAAAACTTTAAAAAAATGCTTATAGGAACAAATGCTTTTTTATAATCTATAAATCCAATACAAAAGAGCAACTCACATTCATCTATCCTTCTTATAACAGCTCTTAACACTCAGTTGTAATTTATTGTGCTAAAATCACTTTCAAATTTTCTGATTCTTTGGGCTGGCATGAGATTAAAGATTGTTATAATAATAATTTAATTCAAAGTAGAAACTAAGACATTATTCAGTCGAATGTCATGCATCAAGTACAGAATTATAATGTTATTCATAGAACAACTAAATTCAAATGTGCATATCATAATAACCATTTGTAAGTCAGACTATATATAGTCATCTAACTACCATGCTGTTACTTTTATCTAATTGATATTAACATTGTTGAGAAAAAAAAGAGAATTCTTTATAAGTTTATTAGAATGATGCTATAGGGTCTAACATGAATTGTTATTATATATCTGTGAATAATACATATTCTCAAGCATACATATTTAATAATCATAACTTATTTATATGCTTGTTAACATTTAAAAATTAAGATTTTACAACTATTCTAAACACTTTTAAGACAAAAAATGATAGTAATAAAAAAAAACTGATTATGCAGCAAATTTTAATTTCTAAACTGTCTAAAAATAAAAAAATGGATATACAGATATAAAAATTTTTTTTTTGATTTTTATCTTTTTGCCAGGGAGAAAAAACAGAACACTCTTCTTATTTTATAAATTTTAATATTAAGCATATATATATATATATTTCCCCAAATATAATTGAAATTATGAAAGTTATATATCACTGTTTCTTTTTAGAGAATGCAATAAATCATTACTTCAAAATAATTTTTAAAATTTTCGAACAGTCATAAAGATGCAAATTTTGAGCTTATATTTCTTCTTTGATTAAAAGATACTGAAGCGAAAACAATTTTTTAATCTTCAATTTCAATAGTAGATATTATATTTAAGGTAGCAATTCAAGCTCCTGAAAAGCATAGATTAAGATTTCAATTAAATTTTGAACTTAATTTCTTTAGAGATTTATCATTAAACAAAAAATATCCAGGAATACACACACAAACACACACACAAATTTCTTTATGAAGAAATGTTATGCAGAAGATTTTCTGCTGAAATTGTATAAATATTCTGAATTTTACATTGCAAATTCCTTTTAAGTCACGTAAAAATAAGTTATTTTTTCCAAAATCTTTTCTTATCTTATAAAAACCTATTGCTTTTTTGATTGTTTGTTTGTTTTATACTATTGAGGTTTCTAAACATTGCAGAATTAATTCATTTAATTTGCTAAACATTTATTTATTGGTAAATTTAATTTCGTTATATATTTTTTAAATTCAGTAATATAAGAAATAAACAACAAATTTTTAAACATTCAAAACAATGGATCTATTAAAATATGTAATTGTTTTTGACCGATAAAATGATTTATACCTCTGGAGCTCGGTAGACCAGAGTCTGAACATCGAAGTCTTCACAACAGAGGGCCATTTCTTCTTTTTCAGAAAAATTAATTGCATTTCCAAAATCAATTAAACGAGTAGAAGAAATATCATCACCTAAATCAAAAATACAAATACACATAAGCAAAATAATATTGATAAAACAGAACTGTTTATATTTACTTGCGTTTGAAACATTAATAATACAATATTTAAGTTTTTTTTTTAAAAAAAATTATGTTTGTCAATCAAAAATGTTTGAAAAGTATGTCATGGGATTTAAATTCAAATAAAAATTGAACATTTTTTTAGTTTTTTTTTTTTAGCTAACTGGCACATGGTTAACTTAGCTGATCATTTAATTATTAGTCAGTATATAGATATCCAATTATTCTTAACTCTAAACAAAAACTAGGGGGAAATATATATATATAAATTCTCACTACTAAATATTTATCTAACCTAGACAGTATTATCTTCTTTGCTTCTCTATAGAGAAATAATAAAAATTCTTTTTGCTTTCAATGCCTATTTAAAAGCCGTTTTACCATTATGTAACAGTAAATGAAGTAGATATTACTTGATTTATGTATTGCTAAAAATTAATAATAATTATTCTGGATTTTATTTATATTTTTTTTTATATATCTATTCTTTTACATTTTGGTTGCTTTTGTTCACTATTCTCATCATTAAATTTATTTTCATCTTTTAGATTGTGATATCTATCTAAATAGATATAAAATATTCATCTGACTAAATTGTTTCTGATTTAGAATTAGTTACTAATTTAGCAAGATTTGTAATTCATTCTTTTAATTTTCTTTTTGAACTGGTAATTGACTACCTTCATAGCTGTTATTTGGATAGCAAACTTGCTGCCAATATCATATAAGTCAAGATCATTTATTGTTATGAGATTGAGTTTATTTTGATTAATGCTAGTGAAAATGTATTATTTTGACTTTCTTCAGAGATTATTTTTTAGGTAAAAAGCAGGAATCAGAAATGACGTTGGATCAAAAAAATTTAATAGGAAAGTGTGGATTTGTAATCCTGTTTATTATTTTCTGGCATCAGTTATTTAAGTCAGCATTGCATTAAAATGCAGTATGACTCTGATAAAAATATTGAAGCAATCAATAGTGTATTTTTAGATAGGCTATCACTGAAAACATAAATAAATATCCAATGCTGAAGTCATGTAATTAAATCACACTCTATTTCATCTAAAATTTCAGGAAGTTTGAAGATATAATTAGAAGTTCAGCAAAAACATTTTTTTTTTATTTCTAACACTTGAAAAAAATTAAATATTATTAGAAAAAGGCTTAACTCATTAAATACGGTAGAATATGAATAAAATGCATTGAGTTAGAATCTTTATATAAATGGGTCACATTAAAATAATATAGACCTAGCCTCAAATTCATTTATCTTATTTTTGTATCTTTAATTAATATTTTTTTATAGCAACTATTTTATATCTATGTTAAATACTGAATGTATGAAGCAGATTTATGATATCAACTATTAATTGTATTGGTTTTTATATCTTTCCCTGTTTGACCATAGTAAATCATATTGTGATGGTCACAATTAATTTTCTATATGATTCCTTTTTTATATTTTATATCGTCTTTTATTTTATAAATGAACTATTAATTTTTTTAGACTTTGACTATTTATCCATCCAATACTTATATATTTATCAATATAATTTTTGTTTTTTAATATGTATTATGAATTTTGGGATAATATGAAAATTTGATCCATTTTTTATTTGATCTATTGTTAATATCATCAATCATCATCATCAACCATAATCAATCCACTGCAGGATGAATGTCTTTCCAAGTTCAATCCATCTTCTCTGATCTTTAGGTTCTCTTCTCCACATCACCCCTGCACAATTTCTTATTTCATCCATTCATCTTACATGTGGTCTCTTTCTGGATCTTTTAAAATCTCTTGGAATCCAGTTTAAGATTTCAATTGTCCATCTACTATCATCTCTTCTAGCAATATGTCCAACCCACTCCATTTCAGTCTTTTAATTTTTTCAATGAGGTCAATAACATCTATTTATTCTCTTACCGATATATTGCGTTTTCGATCTCTTCTTGTTACTTCCAACATGCATCTCTCCATACTTCTTTGAGTAGTCTGAAGTCTCTGTAGTGCTCTTCTATTAAATGAGCAAGTCTCGATCTATAACCAAGAATTGATAAAACACATTTATTAAAAACCTTCCTTTTCAAAAACATAGGCATATTTCCTTTTAGTATCAAGTTATTTCTACCAAAAGCACTCCAATCAAGTTTAATTCTATGATTAATTTCATCCATTATGTTTCCATCTGTATTAATAATCTGACCAAGGTATTTTTAGCTGATAATTTCTTCTAACTCATCATAATCAATCTTTATTTTCATATTTTGAAAAAATCCATTAAACATTAGTTTAACATTTATTTTTAGTCCTACTTTCATCTGATAACCCCTGCAACATTTCCTGCAGCTCTAAAGCATTATTTGCAATAACAACTACTTCATCTGCAAAATCTAAATTACTTAAATAATCTCCATTTACTTTCACTCCTTTAGCTTCCCATTTTAATTCGCAAATTACTTCTTGCAGCACTGCTGTAAAAAGTTTTGGAGATATGGAGTCACCCTGTCTTACATTCTTCTAAACATTGACTTTCCTAGTATCATTATGTAATCTAATTGTTGCTGTTGCATTTTTATAATTATTCTTTAAAATATGACAATATCCTGGATCTATACCTTGATGATCCAATGCTTTAATCACTGAAGAAATGTTTATAGAATCAAATGCCTTTTCATAATCTACAAATCCAAAATATAATGGCAACTCATATTCATTTGTCCTTTCTATAACTTCTCTCAATACCTGGATATGATCTACTGTACTAAAACCACTTTTAAATCCAGCTTGTTCTCTTGGTTGGTGGATATCCAATGTTCTCTGTAGATGAGTTGTAATTATCTTGCTAAAAATTTTGTATAAAACTGATAAAAGGCTGATAGGTCTGTAATTTCTAATATCTTCTTTATCATTTTTTTTAAATTTTAATATTATATTAATACAGCATTCTTCCAATCATCTGATACATCTTTATCATTTAAACATTTGGTATATAACTTTGCTAAAAAAATTTCTATTTCTTCACTTGCTTCTTTTAATATATCAATTATAATTCCATCATTACCTGGAACCTTTCCTTTCTTCATAAATTTAATTGCATGTCTCACTTCTTCATTTAAAATTCTGGGCAATTTGGAAGATATAATAGATATAGGTGGTACTTGCTCTTTATTACTATATAATCCTGGGTAGAAGTCTTCTAACCATTTCATGATGTCATTTATCTTTTTAGTAATAATTCCATCTTTTTTTCTTATTGCAGCTATAAATTTCCTACCTATACCAAAATGTTGTTTTACACTCTTGAGACTTTTATTCTCTTCTATAGTTTTCCTTGCTAGTTCACAGTTATACTTTCTTATATCATTTTCAATTCTTTTCCACACCATTTTACAAAATTCGAGATATTCAATCCTTTTTAATGCATCATTTTTGTATATCTTCATATTCCTTCTTTTCTTCATAAATTCTCTAGTCTCAGTATAAATTTTATTCGTCAATTGCTGCTTTTTTCTACCAGCTATCTTTGTTGCAGTTTTAAAAGTATATCAGTTATTTTCATATTAATTTCATTCAAATCTGAATCATGTTCAAAATCTACCAATACTTGAAACTGATTTGTATGTTCTAATTTAAATTCATTAGAATGTTTCTGAAGATTAGGAATATCAACTGTAAATATTGTTTTTCTTAATAATTTTTGTCTCTCTAGTTTTTGCATTAACATGTATCTTACATCTTACTAATCGATGATCACTTCCATGTTAAATTTATTGAGAACATTACAATCTTGAAATATGTATTTTCTGTTAGTCAAAATATAATTCAATTCTGCTGTACCTTCATTTGGATGCTTCCATGTCCATTTCCTTTTAACATATTTCTCAAAAAAAGGATTCATAATATAAAGTTTTTCTTTTTCTGCAAACTCCACGAGTCTATGTCCTCTCTCATTTCTATTACCATAACCAAAATTACCTACAGCACTTTCATCTTTCATTTGTTTAGCAATTCTAGCATTAAAATCTCCCGTAACAATTTTAAAATGTTGTTCACTCTGATCAAAAGCCTTTTGTACATCCATATAAAAATCTTCGACTACTTCATCACTATGAGAACTTGTTGAGGAATAAACCTGAATTATCTGCATTTGGTATCTGCTAATAAGTTGTGTAACTAGTATTGCTACTCTGTCCGATACACCAACAATCTCCACAATGTTGGTTTTCTACTTTTTATTTATAATGAATCCTACTCCACTTGTATTTCCAATATTTGTGCCTTTATAGTAGAGTACATGTCCACCTTTTAAATCAATTGTCTCTTCATCTTTTCTTCTAACTTCACAATGTCTAATAATGTCCCATTTAATATAAGACAGTTCTTTTTCTAATTCTTGCAAGCTCCCTTCACTTGAAAATAATCTGCAGTTGTAAGTACCTAAATAAAAAATTGTCGTCCAATGGCAGCCTTGGTCCACAATCAGGGAATTCTTAGTACCCTCCACCTTGCGGCCACCAACCCCTGCCTTGGTTGATGATTTTACAGCCTCCTGAGAATAAGGGCCATGATTTATTTTTGTCTATCATGGTTGTATATATCTATTGGAAAAATATTTATCATTTACACATACATTCATTCTGCCTTATCAGGCAACTGAGAAGAAAGACTATGGTGTTTCTTGATCTTAAACTCAGAGGTGAAAAGTTAATAAATTCATCATGCTGGCTAATGCATGTTGGGGAGAAAGCCCATCCATGTTCGTATACTATATCAATAATCACATAGTAATAATAGCTGCAACGACAAGAACGTATGGAGTGGACATTAGGAATTTGACCTGCTCGGTTCCTTTAAGGCCTCCAAGAGGAATCAAAGGGTCTCCTTTCAGTTAATAGCAAACTCCTTTCTGCAGCCTATCATCAATATAACACTGGATAAATACTTATATACAAAATAAGATCTCAAAAATACTAAAACCATTTCTGAATCAAAACTATGACCGCCCTCTTATGTCTTCATATTTTTTATAAATTTGTCAACTAAATCGAGAAAATAGTTTTAAATATGACATATTAATGTAAGGTTATCAAAATATTTTTTGGAAATTTTTGCATTTGATGTTTATGATATAGAAACAAATTTAGGAAATAGTTAATATTGAGTAGTAGTTCCGGTGTATCCTTCCAATTTTTATTAATTATAAAATATGGATTACTTTCTATCTATAAATATGAAACTTACAATTCTTCTCTAATGTGTAATATACAAGGGGGGGGGGACCCAAAATTAACCAAAATCACTCTCTGGTGTGTGCACCTGTTGTATTATATACTTTTGGAGTTATATATTTCTTGCAGTAATTCTTCTACATCAATCTGCCAAATGACATCGCCATATAAAATCATGGGTTCACAAAGCACATTTTTTTCTAAAGTGCATTTTGCATATTTGTTAATTTTTTTTATAATGACTGAAATGTTGAATTAATGCTGATTTTTTTTTTGATGTAAAAAGTATTTGTCTCAGATTTAGTTCACAACAGTCAGACATTTTGTCTGCAAGTTCTGAAACATTTATGTGATGCAGTAAAACATAAGCATTCTGTTTTGTACAAAGAATAGAGTGCAAACTCCTCTCCAATAGTGTAATCTCTCAAAATCATGAGTATAAAACAGTTTTTAATCAGGATGATCCAGTTTATCTATCGGCCATCACTTGATCTCACTTCATGCAATTTTTTTTAAATTTCTTGAATGAAAAAATGTCTCAATTTTTTTTTTTTTTTTAGATTTAGAACCGTGGAAGATGTGTGACAGAATCATTAAAAAGCATCACTTTGCAAGTGTTTCTGAACTACTTTGAAAAGTGACAAACTGGTTTGCATTACATTAAAATAGTCTATACTTTTTAAAGCGATTCAATATGCAACACCTAGAAATAAATATACAATTTTTTATTACAAATTCCAGTTATTTCTGGGTCCCCTTATGTATTTTTTTTTTGTTTTCAATAAAGTAAAAACCAATTTATTATGGTATTTCCCAAAAATTCTCTTCAAACATCATTAACATTTTTCCATCTTCCATTAGTAAATATTTACTATGTTTTGTAGAATCCTATAACTTATTCAAATTTTTTTCCATATATTCAATTTATAATTCTTTTATTTTTTTAATAATGAAAGGCATATATACATTTTACTTAAAAAAATTAATATATTCAAATTATTTTTTTAACTATTACATTCAAATTTTAATAAAAAATAAAATGATTTTAAATATAAAATTTAGATTAAGCTTCAGATTCATGAAAATAATATGTGGGATCAAATTTGTTTGAATAAAGTTTGTTACTTCAGTTCTTTTGCCTCTTTCCTAAGGATATATAATAAATCAATTAAAAAACCTTTAATCTTATGACATTTTTATATTATTAGATATTTTAATTATATCTGACAATCATCTTCAAATCTATAAAAGAAAATATGAGATACAGACTATTTGTCTTATTTAATAAATATTTAATATTCACACCCAAAGAAAATATAAACAAATAACTAATACTTATAATTGAAAGCATTATTCATTAGATCAAAATCTTAGAAGAAAGATGAAGCGTTTTCAGTTTTCAGAATATAAAACTGATTTTTTCCCCTTCAAAAATAAGCTACTCATTAAGTCATAGAATTCACAATAACAACAGAACAAAAGATTTGACTGAAAATAACTAAATTAATAAAATCTTCTATAGTTTAAATATTCATCAAGTTATCTACTGTAAAATAACATCCTTAAACATTTGAGAAATCTTCCACTGATCAACTCTGTCATAGGATCACATTGTCTAAGTAAATCTTGTATGGAAACTCAATAAAAACCTATTAACACTACGTAAAGATTTTTTATGATTAATACAGAAGCCAAAAATCATCTGTGATTTTGAACAGCATTTTAGCAAAGTAAATATCTGTGAAATAAAAATTATTTACAATTGATAAATGTTTTGAAACAAAATAAATTATTTACTTATCTGTGTGTTTTATAGTATTTTCTATTTTCATACAATTCAGCTACAATTGTAGTTATAAGAAACTCTTGTACAACCAGAAATTTCTCTATTTGATTGCATTAATTGGTTTAATTTTATTTAATTTCTTTGTACTAATTAAAAGAATTCATTGAATATAATTGCTTAATCAATCTTTGATAAAAAAGATATTCCCAATGGCATAGTGGTCTGTGATTACATTTAGTTTTGAAAATGCCTATCAAACTTATAATTAGTACAGTAAGCACAAATATAATTTATGATCATTGAAATGTATTTTTTAAAACATTTCAAGTTAATACATACATACATACCTGACCTTGTAATTTTACTTTATATTAGAAAGATTGTTGAAATTTTCTGTGAGTTTACATAGCTTTTTTTTTCCTCTTCTATATAGGATCTATTGAAACTTTAAACAATTCATTTTTTTTAGATAATAATTAATGAAATTAGAAAAAAGTTTGGGAATTTAAAACTTGCCAATATTAAACTAACCCAATTTAGACCGATTGCTGCCTTCTCCTCTGGACAATTCTGCTTAAAAAATTATAGGTTATTTATATGATATGCTTTTCTTTCAGGACTCAAATGAAATATCTTGTGAAAGTGACAGCTTTTTTTGATGAAAACATACGATTTCTAGAAGACATCAAATATAGCTCACAAATGTCTTTCTTTTATTGTTTAGGATAGTTGTAGAGTTATTTAAGAACTCGTTCTATCACATGCTTGAATTTTTTATGAATTCCTAATAAATAGACCATTTGATTATTATTATTACATAAATATAAAGATGTGTAAATTTAAAATTCTCATCTTCCTTAAATATTGATTCAATCTGAAATTACTGCAGTGTAAATGTGTTAAAAATTTTAATTCATACAAGACATATATTATTCTCCAACTTCTTGGGATAATGGGGGAGCATATTATTTTTTTATTTGAATGAAAAATATGTATTAAAAAGTATTATTAGATTTAGCATATATATTTGTACTTAAATTTCTTCCTAGAACCATCATAGTTAAAACTTGGTCCTTATGTACTTTCCATGGTTATGCAATTATTTACAAATTATATATTTAACAATTTTCTTTCAATTCTATTATTATAGTCTATTGCATAACGATTGTTGTCAAAACCTGTGTCATTAGTTAGTAACCTTTCACTGTTTACATCTATATTTTGCTAATCTGATTAACAGATAATGAATATAATTTTTAATATTTGCATTTTGTACAGATAGAAAAATACATGTAGGAGTAAGTAAAACTATTTTATTTTATTATTTTAAAAAAATCCAACTTTACTTGTAAAAATAATAGGAAAAATTAAACCTTTAGAATTAAATAAAAATATAGATAAACAAAATTAATTAAAAATAGGTAAAGTAATATTTATTAAGGCTATAACCTTAAGACTCTGCTCCTGAAAAAACGACAATAGGGACCTCAGCAAACCTTTAACATACCTTAATAAATATTACTTTAAGTAATGAGTATGCGCTTTATAAATATAATTATTAAAAATAGGTAAGTTATTTTTAGATAATAAAAAGACAAATGAATTGACATTTAAGATGTTACTTCTTAAATGATTTGATATAATGTTTAACTAAGCTTAAAACTTAAATCTATTCACTTACCATGAGCTAATAAAATGTTGTCAGGTTTAACATCAGCATGAATCAAATTTTGTTTGTTAACAATACTCAAAATTGTTAAAATTCTTAAAGACAATTTACGTAAACTTGGTAAAACCTAGAATCCATATAAAAAAATAAAGCCATAGGAATACATGTTATTTTATTCAAATATTAATCTTATTACTAATTATCATTCATATTAAAAATAATATATATATATATAGCATTATATTAAAATAAAGTGAGCTTATGTAATTTTCAATATTGGTTTTTATCATTTCATTCCTCATTAACTCCACCATATTACAATCATCCACAACTGTAGAAATTCAAATAATCTTCTTTCTCATTATGCATGCATCTCGCAAACAATCAGACAACACAAGCATGGAGATTCAGATGTTTGATGCACTTGAATCTTCAAGCTTGTGTTGTCACTCGATAATCTTTAACTAAACTAATCTCAGGGAATGGTTTCTATTCACTTTTTTCTGTATATTACAAGAACAATTTTCATTGTTTACAGTTTGTACTTAATTAATCATTAAATATAATATATATATTGAACCGGATGAGAAATGATTGCTCTGATTATATAAAATTACAATTAAAAAAAAAAAATTCTTATTAAATCTAAATCTACTCCAGCTGCATTTTTATTATTGCAGCACACCGGCCCTTTAAGTGGAGAAGTCTAATATAGAAGGTAGATAAGAGCAGCGGTACCTATAACCAGACTGAGGCTATACAAAGTATAACATGCAACTACATTTCCAGGCTATAGAACTTCTCGGCTGCTAAATTCAAACCCCTGTCATCCAAAGCATTTCTATTTGTTTCAAGGTAAACCTCAAGTGCCAGTTAATCATAAGTTATAATTAGCATGCCTGGATGACAGGTAAACAATTTAGTGCTTGATTAATCCCTAACTAGCTCTTTTACTTAAGTATAGGAAGACAAACTATACAGATTGCCTAAGGCTTATATTTCTATAGACTATCTATTAGTAGCGTAATTATAAAAGAGAACCAACCAACAAATAATTAACAAGCAAACAATTTATTTCTAAAACACTTCTAATAAAAAAAAAAAGTAATAAAATATAATAAAGAATGTTATAAATTTGTTTTAAGCACATTTCTAGTAAAATATATAATAATAAAGAATACTATAATTAAAACATTATAAATCTAAATATGTGCTAGCTGTATTTTTATATTGGACTATTTCCATCATCTAATATGTGTGTTGAATGTCTTTAGAAAAGTTTAATTTTTAGTTAAATATTCCAAATGCATTCAACTGTTAGTAATATCACAGCAAACAGGTTAGTATATGCACCAACTGTTAGTAATATCACAGCAAACAAATGTTAATAATATCACAGCAAACAGGTTAGTATATGCACTAACTGTTAGTAATATCACAGCAAACAGGTTAGTGATATTATTAACATTTGTTTGCTGTGATATTACTAACAGTTGGTGCATATACTAACCTGTTTGCTGTGATATTACTAACAGTTGAATGCATTTGGAATATTTAACTAAAAATTAAACTTTTCTAAAGACATTCAACACACATATTAGATGATGGAAATAGTCCAATATAAAAATACAGCTAGAACACCATCATCACAAACCTTCAAAAAAACACTAAATATGTGCTGTTTATAATATTTTAATGTAAGATATGATCTGTTAATCACCAGACTCTTGTTCAATTCATAATGGCTGCATAAGTCTTCAAATGATGAAACAGAATTGCTGTGAGGTTGATTAATTTTAAAGTTAGAACATGTATTTATAGTCTGGTTTCTTTAACAAAGCTTGGTTTTGAATTTTTTGTTTATTTATTTTGGAAGTTTATTTGTATGAATTATTTAGATAATGCAGTTTAGTGCAAAAAGTTCTCTGATTGATTATCTGCATTTTGGGAACTCAAACTTCTTATAAATAACTGAGTAATAAAGGTATTCAATTTTTTTTATTTGGATAAAGTATACTTAGGATATAAAATGTTACTGTATTGTCTGTTTAGTTAATAATGAAATGAAAATTTATTTAGATTTAGTTAATTTCTAAAAAATGGATAATCAAACACATGAACTTATTATTAAAAACTTTAGTTTTCAGAAAAACTTCAATTGGAATTTTTCCTCATGATTTTACTTACAATTCAA
The DNA here is from genome assembly GCA_028023455.1 of Epiperipatus broadwayi. NCBI lineage: Eukaryota > Metazoa > Onychophora > Udeonychophora > Euonychophora > Peripatidae > Epiperipatus > Epiperipatus broadwayi. The sequence continues at coordinate 791,157 of JAQFVV010012717.1, read as the reverse complement.
AAACTATCAGAATCTTATTTATATATTATAGATGTTAATAATATTACTAAAAAATGTGAATGATATCAATCACACATTTAATAAATATGCAGTTATTTAACCACTAAACAAATCTAAGTTGCTTTATTAGCTAAACAAAGTACACTAATGCTTATAACATATAAGCTTAATAACTTATAACTGTAATTTTAACACACACACAAACTGTAAAAATAGTTAATTGTAAATTATTAATTAAGAAAATGCAATCAATTAATTTACCTTTTGCTTTGGTAACTTTGCAAAATAAGATCGTACACTTGGACCAAGTAGTTCAAAGGTAATACAAAAATGTCCACAAAAAGAAAAGGTATTCTAAAAATAAAAAAAAGAAAGAAAAGAAAAAAAAAATAGTAACTGTCATTATAATAAAACTATACATTTTAAAATAATTCAAGCCTGAAAATAAAAGATAAACCCACCAACAATTGTAGAGTGTAGTTAGAAAAATTAGGCTCAGCTTTACTCAACCGATAAAATAATTCCATTTCTTGAAGACCAACAAAATAATAATCAAAATGAAGAACTTTTATGGCTACCTGATAATTATTTCGGAATGTATCCTTTATAAAAATGTAAAAAAAAAAAATGCATTAATTAAAAAATAAATTTTGAGAAAAGTAATTAATATACTAATTGATATATATGTAATTAATTTCTCTTAATAATGTTGCAGATAGTTAGCTTTTATTTGCCAGTCCCATAATGCAATTTATTGTAATATTTTAATATTAGAGTTATACATAAACTTAAATGTTTGTTATAAATTATATTTTACAAAAAAAAAAAAAAATCCACAAACAATATTCAATTAAACATTTTTATTTTATTCTTATAACTAAATAAATAAAACAGAATTAACTTCAATATACAACATTTATATTTCATTAACAAATTAAAAATATATATATAATACAATCTGAAGATGTTTTAATATTTTCTCTAGTGAGATCTTCAGAAAATTTGAGTACTGATCCATCACCATGGGGAAACTATTGCTTTTTCTTTTTAACTACAGATTTGGAAAATATTATTGCTTCCATATTTCATATCTATGATAATATAATGAAAGTATTTGCACTATGTTGTTGCTAACAGATCAAAAAGACAAAAAAAAATTTTTTTTAAAAAACAAAATCTAATGAATTTATGGATTTTAGATAAAGAAATTAATCCTCTTCTAAGGAGTATAATTTAAAAACGAATTCATTTTGGATTTCTTCTCGGTGGAAAGGGAAATAGTCTCAGTGATTTGAGTATGTTCTTTATTGATAATTTGATATTTTAATTTATTTAAGCAGAAAGTCCTGCTTTGAAATAAGGAAAATAAGCATACTATCTCAGAAGAACTTTCTGATGATATGGAATTATTTTCAAACGCGTCATAATACTGCTGAGTTAATAAATTATCCAAATGCTTCTATGATCTCCTAGAAGGTATCTTTGATTTAGCTTTTATTGTAATAAATTGTGTTGTCCTGCTCCTTTTTAATGTTTTGTTCTATAAAATCACCATTTTATTAATTTATTTGTACATTAGTATCAATATTATTGTTATCCATTATTTCTAAATCTGTTTTCTGGACAGCATGTGAAACTCAAGAAAGACTTTTTATAAATTCACAGATACAACACTCTAACAAAATGCTCTATTGACTGAATACTTCTTACATAAATAACGCAGACTATATACTTTTGACTATAACAATACTTAAATCAGTTTGGCTATCTGATATGTCTTCAATCATCTTCTTTTATCATAATTTTAAAAAATAGTCAGAATAAAAGATAAAACAATTGAAAAATAGAACTTGCAATAATCAACTAAAAAGTTATCTACAAATTGAGCTATTAAAAAAATAAATATAGAAAAAAATGATCAAAGGCATCATCATTAGAAGGAATCTTTTTCATCTATTGATTATGTTTTTTGTGACATATTAAAATCTATACTGAGTTTCACTTTCCCTTCTCTATTAATTTTTTTCATAAAGGAAGATCTGTCCTTCTTCTTATTCTCAGCATTTTACTTCTCTAAACAATGTGTTTTGGGCAGCAGTGATATATAGGATATTGTGGATGATACTGATCATAGACTTGTCAGAAAAATATTTCAAATTATATATACGAAAGGAATTATTAATTTCTTCCAGACACTATACTAAAAATGCTGTGAATAAGGCAAAAAAAAACAAAAAAAAACAACCAAATAAACCAGAATATTAAAAAAAAGATCATTTTGGAAATATATTTATCATATGGTCACAATAATTAATATCTAGTGTTCTTTTTTATGCCCACAAAAATATTTATGAATAATAAAGTTATAATACACAGATAAGCTCATTAGAAAAAAAAAAGGATATCAAACATTGTTTACAATCATAATAGAATAAAATAAAATATTAAAGAAATTTTGCTAAAAGATAATTTAGATGACTAATAAAAATAATTAAATGCTATGTTGCTTGGGAACTCATGTGATGCTTAAGCTATACAAATGATAACAATGTAGTATAATAATACAAAGTTATAAAAAGTCAATAATATGAAAATGAAAAATTTGATATTATTCACATTATTAATATCTGTTAAATAATTTTTAAGTTTTGTGATAAAAATTATATACTATTTAAAAAAAAGAAGTCAGAGAGTATTAATAATAAGTAAAGATTAGTGATTATCAATCGTTACTGTGAAAAGCTGTAAACTAGCAAATAGCATGTAACTTGCAACTTTATCATGAAACAATGAAAGCCAATGATAATTAATATAAATATCATTTCATAAACATAATATTAAGGAAAAAAAATATTAAATCAAGAGAACACATACATACTATTTTGAAAAGATTTAATATTTTATCTTGTTTTCTAATTTGGAAGAATTCCCCAGTGTGGATTGAAATGGAAGGAAAATTTCTTTACTTAAATACTACTGATAATGGAGATACTAAAGAAAGGAGAGAAAAAATTTAATCTTCCTTTGGGTAAAAATGCTAAACATTTTTCACATGATTCAAATTGTAAAGAAAATATTAATCTTGAAATGGTAACATTTACATCATATTTTTAATATTAAAATATTTATCATTTCAGATGCTCAAACATTTCATTATTTCTAAGCCAATAAACAACTTGATAATACAATGATTTAGTGTACAATACAGATTAGACAAATTAATATTTAAAACTAGAATAAGTATATTAGTTTTTGGTTTTCTGGTTAAACTTTTCTGTAAGAATTTAGCCATTTAATTAATGACAGTAACTAAAAAAAGGGAATTAGATAAAAACATAACTGAAAAATTCTAGAAAATAGTAATCTATTAGAATAAAAACAGACCTATAGATTGATCCAAAGAAAGACAAAAAAGCTTTAACATTTTACAAGAGCATTAACATTGAAAACAATCTATTAGAGCTCTCTCTTTATTTATAAATATGTACTATACTTAAAATTATCAACATAGATAACAGATATAACTTTTGTTTTATTATCATTAATGAAAGTTAATTTATGCAATAATGCGTTTAATCCTTAATGATATTTATAGTATATATATATTGTAGCCTTTTGGGTTTATTACCATCTATAAACCAAATATAATAAAATGAAGTAATTGTGGAAAATTTTTTTTTTTGCTATAAGAAAAGTTAAGTTTTATTTGAGAAAATAATGGCTATATAGCTCAAAAACAACATATATAGAGACAGTTTGTGTTTGTATGGAATATCTATTACTAAAGAGTTGATGAGAATGAAGATTGAATCGATTGTCAGTAGCTTTAGTTAACAGTTTCTTTCTAGAGAATAAGTTTAAAGTTATAGGAGATTATGGTGAATATTTATGTTTATGATTATCAGAAATTATAATTGATTTTATGCTTGAAATTATAAGAAATTATAGTGGATATTTGTGTTCATATAATCTGAATAATCAGTTTTCTATTTGATGGTCTGCACATGTGTGTGTGTGTGATACAGGTATATGGGTTTGATTTTTTTTCCTTTCTTTATAAAAATTGACATAATTTTCTATATTATTTAAAATGTAAATCTAAATAAGAAATTATTTAGATTCAATAAATGTAACCTTTGTTTGACAAAAAAAATGTTAGTAGGCTTAATTTTTTAATTAGAGTTTCGTTGACTAAATTTCATAAATTGGTCACCAATATGTTAATTAAAGAGATCTGGTTTCAAATCAGACAAAGTTGTTAATAGTAACACTTAAGAGTCATTGTTTGTTCTGAGTGGGGATTTTTTTGATTAGACTTGAAGAGGAACCATTGGGGGGGGGGGAGGTTTAACATATGTTTTCTTTTTTCTCTTTATCCTATAAAAACTAATGGAAAAGGAAAAATGAAAGAGAAACTTTTGCTGATTGAGAACTGGGCTAACTGACTAAAATTAATATCTTTAAAGTTTTTTTTTTTTTTTTCAAGTTTTTAAAATTTTCTTTCTCAGAATTTGATAATGCATTTAAGTTTTATAGTAGACCAAAATATGAATTTCTAATTCGTCCATAAATGGTGCATACTCCTTTTCCTCAAATTAATTATGAAGAAGTCAACTTTTGATAAGACATTTTATACTAAATGCTACAACTTATCCATTCTGCTTCTTAAAAATTCATTGAAGGAGATAACGGTCAAAATTTTTGTATGAGATTGAAGCTCCAATTCAAATTATAATAATTATTTGGCTCTTTAAAATTCGTTTAAAGAGACCGCAGCAAACTTCTGAAAATGTTTAAAAAGTTAATTCATGTTTGGTAATCAAAAACTGCTTGTTGTATATGATTTGAACCTTCAAATGGAAAAGAAGAGGAAGGGAAACCCAGGAATTCAAATCCAGGAAGAAAGTCATCAAACGGAAGGTAACCAACAAAACTCTTTCAAAATTTATTGATTCTCCTGTAGCTACACTTTTGATTTAAAATAACTTTCTACATTTTTTTATCTATCTTGATTCAAATGACTGTCTGTGCGTTCTATACACATTTAGTTAAAATAACTGTCTGATGTGACATTATATAGCTATCTCAAGTAAAATGAACTGAATATATTAATTAATGATGGACAGTGGAAGGAAAACACATTTAAAGAGACTATCTGTAATGTTGATATTTATTTTTTATTTTATTTCGTTTATATAATATGTCATTTGTTTTTTTTTATTATATTTCATTTTGTTTATATGCTATGTTACACTCTAATCACTAGATTATTTAATTTAATATTTTGTTTATGTTTAAAATGTTTGAAGGAAAGAAAGGAAAATGATTTTGATGCCATTTAAGTATAGATGCTCATGTAAATTTAGACTTAAAAGTAAAGAGAGAAATGATATAAATATTTTATTATTCTTAACAAAATTTTAATTTGTGCTCAATATTAAATATGAAGAGGGAGGGGATGGTTGTATAAAACCCATTATTATGCTGTGAGTGTTGATCTGTTATTAATATAAATATTAGGTATGTTGTTGGCTTGTGGTTAAAATTGAAATAATTCATATATGTATTGATTTGGGATCTGGTTAGTCTTTGTCATTTATCTAGGCTGGAATCGATGTATGTGTGGGCATATTTAAAGCTATAAATGCATGTCATTACTAATGTAAAGTAATACTACCACCCTACAGATGGGAAATAGCTGTCTCATAATTTAATTACCATGGCAGTCGGAGATGACTGAGTTTCACTCCATTTATTTGTTAAGATATGGAATTATTGATAAAGTTACTGTTTAAGTGTAGAAATGTTTTGCATGCCAATATAGAGAATAGGTGTCTAAGAGAAGCTCTTTATACATGATTCCAGATCTTAAAAAAAGATTTCTCTCTCTGGCTCAAGCAAATAATTTAAGTTTGAAGTTGATGTTGTTTTTTAACTTCCCTTATCAAGATGTAGCTGTGTGCGCATTATAGATACTGCATGGTGATGTGTAATATGAAGAGAGTTTTCTTACGTGGGACAGAATAAAGTTGCCTGGAAAGGATAAGGATTCAGTCAGATGTATATGTATGATGAAGAATGACAAAGATTTTAATTAATAAACTAACCGATCTGTGTTGATTTTTTTTGAATGATGGTAAATTGAGGTCGTCAAGCTGAGTGGACATACTGACCTAATTAAGATATATACAGTCAAAACGTAAAGATCTGACAAGCATGAATGTAAAAGTGTGGGTTTTGAATTAAAACCCATTTGCAAAATTAGTAGGGTAATTTTATGACATATCATCCTTTTTCATTAAAAAGGTGAAAATTATTGCTTGATAAAATGGTTTAGAAATGTAAGATTATTTCACATTGTTAGTTAAAATAATTGAAGTGAATATATTATTTTGGAATAGTCCAATGGACAATGTTTACAATAAAAAGGGGGGAGGTAGAAATTTATAGGTTTTCTTCTCTTTCAAGATAAGTTTTCTTAAAGCTAAAATATCTGGAATTCTGTTTCCAGCGTTTGTATTTATTATTATTATTAATTATTTACTTAATAAATGAATGGATCAAAACAAGAAGTGAGTCATCCAGGAAATTAGTTAATTCAAACATGTATTTGAATAAGAGTCCTGAATAGATCGGAATCATATATTTGTGTAACAATATTATAATTTAGTGTGTTTTTGTTTTAATTTTATCATTATTGTTAATGTAATAAAGTTTACTATTGTTATAAGATTACATTGTGTTTTGATGTTTCAAATATCTCCAGAATCTATATATCCAGCACCTATATTTAAGGTAATATTAGTTCATATTTAAATTTAATTATTCATTTTCTATTGATAATTTATTTCCAAGATCGATTTGCAGTAGTCATTATTATATTGTTTCCATATTCGATTCACATAGTTAAGTTTATATTGATAATCTGTTTCCATGATTGATTTACAGTATTAATTTTGTCTTGAATATTTCTATATTCGATTAATATAATTCATTTTATATAAGTCATTTTATAGACTTCATTTTCACATAATTTATTGTTATAATTAATTTTCCTAATCTAATTTATGATTATTTCCGTAATTTACTTTCATAAGTAAATTTTGATTGATTTATCTGATTAATGTCTATGGTTTACTTCCATATTTTACTTTAGCAAAATAAAATTATTAAGGTTATTAATTAAAATAGATTAGAAATAATAGAATAAAATGACAGGGAATAGTTGAGTTAAGTTTAACAAATTTAATCTTTTGATTCATTGTAATGTTGTGAATATTGGGAGCAGACATAAAATCCCTTTCCTGCTCTTGGTGTTCAGAGTGATTCCCACTATTGAATTTGTATTAAAATTTATTTTAGCATATATGGGATCATATGCATTACAGTGTAATCACTTATATGAGCACCTCTTGACAGATCTAGACCTTGAGACAGAGCAGTTCAATTATTAGTCTAAGAGCTAGTTTGGAAGTCAAGTAGCATTTTATAGTAAAATTATTATACGATTATTAAAACGGGGATCATGAATTGATAGTTGATCTAAAGATATGTGTGTATTTTGAGAAATAAGATTAGGAATTCTCAGATTAGAGACCATAACACAGACATTCCGTGTTATATAATTGTAGCTGTTGAAAGTGATAGATGCTGAGAACGAAAAATAAAGTAATGGAATTAAATGAGGAGATTTATTTGTGATAAATTTTATCTAATGTTCAATTAAATAATAAGTTTCTAGTATGAACATAGATTATGAGTTCTCTGCATTGATTACTGATTTGTTTCCAGTCAGATATAAATGAGAACTGTATATAGCATTTTCTGTAGTTACCACTCGAGATCAAATATTTATAATAAAGTTGTGGAAGAAAGTTGTCTCATTAGTATGAATTTTATAATAAATTTATCATGAAATATTTGCATGACTAATGCCGAGTTTGAAATTAAGACCATATAGATTGAATGGTTTTATCGATATTATTGTTATTATTATTTTTTTTGAGAGACAATTTAATTGCTTTCTCCAGTATCTTCTATAATCCTAAATTGACTAATGATGATGATCTCTAGTGGGCATTACAATTTATGGCTGCAATTTGGCACCCCCGGTATATTTGATCCTAAAGTATAAAATTCAATTGACTAGCTACTTGAAATAAATGAGAGTTTATTGAGGTTGAATGAGTGAAAGATTGCGCGGAGAAAGTTGAGGTGACAATATATATATATATATAATGATGATTCTGCTGTAGAAAGAAATAATCCAACACAAGTTAAAGTTGTCATTACATCCTTTATCACACGATTATCATATTATATAAGGAGGCTTTTTATCAGCCTTATATAATATTTTGGTGAAATAGTAAACATTACTCTTGAATATATGTAATAATTAACAAATAATTAAGGAAATATATATCCAAGCATGTTTTAAATTTTTATAAGTATCATCCTTGTCTCAAAATTCTTTAAGTTACAATTAACCACCTGTGTAGAGTTAAATACATGAAACCATGGATAGTAGAAAATCCTATAAAATATACATATATAGAGATATCTATAACACAAATGAATTTTAAAAAAGTGTCAAATTTAGATATCAACGAAAATAATTATCTATAAAATAAAATGAGTTATGAAAAAAAGACAGTCCAATAATAAAATACTGAAAGAGCAACAACATAATTGAGTGCACAAACTGAGGAAAAGGCTGAAAGAAAGATGATTCTTGAATGCACTCTCTATATAGGTGTTAACACCATGTGAGATTTACAAATTCAAATTTACGAATATGACATTTTTTTTATTTAATATTTTTTCAAACTATAGATGATGGATCAGTAGATAAGAGGGAATATTGCATATATAATTTCTAATGCTTTGAAAATTTATAGTATATACAATTTAAATGTAATTAAAAAGGAAAGTCTATAAAATATTATCTTATAGAAATATCCTCTCACTATCTACTTCTATAGGTTTAATTCTTTGAAGAGAATCAACATATCCTTGTGAGACAACTATATTAAGGAATATAATAAAAATAATTCTGGGGAATATTCTTAATAAGAATCTAAAATTTGGAGATTTTATTTGTGAAGATCATCCATTAAAATGTTCATTTGTTGTCTTAATTTTATATTTTATTTATATACTTACATGCAATAAATTGCAGAATATAATTATTATCACAATTACTTTTATAAACTAGTTTAAATATTTTATGAGTTTTTTCTCACTTTAACAGTAAAATATTTGTAAGTTTTAAGTTCTATCCTTGAAGGCAAATGATAACACTTGATCATTATCAGTGATAACATTGTCACCCTGAATACAATTTATTCTAGCATTTCAATATTTAGAGCCACATTCCCAACTTTAATGAACCTTTTTTATCATTATTATCATACACACTGAAAAAATTAGGGTGAAAATGTGAAATAGCAAAAAAGCTAATCAAACTAAAGTAATATTATTTTTATAATTACTTGTGCTTTGATTAAAATGCTTGAATGGCCAAAACCAATAATTTTTATAAATTTGTAACGCTGAGCCATTAATGGCATCCCTTTAGCTGGCTTAAACTGTCCTGTCTCATCTGTAAAACACTTAGCATCTGAAATATAACAAAAGTCAAAAATAAAAAAAGACTTAAAATGAAAAATATTTTAAGCAACATTTTTAATGAATAAAGAAATAACAAAATAAATGAAGAAAACAAAATCATCAATAATAAAAAAATATTAAGCATTATAAATGTAAAAATGAAGAAGAAGATTATACAAAAGCTCTGATGAAGATTGCAGGGCAATCAAAACTGTTAGAAAATTAAAGGAATTATATTAAAAAATTTGCATTAGAGTGTATATGTGGAGATTTATAAAAACTAATATATATAAAGAGAGAGTCTCTATGTTTAAAGTAATCATTTTTCATGAAACTCACAAATTCATACTCAAATAACTGTAGAATTCCATAAAAAAAAATTCTGAGGAATTAAAGAAATTAAGAAATGACATATAAACAGATTTTCATAGATATAAAAAATCTGATTCACAATGTGTGAAGTGATTTTTAAATGTAAAAAATATAAAGATAAATAAGAAAATGTAATTTTATAGAAAATATTTACTATAAAGTTCTTAAAGTATTATTTGTCAGAAACTATAATATGTTGTGTTTTCAGTTATGTATTCAACATTTAGCATGAGTATTTACATGTCAAATTAGAAATAATCAAAAGAAAAAACAATTTATAAAAAACACTTATATCTAGGAATATCTGAATTGAGGACAATTAGTACTTTATTGAAAAACTAACTAAACAACAAAATTTTCAGTTATTTAAAAACAAAATTAACTGAATACAAAGAAGATTTAAATTATGGAATCATAAAACAAAGACTAGCTTCTATTGTTAACATATGCCTGACATGTTGATCCTTATCTAAAAAAAACAACAACAACAAAAAAAAACAAGAATATTTACCATATGCTGATTTTTGGGGAAAAGCTAGCAATAAAATTTAAAATGATTATAAAACTTACAGATTCAAGGTGATTTTTACCATTTTTCAAAGCAATATGGAATTAAGAACAAAAACTCAAGGAGAAAACAATATCAAATTGTTAGGGGAAGAATACTTCCTCAAACTTTTTTAAATGTTCATAGAATAGGATTAGGAAAATAAATATCACACGTGTATATTTTTCAAAATTAGAAAATTACTTCCAGTTTTAAAAAATTTAAAGATCTCATAAATTTTCTATTGGTGTCAATGCTGCATATAACAATAAGGACTCCATGAACAGTGAAAAGTATTGCTAAATCTTTAAGTAACCATCTTTTATATAATTCGAGCTAATGATTGGAAAATTTGAAAAGTCTAAGGTTTTGAACCAAAGTTAATTTGTTTGTATGGTTTTGTAGTTCTAATACTAGGTCAGCAACAACTATATATCAGTGATTACTATGAAAATCTAATAAAAACTTGGATTATGAAAAAGTTTTATTTGCTTGCTTTGTAAATTATTTTATCCCCTGAAAAATTGATTTAAGGCAACACAATCTTTGGATGCTATAATAACTCATATTATTGATTTTTTATAGTTTGTGATTTAATGTTAAAGTCAAGTTTTTTCACTTCATGCTACATTTGTCTTGCAACCTGCCGATGAAGTAATGATTAATGTTTGAAAAACTACTGCTGGTATTTAACTTTCAAAAAATTAATGACAATGATTAGTAACTTTTGGATGAACTAATTTCAAACAAAGATCAAACTTATAAGAAGTTTTCACAAAAGCTGATAATGCCATTAAATACTTAAAAAAAAAAAATCTATTTCACAAACTTACTCTTGAATTTGAACATAATATTGAAGAAAAATCTGTACTCTTATTAACAAAGAGTTTTAATTTCAAAATTATATACTAGAACTTAAGATATATCTGATGCTTTTTTTCCTAAAAACAAATAGAACAAAAGCAGAGTGAACCTCAAGCAGGTTATTTTGGTCTGTAGATGTTGGAAAAATGACCATCTCACTAAATAAATATCAATTTTTGCATATTAAGTGTTTCTTAATTATAACAAACAGATCCTCACATAATTTTCTCTGCTTAACATCAACAAACTACACCAGGAGCACTAATTCACTCTACTTATTCCCAATTATAAGTTTTACAAACCAATATACAATAAAAATATTATAATTACATCCAGATCACTTTCTGGTTATTGGCTTTTTACTGAATATAGACAGCATTAGTATCTAGAATCTAAGAAATATTCAAACTAAAAATAAGAAACTTTGGAATAAAGTAAATAGAAAAAATTATTGGTCCTAATGTGGATGATGAAAACAGAGAAAGTCTTGTGATTACTTTACTTGGGAGCACATTATCCTTGCCAAATGACTGCTGCCATGCCCAGGTTATTGATGAGCTCTGCAAGTAGCAGGTATCCTAGAATGAAGTTTAGAGATAAAGGTCAGCTGTGAAGAACAAATAAACAATGATTGATCAAGAATTCCTGTTGGTTTGGAGAATAGTATTGGTTCATCAAATGCTAGGTATTATTTCTGATACAAACAATCTTTTCTGTCTTACATTTTTCCTTCTTAAAGTCATTTAAATTATTGTAGAGTCCAGTTGTAATGAACTTCTTCAGACATTGAACATCTTATTCTAACTATGATATTGGAATTGTGTGTTTACAATATTTCCATCTTTTAACTACATGCACAGATTTCTGACTCCAATTCTGTCTTTTTTTTAAGCTCAAATTTCTGAGAATTAAAAAATCAACAAAAGGGGACAGGCTCTATAGAGTGACCCTCCTTAGTTATGATTTTTCAGTGCAAGGCAATATAGCCACAAATGAGTCAGTTTGGAACTGGATTTGAATGAGACAAGTTTCAGCACTCAAAGATTGTACATTTAGGCAGCCCTACTTAGGGATCCCCCTGCCTACAATAAAAGTGTAAGAGCCTAAAAATATGATCTAAAAATGACCTATTTTACACAGTCTGGCTAGATTGTCACATTTGGTGGATAACTCATTACATTGATAGAAATAATTACAATAGTAATAATAATATCAGAGATAGTGGTAAAGTAAGAGGCAGTGGTATCATTAAACATAATTATAAACTAATTTTTTTTCTAAATATAATTATATAGAATATGCGAACATTAGATGATATAAACTCATCAAAACCAGAATGGAAGGTTACACTGATGGCTAAGTAACATTGAGATTTAAGATCTATATGGCTATTCTTAGTGAAATTTGTCTCACAGAAGGCAGTTTAATTAAATAGATGGATGGATAAAAATTTTTTTGGAAAGACATATCAGTCAATAAAATGAGAATACACGGTATTGCATTTCCTGTAGAATCTGATTTAATATCTTCTAATGTTGGAATTCCTGTTATATCAATGCAAAGTTAACGTTAAAATTCATCTTACATAGTATTACTAAAGATCATTTTAATAGTGCCTATGCTCTAAACTTAGATTCAGAAAAGAAAAACTTTTAGTCCTTGTTGGATAGTATTATTACAGTAATACCATTAAAGATTGAATTTTTCTTCTTGAAGATTTTAATGCATGTTAGTATAAATAGCACATTTTGGCCAAAAGTTATTGAAAATAATGGTATTGGTGTATAAATTCAAATGTTGTTATTGAATTTTTGCACAAAATATGAAATGACTATCACAAACACTTTTTTTAGGCAGAATAATGTTATAAAGGAAAGGATGGATGTATTTATGTTCAAACAATGACATTTAATAGATTCCATTATAATTATGAGTACTTATAATCACAAATTTTGGGCCAAATCATAAATTAGTATATTTCAAGATAAATGATAGTTGCATTAAAAAATAGATATTATTCCACTCGTAATCGTAAAAAAATAGATGTTTTCTCTTTAGAAAAATCTATTACATGTACTAAATTTCAACAGTTATTTTACACTAAAATGTACTAATTTGGATTTCTTAGGACTATCATATTACAGAAGCATGTTATTTTCTCAAGGCATGAATGTATTATACATTGAATTAAATATATTTTTGGGTTCACTAAAAAGTAAAATCATGACTGTTTTCTGACAACGATCTTATTATTAGTGATTTAATTATAAAAAAATACAGCATTTTCTACTTGTTAGAATAATATATTAAATGTGGAATTTCATAACAAATAGAGAACTGAGGGCAGAAGTTCAATGATTAACAAGAAGGCTTAAAAATGATTGGTGAATTAAAATTGTAAAGAAGATACAGACATTTATTGATAATAGTCATTCTAGATCATTCATTGATGCAGTGAAAGCAGAATAAAGTCCTGGAAAGCAATATTATATTCCTATTAAATCCAACAATGGCATTCTCTTATATGATGACAATGATATTTTGTACAAATGGAGTACTTTTATCATTTTTTAAATACTGATACAAGAATTGAGATGATAAACTTTTAATGACATATTCATTTCATCTATTCAGATTTAGACAAAGATATTCAGCTTAGTCAAATCAAAACAACTCTTTGTAACTTTAAAAATAGAAAGACTGCAAGTCTTGATGAAATATCTGGACAAGTTTTAAAATATAGTGGGTGATATGTTAAACGCTTCAAAAGTATTGGAATTTTTTAGGAATATATGGTTCCATGGGGATCTCAAGTATGCTTTTATTGTTCTAATTTTTGAAAACAAAAAGAAAAGATAAGATTGCGGTAATTATCATTGAATATCATTATTAGCCACTACAGCAAGGGTATTTTCAAAAATTTTCTTGAAAAGTTTGCTTCCAGTCATAAATGAATGACATGGTATTTGTTGCCACACAAGTTGGTGGTCAAGAGGTCAGCGATAGCTGCTTCACAAGCAGTTGTCCTGGGTTAGCGGGTTTGCTTCCCAGCTGATGCTATGACATATAAGAGAAAAAAAAAGTGTTAGGAACAAAGGAAACAAAAAAATAAATAAATAATAATCACTGTTTGGTTAGCTATCAAAATTTATTCATATTATATAGCTTTTATATACTAGAATGAGAGAAAGTGTTATTATTACAGATACAAAATCGGAGACATTTGAAATGAAAAATGTTATTAAAAGAATGCGAACATGCTCAAACATTGTTTTCAATTTTTATGCAATGTTCTTTGGAATTGTTTATATGCTGCTGAATCAAACAGGAATAAAGATACATTACAGGTTTAATGGTGAAATTTTTAATTTCAACTGATTAAAAATGAAAACAATTTTTTCAGACTTTGAATTTATATTATGCTAACAATTATAATCTTTTTCTCAGTTAAAAACAAAAACAATTTACAGAATCTACTTAATGATTTGAATGCAATATAAAAAGGCCTTTGTTTGTTAACTAATATTCAAAAACCTCAAGTTCTTGATTAGCTAATAATGGAAGAAAATCATCAGCAACTTTTAGCTTGGATAGTATCAACTTGGAATGTAAACCTGTTTAAATAGTTTGGTAGTTTTATCAGTGGAAAGATGGACTTATATGTTGAGGTATAACACAGACTTTTTTAATAAGTTAAAAGATAGAGTAGTTCATCATAGCAAAATAATTATGGCAACTAAGATAGCTATAAAAAAAATGTTATTTTATTTAATTTTTTGTATGGAAGTAAGATTTGGACATCCTATTGATACAATATAAAGGCACTAGAAAAGTTTCATTTAAGGATGCTCTATAAAATTTTTAAAATACATTGGCAAGATCATAAAACCAATCAATATGTTCTTCAACTTCTAAATATGATAACTATGAAATCACACTTTCATTGGATTGGACACGTAAAATAAATGAACAATGCAGAACTTTCTAAAAGAATGTTTTATGATTAAATTGAGCATAGTTTCTACGGAAGAAGTAGAGTCCATCTATGTTATAAGGATTATCTCAAAGGCATTCTAAAGAAATGCAATGTCAACTGTTTCCATTGGGAAGGTATGGCAAAGAGCAGAATGCATTGGAGATTATAATTAAACATGGTTCTGAAGTATTTCAGAAAGGAAAGTTTTCTGTTAAAGAAATTAAAAGACAACATTGTAAAATATCAAATAAAGAGAAAAATGGACCACCGTGTTGTATATGTAGATGTATTTGTCTTTCATAGCATGGTTTGTATAGTCATTAGAAAAATCATTCGTAGAGCAGTTTTTTTTTCTCTCCCCTTTTTTTTTTGAGAGTTAGAATGGACATAGTCATTTAGGAGTGACTATTTATTGTTATTATTATCCTTGACAAAGGAATGAAAAGTATTTACAGTTACCATAAAATTGAGATCATTAAAAAATATAGTTATTAGACAGATGGCTTGATGTCAAAAAATTAGGATTTTTTTATTATCAAATTATTAGTTCGGAAAGTATAAAAGAAGTAAAGGTGAGTACTAGATGCATGAGTGCAAATCCTGCTTTTCATCCAAGATTGCTAATAGACAGAAATTAAACAAAAAGATATGAATAAAAGCAGTATTACCTGGAGTTCACTGATTATTCAATCTTAAAATAAATGGCTGTGGAATAGAATAAATAAAATGAATTAATGCAACATAGCAGATGTTTTCTTGTAATTTTTTTTATTTTTAGAACTTTTAAGAATTTGACATAATTTATGATTAACTCATATTATTTTATAAAAAAATTAAAAAATTTTTTTCTGCTGATCTTCACAATTTACATTTGGAAATTAAGTATTGTACATAAAAGTAGATATTGCAATTCTCTTTTATTGTAATCCCCAATTAAATTTTATTAACCTTATTCTTAAGAATTTGGTTCCTACTGTTAACAGATTTAGTATTTAGTCTTTTTCTGAACCATATACCAGATATTTCCTGATTCTACTTTTTTAAAAAAAAAAAAAAAGAAATATAAATCTACCATGGAGTAGAGAATTTAATATACAAATAATTATTTCTTTTTTTGTTTAAATTAAAGCCACATTTGTTGCATTTTATTTTATGTTTAAAAATAAATTGTATTAATAGTAAAATAATATAAAAATCTTAAAGATTAGGATTAATAATTGCAGGGAATAATACTCTAGATTTGGAATAATTGTAGTATAATATTTGCATTATGTATGAACACAAATAATATAAATGAAATCGTGGTGTTAAATTAAATATGTATTAATATAAATTAAATTTACAATTTACATTATGAGTGAAAAAAAATATTTTCTAAAGATACATTAATATCACAATAAACACAATAATTCTCAGCATTAACTGTAGTTATCCAACATATCTTATCCTATGAGGCAGCAGATTTTTTTTTTTTGATTGGACACTATTTATTGATTATAAAATACTTAAGATTTAATTACTGCATTTGCTTTTAATTGATTCAAATTAAAATTTATATCACCAAACCAAGATTACTGATAGTAAATTAATGATTTATTAATTAGTTAGGTATTAATAAATGTTCATTAGAGGCACATACATTCAGAAACTAACAGTAATATTTTAATAATAAATATTTATGTATAATAAAGTTAACATGTTACTGGTAAGTCAATTTCCTTGCAATTTATTATTAGATTACAATGACCTATTTCCAAATACTACCAATTGACAAATATTATGTAAATTATTCATAAAAGTACAATAAATGTCATTAATTTTATAATAAATCGTGAAATGAATTTTATAATTCTTCTATATTCATTTTGGATTTCTATAGCCTGAGAATTTTTCTTAAATATACAAATGATCAAAACAATGAAGACAAACCCCACTTACCAATTACTTCTGGCGTTTGGCCATCTTGGATTTTTTTATAAACTGATTTCAAACCTCCAGTTACATATGCAGCAGTGTTTTTACTATTTGGTAATCTATAAAAAATTCCATTCCTAAAAAATAAAAGAAAATCTAAATATTTGTGACTTTAAGAACAAATATTTTTGGAAGATCACATAAAATATTATTAGATATTGTTAATTAAAGAATAACAACAAAAGCTGAAAAATCATATTCATAAGACAAAAACAGTGACAAAAAAAATCAAGATTTCTCCAATTATAAAGTGATTTAAAATTATATATATATAAATTGAATAAATAATTCAAACGACAGATTAAGTTTTCACCCAGAAACACGAATCTATCACTCTACTCTTGCACTAAACTGCATAGGGCAAAAATATGACAATATTTTTGATGTAATGACTACATTTAATAAATTTTATAAATGATTTAGTATTTTTATATTTCTTTGTCAATAATTTTCCAAAAAAACTTAGTAAGAAAACAAGACAAGACTCGGAGAAGCTATAGAAATATAGAGTTAAAAATTGAAAAAAGACTTCAAAATTTTGATAAGCTAAAGGGTTATTGAGATATTATTAATATTTTTTTCATCTTTCACAAGATCATTATCAAAAACCTCTTTTGAAAATTCTACAGGGAGATTATCTTAGCTACATATAAATTTAAGTAGAATATTATACAGTAATTTATTAAAATTTTATACTATCCAATTCACATAATTTCAATTACCCAGGATCATATCAAGTGCAATTGTTGCTCCAGTAAAAAATTAACCCCCCCCCCCCCATGGTTAGGTTATTTAATTGATCTTGGGACATTGTTATTCATAAAAATAAAACATAAGAATAAATATCTTAGTTCTATATTCTATATCCATGAAAGAAATAGAGGCCATAAGATTATATGTAAGAAGGCAAAGATTGTCTTTGTTGTTAATGAAAAAAAAAAATAATAAAGAAACTATTATTGAAAATTTATGATTCTCAAACTATTAAGTTATATAAAAATTCTTTTAATATTAAAGGAAATTGGAATGTGATTAGAATTATGGGACAGTAGCATAATATGTATTTGTGTTGTTTTTTTTTTTTTTTTGGCTAGTTATTTAATTGTGAATTGGTTTAAATAGTTTATTATATTGACTAGTTTAGCTTTTGGTTTTTGATATTTTAGATTTTGAGAAATTACTGTATATATATATGCATAAGATTATTTTTATTTATAGAAAATAAATAATAATAACATTAAAATAAATAATACATGTTTAAATTATATTATAACTTACTATATTATTTTTCAAAGTTCAATGGATTATTTAATGAATTCCATTTTCATCAAAATCAAATATATTATAAAAATCATTAAATCACAAAGATATTATCAATAACACTAATTTATGGCACAATCTACAATTCTTCAAATTTTGCTACATTCCCAGTTGTCAATCACACTATGAACAAGTTATCAATAAATGAACTTAAAAAATATATATTTTAAAAATTATGTTGATTATTAGAAAAATTAATTAAACTTATTAATGAGTTGTTTTACTTAGAGTGATCTGTATAATAATTTCCACTCTTTGCTTATTTCTTCTTTATTGAAATAGCTTGATTTATTCTTCCCTTGAAGTAGCAGGGACAATGATTTAATTGAAAGTTTATATACTATAGATTTCATTAAAATTTATATATATATAACAATAAAATGAGTTTTTTATCTTCCAAACTCCATTTCTTTTGAAACAGCCTTTTCTTCTAATTTCTCTTTCATTCAACTGGTTTCTTGTCAGCAGAGTACATTACTTTTTTACAGATTAAACTCTTTAATAGAAATTTATAACACACTAACTATTTTCCAGGTTGATGATTTAAAATAAATAACTTTGCTTTTATTTGAAGACAAGTATACTTTATATAAATTTCATTTTAAATTTATTTAATTTTATTTCAACTAGATATCATTTCTGAAAAAGTTATTGTTTATAATGGCAGTGATTTTTTTTTTTTTTCATAGATAATTAATGCTCTATGACATATAAATTATATTAAGGGTTTGGTTGATATTAAGAATAAATATATCAGGACTTGTAGGTATTGGTTTCTTTTCAAAACCTGTTTATATTACATTCTTTGGTAATGACTGTTTTTATTAGTTGATCTAAGATTGAGTTCATGAATGTGAACTTAAATTATTAGGCTACATGGTTCCACTTTGGAAAGATAGATAATGGCTGGTATTGCACTTGAACAATCTTTACTGAGCTTGATTTCAAGATTTTTTAATGGAAATAATTAAGAATGCTGATCACTACTCGTCAATCATTCTAAGATGATCATGCTTTTACAATAGAGGGAAATATTTATACAGCCTATTCCAGTACACTTAAGTAAACAACTCATTAGGCAAGTTCAATTAATTTATCTAATAAACAATATAATTCAGGTACATTTTTTTCTTTTGTATTTTTAGTATATGTTTACAGAATATTTTTATAATATTTAAAACGAAGGCTATTAACAAACAATTTTAATTAATTTATAATTAAAATCCTAATTACATTTAAAAAATAACATATACATGTATTTTGATTTTTTTTTTTTATATGTCAAAGCATTGACTGAGAAATGAACCCGGGCCAGCTGCTTAGAAGGTAGCTATGCTAACCACTAAGCCACCAATGCTTGACAACATATATTTTGATTTTTTTTTTCTTTTATTTACAAGAAAAACAAAAGTACACTTCAATTTTTAACCAAAATAAAAATATACTTTTAATAGGTGATTTATCAGAATCTTTAGCTGATCTCTTGCATCATTACCGACATTCTGAGCTTAATAAATATTTCAACTACAATGGAGCTGCAATATACACTATATTTTGTTCCAAACTTTTATTAGAATATAGAATACATACTATTATTGAGCTGCAAGTGTAGAATACTTTTCAATATGCATATATATATTTCACTTGATGGTTATTCCTTTTTAAACCATTGTTCAATAAGAATATATATATAAAACACAGATACATTTTATACGTATAGTATGCATACATAAATAAAAATAATAGTATATAAACAAAATTTTTAAAAATTAGTAACTACATAGGTATTAACAATTAATTGAGGGGATACATTTAAATATATTTTACTGAGGGTGAACGCACTCATTCATTTTATGAAAAAATAAATAAAAACAACTTATTACTGTATCATAATTTTATTTTTTGAATAAAGTAAATAACAAAATGTCTGACTTTCATCACAATTAAATATATTCTGGGTAATATTCTTTTTCAATAATTTTTTTTTACTTACAGAAACATAATAATAAATCTCACTATTAAGAAATCATGATCTTTAATTGTTTTGAAATTAATATCAATTTTAATTATGTTCTAAAATTTTGTAAAACTTTTACATTTAAGTTTAGAAAACATTTTATTATGTGAAATACTATACTGACAAAACTCTCCATACAGTGGTGTTACTCAGTGCAAGCCAGAGTAATCAATGGATGCCAGAAAGCTTGTGCATAAAATCCCTATCTAGTGCCTACTCATCCAATATCCCCAGACTAATTTCTAGCATGTGGCTTTCATCAGCGAGGAGCCTTGGATCTGAGAGCACTGGATGAGTAGGCACTAGATAGGGATATTACGCACAAACTTTGCATCCATTGATTACTCTGGCTTGCACTAAGTGGCACTACTGTATGGAGAGTTTTGCCTGTTTTAACAGCTTGAGCAAGCATAAGAAATGGTGATCATGTGATGTTTAGTAGAAATACTATACATCAAATTTTGAAATAATAATAAAAAATGAATAAAATGTATATGCTTTCAATATAAACAGAAATTTTTTTTAATAATAAGTGTTTGCCAACAGCACACTGAGACTGAAGAATGGCTACTGATGTCATAAATTTATTTACAAATTTATCTTTTTTTAAAAAAATCCGATTGTGTATAGTGCTCTGAGATGAAAAAATGGCTAGTCAAGCATTATAAAATTATTCTGTTTATAAATTTTAATGTGTTTTTTCATTTGTTTATTTACAATTTGGTTTGTTTATTTATATATTTTTTAGATAGTGTATAATTGAAGTCATGTCTATTAATACAGAATACTTCGTGATGTCACTATATTAACATTAGTTTTCTTCATATTTACATTTCTATTTTATAGTTACTATCATCACTTAATTGTTTATCAGTTATTTAATTTTCTTCTATTTTTTCTTTACTAGTCATTTATATATGCACACACATGCTTGTCTATCTTACTAAATTTTCATTAGGGACATAAATATTCAAAATATGTACACAAATATATACAAATTAAATACTGCCTAATGCTATACTCCTAATTATAAATAAAATAAAAATTCATGTAAACATTACAATACTAGCCAACAACAAAATTTCAGTCAAGCGTTGGTGGTCGAGTGGTCAGCGCAGCTGCCTTACAAGCAGTTGTCCTAGGTCAGCGGGTTCGCTTCCCGGCCGATGCTATGATACATGAAAAAAAAAATTTCACTAAAATTCTTCCACAATCATGGTTTCATCAATTACCAAATAGACTTTGTCAAGTGATATTCAACTAATCACTTGACAAGTTCTATGATGAAACCATGGTTGTGGAAGAATTTTAGTGAAATTTTGTTGTTAGCTAGTATTGTAATGTTATATGAATTTCTATTTTATAAATATATCTGTAATGTGTAAACATGAACAAAATAATACATACATGCATCTAATTTCATTAAAAATATCCAGTAATGTTTACAATCTTTCTTTTTACAACTCACAATTATTCACTTTTCCTCTACTTATATTTTCACAAATCTATTAGCAGACAGCCTGAATACAATTATTTTAATTAAAACATTTATATATTTATGAATAAAAAATATTTCAATTATAAAAAAGTTATTATTACCATAAACAATACAAGGTCAAAGATCCTCTTTCAATATTGTTCAAATCTTTTGCTACATTAAAAATAAGAACAACCAGGAATTTATCTTTTATTTTCATTTTCAATTCTTTAATTTATTAAAAACATAAGAGATAACAATATTATTGTTTTTTAAATTGCATTATTTGCAGCCCCAGGGATTTTCCACCCTTTCCAAACTAAGACTCAATTAGGCATTGGTGGTAGAGAGGTCAGCACAGCTGCTTACAAACAGTTGTCCCAGGTTAGCAGGTTTGCATCCCGGCTGATGCTATGACACATGAAAAAAAAAAAAAATTAAATCAGTTTAACAGTACAATATTACTTTTTAGTTTTATTTTCTAAGAATAGTTTGGAATGTCATTTATTTTATCATTTGTGAGTTTCAGCATATTGAAAATATTTGAGAAATAATTTATTTCATAACTAAGCTAATAAACAGAATCCCTGAACTCTTATTTATATTTCTGTTAATGTATATAATTCATTAAAAAATTACTCATGAAAATTTTTAAGAGTAAATAAAAATTCATTAAAATGGCTTCAAACATTTTTTGTTGTTGTTGTTTATTTACATACTTTTCTGCTATTAATTTGTTTTAATGATAAATTTTCTGCTATTAATTTAATGATTATTTTTTAAAATATTGTCTCATTTTTGTACCTATCTCACTTTAGCATATGAGACAGTTGTCTCATTGCCTCATCTACCAAAGTGGTCTTGAGAGTGTAACATCAAAAATTAAAGATTTTAGTTTTTAAACCTTATTAATTTTAACATAAATGGCCCAATAATTATATCTTACTTTTAACAACTTTATTCATCAAAAGTATTCCCTGATTCACTTTTATATATAATTAATTCCTCATTGGAAGGTTTTGTATCAATGCAATTTTCATTAAGTATCCACATGTTCTTTCAAATATTAATATTCTTCTCACTAAATATATATGCTTCATAATCATATAATATATTAATAAATATGCATTTTTCTGGTTCAATATTTCTGTTCATAATCTTATAGACATATTTTTGCTCTGACTAAGTTTTAATTTTTCTTTCTTTTTGACAATCATTATCACTAGTGATAGTATTTCCAGGATGTAGAAAACTTTCTGATTTGTGGTTCAATTCCATTAATTTTGATTTTTCTCTTTCCCAAGTACCAATGATTTTGTTTTGGCCAAATTTACACATAACCTTTATCTCTTTGCTCCTAATTTAGCATCTCTGGTTTAGATTTCAGTGTCTCTTCAATTGCATATCTCAAATTAATTATTCACTCTCCATGCACTTTTATTTAATTTTATACAGTACTTTTTCCAGATAGTTTGTATATATTTTTGGCAAGATTGGAATAAAATAATTACGAATGATCTGCACAATTGTTACTTATTTTTATGAAAAAATCTGAAAGAAATAATAAGCAATCTAATTATCCTTGATTAGTAATTTCTTATTGCCTTATATGCACGATCTACATACAACATTTTGCCACATATACATAAATACATGTAAGGATAGACTAGTAATAAATTCAAAAATTGATGACTTTTTCATTAGCTATCATAAGAAAAATCTATTGTTCTATTGAATGAGAGTTCATAAAAAGTTCTAGTACCAGAAGTGATAGAGCTGGAACCATGATCCTTGAACTTTGAGATGCAGTTTGCTTCACTAATTCATGCAGGGCATCAGCCATCACGTTAAAACAATAATATGCACAGATTTGTTTTGTATAGAAACATAAAAAATATGATAAAAGTGAACCACTTACATTAACAGATATTCTTTATTCTTTGTAGAAATAAAATCCTACTTCAGTGTGTGCTACTTTAAGTATTGTATCTTTAGCAGTACTGACAACCATAAACATCACTTATAAATATTGAAAAGCTAAATCATTAAAAAAAATCTGGAAAAGGACATTGTTATCTTATATGATATTAGTTCATAAATTATCCATAATTTTTCACTGGTGAAGCAGCTGTATTGAATATTAAAAAAATTATGTTAAGCCACAAATTTTATCATAACTTAAGTTTGTATTATTCAAAAATGACCTAATATATATTGTTTGAAACATAAAACACCAAAAAATATAATTAAGCTGAAAAAAATATAGTCATTGATATTCAAAGTAATAAAAAAAAAGAATAAAAGTTAATATTTCTAATAATTATTTTCAGATTATTTCATAAATTCAAAATTATCATGCACACAACTTAGTTGGATTCATCATAAAATTTCTAAAAAATTGGTATATAATAACACTTATCTTCATAGAATAAAGACATTAGTACTTTTCATTTTTCCTAATAGCCCTTCAAAATATATTTCCACACAGGGGTTTGCAATGAAAATGTCATCCCTAATAAAAAGTAGTTAATATTGATCAATAATTAGTGTAATTTGAGTATTATAATAAAAAACTTCAATAATGTTTGTAATTAATTAAAAATTACTATTAAAATAGTCACTATATACAAAATAAAATAATAAAATAAAATAAAAAGTGAATGAAATACTAAATTCATTATAGAGTTAAGCTTGAAGTACATAAGTTAGTAATTTAGATTCAGTGCAATGTAGTATTATTTATCTCATCTTTATAGGTTTTGAGGGCTCATATTAATTCATGCTACTATGACCATAAATCTAGTAATAGCTTTATCAACTGCCACCTCTTTTTGCATTTGATATGCAGCTTTGAAATTTACATTGCAGTAGTGTATAATCAGTCTAAGTTTATATTTTGTCAAAATCTTTACTTTTATCATTTGCGTATTTTTAAAATGCAGGCAAGACATTATAGAAAAATCTAAATCAAGTCATGATATATCTGCAAAATATGTTTATCTTTGTCTCATATCACTTAATTCAAATACTGGACCCAAGCCCACATCATACCAAAAAATGCAGATAGTTCACGATATAAATTTACACAATCACAAGCTATTTTTTTTGATCAGCATATATGTTAGTTTCAATAATAATTTTTTTGTATATTTTTTATCAAATATAAATTCAAAAAATAATTAAAAATATATATAAAACTAAGTACTTACTATTGGCTCCCAATAATGTTCATTCTTCTAAATACATCAGTAAAAGACTATATTTTTTCCGATGTAATTTTTTCCATTAACAAAAAAATTCAATTTACTTGATCACAAAAATTATCATAAAATTTTTAATTTTTATCATAGATAAATAAAACATACCTTTTCTGAAACTAGAAAGGATGGAAATGAAGGTGTAAAAAGCGCATGCATAGACTGTGTAGATTTCTGTTAATGTTAAGCTGAAACTGGATGTTTATAATTTGAAAATTCGTGCCTATATTATGCGGGTGTAAAAGTGAAGAGGTTTATAAAGAAAAAAAAAAAAAGAGAGAGAGAGAAATGATCTATTGACAAATTAATTGAATTATTAAATGAACTGATCAAAGGGCCAGAAACACATTAATTCATAAATCAATGAACTTTTGTTTAATGAAATAAAAATTGCATCAAGATAATATTCCTAAAGCCACTTCACCCTGACAAAGTATTTACAAAAATGATAAAAAAGTAAGATTCTTTATAAATAGATGTAATAAATTAAAATTCATTTTTTTCTTTAATTCATTAACATTTTTTAAGCAATATTAGTTAATAAATTGCCATTTAATTAAAATTTAATTTGTTCATTAATACTTTTATTTTTTTTTTTTTCATTTTTGCAGAGTAACTTTTCCAAAACTGGAAATATTATTAATTTTAAAATATCAAAATGAAGGTCTTACATAAATGGTATTCCTAGTTGCATAGTAATGAAATTGGGTATTTATGTAGATCTGTTGCCCATGTTTGGGTTGGAAGACTGCCATATCTTTCTCCAGTGGGGGGGGGGATACTTGCGATGGTAGAATGCCTTATTAAAAAGTCACAGCATTTTGATGTCATAAACACCTGCCCTCCCTGGAGAAAGGTACGGCATTCTGCTGTCGCAAACATGGGCAGCAAGTCTAATACATATGTACCTTAAATTGTACATATAATGCTCACATACATATAAATAGTACCTAATTTAATGTGAGCAAAATTTTATAAATTCTGATACCTAAGTTTTATATTTCAAAAATATTTGTATATCAAAACATTAGGCAAAAAAAAAAAAGTTAAATAATAACCAGTTAACACTTAGTGCCTTATTTATAGGAGAGTAATTAATTGGGCTATTATTATTTCTTAGAATTTATATCAGATAGTGTGCATAATAGGCTATATCTCAACCTTATCTCCCATCAGATGCTTGCTTTTATGCTAGTCTATAAAAACTATAGAGTCACAAATGTTTCCATTTTTATGCCTCGTGATTGTGACATATTTATTTGCATAGTTTGTTATTGCAACTGTGACATTTATGACAAGGTATATAAATATTAAGTACTGTACAATTATTTTTCATTATTTCCTGTTGTTTCAATTATTTCTAACTGTTAAAGTTGCTGTCCTATAAATACATCGTAATCTATGCTCATTGTTTGAAATTACAAATTTTTTTTCCATTTTAAAATTGCGTGAAAACTGAATGGATTACACATGTATCAATATTGTCATTCTCTATGGTTTTATTTCCTTTTTCAAATGATGTATGCCTTGTTAAAATTGAATAAAAATTAGATTTGTAATTAATTTTTTTATTAATAAGTTTATTTAATTTTTTTTGCTCAATTTATTAGATTATATGGAGAAAATAAGGCATATATTTTTAACAGGAAAAATTTAATTTGTAAATGGATTCAATGTGCATAAAAGATTTTGCAATTTGAAGGCCTTCATCCTGAAAATGAACGTAATTAATGAAAGTATTCAATTTTAATTTTTTTTATTATTTGAGTATTATTATTTTAGAAGGGTGTTATTTGATGAAAATAATTATCAGTAATAAATATAATTAGTGTGTTTGTACTAGCGTGTCTGTGTTTGTATAATGAAAATTATTTTGATTGCATATATAAAATTAGTGATTATGTACAATATAATTTTGCTCTGATCCAAGTATGAGGCAGCCTTATTTTATAAACATAATGATTTTCAAAGGTTTAATAATTTATAAACACGTTCGTATTTGTATTAGTGTGTTTGTACTAGCATGCTTGTATAACAAATAATTATTTTGACTACATCTATAAAATTAGGCTATTATAGAGCAGTGTGATGTAAATTTTAAGCTGATTATCAGATTACAGAAAGATTTCAGTTGATAAAACAATCAAAACAGGGCATAGTACCATATGACAATATAAACTTTTAAAACCAATAAAGAGGTTTTAAGTATGTATACCACATGGAATTGTATGCAGGCAAAGAATCAAATCCAGATTCTTGCCTATGCCTTGGTCCTCATGCTGTGGAGTCAGTAGTTTTTTCACATCTTGCATCTTATTTTCCAAGTCTATAGCTAGCAAATGAGCTATATGCAAATAAATTATATCTCTGTGGAACAATAAATATAATAAGATAGTATAACTGGTGTGCACAAAAAAATATAAAATGAAGAGAGAAGATTTTATCATTGATAAAGATAGTGTTTTTAATTTCTAGTTGGGATAGACAAGAAGCCAATTGTTATGATTAAAAATGCACATCCTCTTTCTGGAAATGATTTATTTTGTATCTTTTATTAGGAAGAAACTTTTTTCTTATAGATGCCTTGAGATTTTTTAACTTCTAGAATACAAGAAAAAATGATGAATTCTTATGGTTTTCTTTTGTAAGTTCTCAAGCTATGGATTATTTCAGGTAAGAAGAATTATATATGTTTTGAATCAGAATTTTGTGAGAAATACAAATAAATTATCAATGAAAATGTTATTTTAAAACTTAATTGTGATAAATTAGAAATTATGAATAAGGAATAAAGTAATAATTTTTTAGAATATTCAAATTATTTTTTCCTTAGTTTTTTAATGATTACCACTATTTTTCTTACCCATATATTTTTTCTTACTTTTTCTACTTTCTATCAATGTACAGCTTTTTGCTCTAACATTATTAAAACTGAAGTTATTGTGAAAATTGTGTTTCAAATCAATTCTTTAAAAATCCAACATGACAACACCCCATTCCAAAAAGATAAATAAGATGTTGGGCATTGAGAATGTCAGACCCATATGGCATGAGATTTTTATTTTTCGGTTTCATTAGTAATTATGATAACAAATGTGTTTAAAAACTTGGAAGATGTTTTGAATTATTTATTCTCAGAAAAGACAGAAGGACATATATCAGCACTTCCACTAGAAGAAGATGATTTGACTAATGAGGATAATGAAGACATAATTAGAAATGATGTTAAAGTATAATAATACCAATGAGGAAGACAATGAGGATTTAAATGTATCTTCATCATCAGCACCAGTAAATAAGAAAAAAAAAAAACAGAATAGTTTGACACTGATTGGGAAAAGATTTCTCTTATATATAACTTCCTTCGTTTTGGAATTGTTTTTACAAATAATACAGAAAAGCTAAAAGAGTATGAAAAGAAAATACACATGCAAATATTTTGAAGAAAAGACATCAATACAGCAATCTAAAGTCATCAATAATTACTACAAGTTTATGTGAAGTATAGACTTTCGTGACTGATTGCTAGAAAAGCTTGTATATATCTATTCAAGGCAAAAAAATGGAATTGGTGTTTTATAACAAGAATGATGTCATGGCAACCAACCATGCCTTTCAGATACACAGAGAAAGTGAAGACAGAAAGAAATTCATAAAAGATTTTAGAAGAGTATGCCTTACCTAAAATTGCAACAGAATATGAAAGTTTCCTATGGTCATCCTAAATCATGGCTAATACATCAAGAACACATGTTGGGTATATATACATTTATTTTTTTTAAAAATGTAAATCCCCCCCCCCCCAAAAAAAAATTAAAATCAATTAAGTAAAAAAATTCCTTAGAGAATTAAATTAAAAATTCCTGACAGAAAAGAAAAAATTATATACTTAATTAGACAAATTCTAATTATAAATAAGATTAAAATCAAAATCTATAAAATGCAGAACACAATTCAAAATTAATTAAAATTAAATTAGTGATTTCAGAGAACAATAGCAGCACATAATATAAAATCTCTCAAAAATTTAAATCAAATAGGTCTGCTGGAAATTCAATAGCTGAAGCAGTTGGATGGAAGATCTAAAAGTGAAAAAAGAAAGCAAAGCAAGGATTCTTCAGCTGAAGCAGTTAAGATCCCAATGCAATTCACCACTGAAGATCCAAAGGGAGCTTGGGCTTTTACAAGTTGTACTAACATTATTATTTTTTGATACTCCTTAGGATTAGATTTTATGAGTAATCATATAAGTAGTAATTTGTATATTTATGCTTTTATTCTATTACATAATTGTATATATTATTGATTACTACTAATCAAAGTTTATTATTGTATACTAAACTCTAACAATTTAATTCATACAATAAACAGCTAATAGCCAATATTTGTAGGATTATTTACTTATTTATTGTATGTCTTATTGCAGCAATCTCACAGCTATTCATACACAGCAGATCAATAACATTTCAAGTATATATGAAGAAATTAGCTATACCACATTATTGATAAAAGAGACAACGACAGTGCTAATTTCAAACTGCAATGGCTAGCCATTGATATATTGTGTCAAATGCAACATAATGCTATGCACAACATGTTTGCCTAAATATTTAAAATAATATTTAATATAATAATTATTAAAATATTCAATGTTTAAAATAATTGGTATTAATAATGTACACTATCCCTTTTAAAGTTAAATAAAATTAAAAAAATTAAAAAATCACTTTTGAATTTTTTTTTTGGGTGGGGGAGAGTTATAGCATTCTGTCAGAATCCTATTTATAGAATACCTGTTTTTTTTTTTTTTAAAAAAAAAAGAAGTAAAATCTGACCTTTTTTGCTCACAGGGATTCTAAGAAAGATAAAAGGAATTACAAATTAAAACAGTGTAACAATATTATGTAATACTAAATAATCCATGCATTTTACTATTGTTAAGAAAGATTAGTTAAAACAGTATTCCAGAAAGAAATAATTTGGGAGTTAATGGTCTAATAATAGAAAAACCAACAGCTTTTAAGAAAGTAAATAAACTGTTACTGATTTGATAAAATAATAATAATAAAAAAGAAAGGTTTAAGATTTTTTTCTTGAAAAATAACAATAGGTTGATGAAGTGATCCCACCACGAACTTCTAAATAAAGACAAGATCTAAGGTAATATATACGTTTAAAAAAGATTTTAAAAAATATATATATTTGTAATGTGAGTAGTATTTCCTTTCTTAAAAAATCTATTCTATAATCATGTTTTTCCACCAGTTCACTTTTTTGACTTGATTAAATATCTATAGCACAATGAAATGAATAGAAGAGTATATATTATAACATTATTATTATATTTTGGAGTTCATGGGAAGTTTGAGTATCTATAATTGCAGGGCCTCATGCAATGTTTAATGTGCAGTGGAGGTGGTGGATTCTTTTACCTTATTTCTACATATATTGCTTTACAATTAATATAAATCAAGTCAAGAATAATTTTCATTAAAATTTTTATTTATTTTAAATTAAATTCGTTCAAACTTATTTACTATTGTTTATAAATTATAAAAATGTCTGTGCAATTTTGTTGAATCATTATTTGAGAAAGCAAAATAAAATATATATAATTCAAAAACATTTATTTTCTTGAATGTTTTATTGCTAATCTATTAATATCATCATCATAATTTCATTTTTATACGAATTCTGATTCAATGATAAAATTGCTAAAGAAGAGATCACATTAACATGGCTAGGACATTACACAATATTTAAGTGTACATGTTGTTTGTAGTTTAAAAATATATGCTATTACACAACCTGTGCTTTTACATTAGTATTACCTCATATGTGATAAACATTGTGGGATCTACAAATTACAGTTTTAAAAATATATATATAGATACATGTAGCAAGTGACAAAATGTTTTATTTTTTAATTTTTGCAAAAAAAAAAAAAGATCATATAGCCTTGATAAATATGGGGCCTTGTGCCATTGTGCTACCCTCACACCAGCTCTTGACACATGACAAAACTAGGTCATGACTCATGGATCTCAAGCTTCAGAACAAGCTACTTTACAACTACAACAAAATATACAGGGTATTCATTCAATTAATAAAATGAATAATAATTTTTTTAAAAAAGTATACATTTCCAACTAGTGAATTTAACAAATATTAGAATTACACAAAACCTGTACTGTTCAAATTAATACGAAAAAATAAATATAATACAATAAGACTGAAGAACACTGAGTCATTAACTAGAACATTATAAGTTTTGTATGATTACATATTTTATGAAAAGTATATACTTTTCGAGATTTATATATATTAGAATTATAGAGGATTTGAACTCAGACTTTCAAGCATCCTTCAACTATCCATACTATCTCATACCACTGATACACATGACTACACACATGTAGAAAAGATAAATAATCACCAATATATGTATTTCATGCTGAACCAGCACTCATTAGTTGGTCCAGATGAGCACTGATTATATATATATGTAAGGAGATGATAATCTGGACCAACTGATGAGTGCTGGTTCAGCATGAAATACAAATATTGGTGATTATTTATCTTTTCTACATGTATGTGGTCATGTGTATCAGTGGTATGAGATAGTGTGAATAGTTAAAAGATGCTTGAAAGTCCGAGTTCAAATCCCCTATATTTACAATTAGGTTCCAGGTATATGAAGAATGTCTGTATTTCAAATATTTATATATTAGAATTGTAAAATTGTATTATTCGATTGGAAAGTTCTCAGTGTTTTTAGAAACAAACCTATACAAATATTTAAAATTTAAGAATTTAAGGTTTTTATTTTACTTCTATGTATATATAATAATTAAATAACAGATATCGATATATAATTTTTTTTTTAAAAAACTAAGACAATAAAACCAATTAGTCTGAACATAATATTTTTTTCTATCAAATTAAAATATTCTTTTTGATTGGCATTTTAAAAATAAATATAATAAAAAAATTAAGTCAAACAATTTGACTCTCACTTTTATCCTGTTAAAAAAATGAACATATGTGGGAGGAAAGTGACAAAAAAATTTTAAACTACTGCTTATCAAATCATAGTACCAATCAAGATAAAAACGATTGATTATCAAATGTTATAGCTTAATTGAATTACCTTATTGCCTAGTTATTTCACCCCAAATAGAGAAATTAACATACTCAATAGTAAAACAATAAAATCAATCTTGTAGTTTGGATAATTTGATTACTTATGATTATATGAATAATTATAATCACTTGCTGCGTACAGGCATTTTACAGCAAACATTTGCAACCAAGTTGGTGCATTCTGCTATCCTTCAGGACTTTGCATTTCTTATTTGACCCTGAAGACAGTTAGTTTTGATGAATATAGCTGCATTAATATAATGAATATTATCAGGGAAATTGTAATTAAAACTGTAAACCAATTTTTAAATAGACCACTGTACAGATCGTTTAACAGACACCATCCCCCAATAAAAAAAAGAAAAACCCCTCAATAAAATCATTATTTATCAAGTTTTCCAATGACTAGATGGTGAGAGTTTGGACCCTTTTCCCTTCCTATTTTTCAATCAGTTTTCAGATGTTAACTAGTTTGATAATGAAACAGTTAATAAAATAAAAAAAATTAAATCTTACAGCCACGAGAAAATTTTATCAAATCTTATCCTACCGCTTTCAAATTCGGTTTATGGCATTACAATTTAACCACAATCCCTTGTATTGTGTATATAAATATTAATACTCTTATAATAAATAAACATTGCTAACTATATTCAACAATGTTTACTTTTATCAATTTATATACGTATAATTATTAAATTAAGTTTTACATTTTTCATTCTAAATTAAAGTGTTTTTATTAAATAAGATATACTTAATAATAACTGCACTTAATTTAATTGATTAATTATATTACGATTATTAATCAAGATATTTATTTACTAATTAAAAATTTACTTAAAGTTATGTCAAAATATTTCTAATTTTTGGAAGCAAAATGTATGAAACCAGTAAATCTATCAATCACAAAAAAAAGAAAACGGTTTCTTGCTAATAATTAATAAATATAAATACAGTATAGTATATTAACTGATAACATTTTTGAATAGAAAAAATTCAGGAGCTAAATAGATATCAACATTTTATTTTTAAACGTTAACAAAATGTTGTAAACATTACCTTTAGCGGGCTGAAACAATACGCATTCTGGCGTAATAATTTCAAACTAACTACAAAGCATAGTTCTTAGCTATAAATATAATAAAGTCCACAAAATTGGTGTCACTATTGTATATATGTATTATTTTACATTTAATTCAAAACGCTATATAACAAGAATTGATTTTTTTTTATTATCGATCGGAAAACAGTTACAATATTTTAATTTTAAAATTTTACTTCATCCAATAATTTTATTTGTTTATAGTATATTTCTCGTATATGAATGTAGGTATGCTTA
This sequence comes from Epiperipatus broadwayi, assembly GCA_028023455.1. Lineage (NCBI taxonomy): Eukaryota > Metazoa > Onychophora > Udeonychophora > Euonychophora > Peripatidae > Epiperipatus > Epiperipatus broadwayi. The sequence goes on along the minus strand of JAQFVV010012717.1, from coordinate 757,262 downwards.
AGGAAAATGTAGAAATCCATTATTACGACAATAATCACTCAACAAAATCTATGAAATGAATACCGCGAACGCTAATTGGCAGCTACATATAAACGACGTGTTATAATGGCACTTACAATATTCAAATTTAATCATTTATGAATTGTAAAAAAAAAATAATTTATGTATTGTAGTTAGTTCGAAAATTTTACGCCAGAGAGCGTATTGCTTCGGCCCGCTGAAGATAATGTTTACCAAAATGTTTACTAAAATAAATGTAAAAAAAAAAAATGATGCATTGCTTTATTTCACTTACTTTTTATTTGGCGGACGAAACAAACTCTTTCCTGAAGCAGCCATAGCCAAGTACTGAGCTGATCTCGTTTAAGTTACGAAAACTTCGTGAATAAAAAAAGCAAACTTCGTTACAAAAAAATATAATTAAAAAAGGGGGTTCTGGGTGGGATATGAATCCCCTACCACACAGAAAGAAACAAAAAATGAATAATATATGATATTCAATGCATTTTCGGTGCTAAACATTTTTATCGATGGCAATTGTAAATGGTCGTTTTTGCCGAATGCATTCAGCAGCGAAAATGCATTTAGGATATATTATTTATTATCTGTTTTTCTCAGTGTTTATGGAATCGTTATCCCCCTCCCCCCTCTTTTTTTTTTTTTTGGAAAACTAATGAGAATTAATAATTTTTATTAGTCATTCATTAGACTAAATATCCAAAACTGAAAAATATTTTTGCAGTGTAATTTTCATTACCCCACTCTCACGCAAGGTTTGGGACTGATTTCTATTCCCTTTTTTACATCTTGTGGGGAGATGTACAGAAATATTATTCAGTAATGAGCATTAAATTTTGTATTTGTCGATAATTACTAAGATAAAAGGCATTTCGCTATTTGAATTGCAATTGAAAGTTGATTAGTCAATGTTTACATATCTGTACTTTCACTCTTAAATTTGCGTGTTTATACGCATAAAGTTAAAATTTTTCACTTCATAAATTGATATAGCTTTAATTTTAAATTCATCACAAAAAAATGTACCCCCTTTCTTTCGTATTTTTTTAACAACTTTTCAAAATTAATGATGCTATTTTATATAGAAAGATTAGTTCAGCATCTTTTTTTTTTAAAAAAAAACTTAAATTTAAAATCCGTCCACGTTATTTCAAACATAAAATCCTATCGCAGAATAATGCCTCTTCAGCACTAAGCAAACCTCTTGGAAAAATAGGGGAGAATATACATAGACGTTTGTAAATTAGCAATTTCTATTAGTTCTATATAATACTTTTTAAAGAAGTTATTTAAATTTATACAGAATTTTCAAATATGAAGTCTTAAATTGAATAAGAATTCAAAAACTATAATGATATTGGGAGATTGGAATGTTTAATAAAACATATCAGGAGATTATGGATTGAATTAAGTGATATAGGCAAATATCTTAGTATCAGTGAATACATATTTCAAAAAATTGTAATAGAATTTTATTTTAATTAGATTATGCTAGTATTTTTTATAAAAAGAAATAATCACAAATTTGTATTACAATTTAGTAATAATAAAATTAGATTAACTTTTTGAAAATTAGAACTAGGGCAAGATAGAAATTTGTTAATGACAGACAGAAAGAAGATATTAGGGAAAGCTTTTTAAATTTACTGGATAATAAAATAAGCATCTGTGATTGCCTATTTATACATTCAAACAGAAGATGAATTATTCAATAAAATTTTAAAGATGCTGTAATAAAGAAAATATTTTTGAAAGAAAGTAAATGAAAAAAAATATAAAAAGCCTTGGTGTTATAAGGAGAGAATGACGAAAATGATAGCAAAAAATGGAAAAATATAAGCCAAATAAAAAGCAATGAATATTTAAACTATGAATTAAAGTTTTAAAAATATATTATTAAGTAGTTCATTGCTATTTGCAAAATATCTGAGAGTAGTTTTTTATAAATAAAAAAAAGACAGACAGACAGACAGACAGACAGACAGACAGACAGAGAGAGAGAGAGAGAGAGAGAGAGAGACAGAGAGAGGGGGAGGGAGAGAGAGAGAGAGAGAGACAGAGAGAGGGTACATTGCACATTTTAGTGTAATGGGAATTAGAATAAATAATTAGAAATTTTTTATTTAAAATTAAGTTTCTTTTTATTTACAAAGTTAGAAATAATTTAGTTCATACCCAAATTTAACTTTTAATCATTTTAAAGACAAATTTACAAATCTCTTGTTGAGTTACTTTTCTTAAAATGTTTTATGTTATTTGTAAGAATTCATTCACAAACATGATGCCATTAATTGCTGGTTAACCAATAGAACAAAAATTGATTTATAGAAGTCCATTATTTTTAAATTTAAATAAATGACTTATGGTGCACTATATAAAGAGTGGGTACCAGTGGTGGCTTATAAAATTTTTAAACAGGGATATTTATTACAGTATCGCCACCAAAAAGTAAACAAAGAAAATAAAACAGCATTTTTAATTTTGCATCCACACAACCATTTTATTTTTCCATATCAACCATTGCTAAAGATCTAATGTATTTTTTGTTTTTACTAACTGCTGTTTGATAAATAATAATAACTGGAGTAGATCAACCTTTACTTTTATTTCAATTTTTTCATGTAATGTCAAATGGGAAAATATATTTTTTATATATATTAAACACTAACACCAATCATTATAAATATCATTGTCAAGAACAAATGAATCTCAGCAGAATTTGCTAAAATTCATCATTATTCATCATTATGACATTTTTGACACTGTTATAATTAGCCGCATCTTTGAATAGAATCTCAAGCATTGTTTAAAAAAATTCTTTTTAAAAATGGTTTAATTAATTGTATTTGCAAATGGAGAATGTGGCAGTGTCACAGTCTTTATGGATCAGTCACCATTGATGAACATAGTTTAATATAGTTGTTTCTCCATATCCACAACTTTTGATTTTAAGTGTTGTTGTGAGTTTTGAATTTTACATTTCAATGTTCACGATCCTAAGATTTAGGTGCTCCTCACTGATGAAGGCCGCAAACCAGAAATTAGTCTGGCGATATTGGATGAGTAGGCACTAGATAGGGATTTTATGCACAAGCCTTCTGGCATCCATTGATTACTGTGGCTTGCACTGAGTGACACTACTCTATGGAGAGTTTTGCCTATTTTAAAGCAAAAATTTCACTGACAAACAAGTTGTAGATTTTTTTTTTTTGGTGAGTGATTATGAATCATATATATATTAATGAATGAAAATAATACTTAACTAAATGAAAGAAAATAATTGTGATACATTCAATCTGTTTAAGTGACTTAATAAGCATATTAAATCAATAATAATCAAGATTACACTTTAATCTGTCTAAATAATTACTGATATTTACAATCTATTGCAGTCCTAATTTTAGCAAACTGGATGAGTCAAAATAAATTATTATAAATTAACTATTAAACTTGTTTACCTTTATATAAATCTTACTTACAATAATCAAATCATAAAGGCTTACCAAAATAATCAAATGTCAGAATGAGGTCACTACATCAGTTTTGATACTTATAGAAATCAAATCTCTCTGCATCTTGTGCCATTTGTCTAATCTTGTTTAATATCTGTATCACATTCTGTAATGCATTAAACTATATATATTCAATACTTAAATGATATGTATTCACATTCACATATATACAACAAATATGTAAATGAAATATTATACATTACTTAGACATATGTATAAAGTGTATAAAATAGATGCAATATAATGAGTATGCTAATAAATCAAAACAAGATTTTTTGATAAATGCCACAAGAGAAAGCATTTAAAATCTCTGTCTAGAATTATCCCTATCCCCAAACTGCTTCCAAACTAATGGCTGTCGTCAGTGAGGCACTTGGATATTCAGACACTAGATCTAAAATACAAACTCAAGCCCAGCATTTATTGAATACTTTACTATTAAGTAGAGGAATCTGAAATTTTCAAACACTTATTGAAAAAGCTTGTTTACAACTATATATTACATTTGTAAATACAAACTAATTAAGTCACATGATGTATGACTTGATTTTTCTTATTATAAAATAGATACATATGTTTGAATAGCTTTATTTTTAATTATCATAGCAATTATAATTGCCTTTAGTTTGTAAACCATATTTGGTAAAAAAATATGTAAATGCATGATCATGAGAATAAATCCTGATCACGCGATCTCCATTTTGAAGAAACAATTGGGCCAGGAGTGTAAAAATTCCATGTGAGAACCTCAAATGTCTTATTCTGAAGTTATGCCCAATAGTTCTGAAGATTCCTACCTCCACAGATGTGAAAGAAAGAATAAGTAACCATGACAAACTTTTCCTGATGCATATATGCCTTAATTTAAATTATTTTGTGAATACCTTATGGCTTACCCTATAAATAACTAAGTTAAAATATCAATTGTAACTATAGGTTAAGGTTTTAGTTTAGTACATTAACGTAACAGACTATTGTTGAACTTGTACTTAATCTTCTATATACATGTATATATAATCACACATATTTCATTAAAATATTTAATTCATTTAATGCCCATCTCTTTCACTCTTTTATTTATTTGTGCAGTACTTTATAAAAATTAATTTGATGTTTGACCTCATGCTGGGGATATAAGTTTAAGGCCATATATTTATGTCTGGATATAGTAGTTTGGTGCAGATCGACAAACCATGAGGATCTTCATAAGTGTTTAGGGTAGAAAAATTTATGGCTAGAAGAAAAGATTACTATCAACAAATTGGCCAAAGAAATTAGCATTTGTGCTATGGGTGAGCAAAAGTGAGCTTGTATAAAAAATCCCATGAATTGACCAACTATACAATGTTAATGTGAAGTTTTTTTCTTTTAACAATGAAGTTATAAAAATAGGCAGATTTCTTCTGGGTGTATTGTTAAAGAGAGAACACACTAATTATGCAAAACATAAATTCTGACAAACAACCCTAGGTAAATATTTTAACATGTAATCATCTAAAATGTCATATGACTCCATTATCAAAATAGAGACCAAGCAATCTTACAGAGAAAAACTCTCCATACAGTAGTGCCATCTTGTGCCAACAAGAGCAATCAATAACAATTATGTACTAGTATGAGATAGTGATCATGTGATGTTTAGTGGTTTAACAATCTTACAGAGAATGGGAATTTGATTATGTAAGAGAATTGTTAAAGCCATCTGTCTTTGGGTATCACCTAGAGAATGTTTTAGTTAAATAACTGCTTGAAGAATGAGAGATGACCAGATAAGACAACAGATTCAGTCATATGGACCTTGTAAAGCCATTAAAAGGGCTCATAAATATTCGAAAGACTGATCATCACAGAAAGTCCATAAGATGGTGATATCAAATCTATTAAGACTAAATGTACAACCAGAATAAAATAAGGTAAGACAACTTCTTATTGTGGTGCAGTTTTGGGAAAATAATGGTATCAAAAATGTGGGATACCAGGATTTTTAGCTAAGATGTATGCTCAGAATAAAGAAGGGGAATTGGGACTCACAATTAACTCAGTTGAATAACCCAAACAACAATACATAAAAATGCAGTTATAATAAATTCTAGCTAAATAATATTGTTTGTTAAAATTCATAACAAACCTATCATCATGGAAATTGAAATTGGGATAGAGTATCACCATTAGGGATAGGGGGTTATTAATCCAGAAGTATGCAAAGTCACAGCATCTTATTTTTAAAAAAGCATGGAATGCAACTGGTAACCTAATTAAAATAATAGAAATGTTCAGTTTATAAACAACCATTAAACATAGTGGAAGGCTATCATTATATATATATATATATATATATATATATATTAGAGACAGTATTAATCAAATAGTATACCATGATTGGATCGAATAATTAGGCAGAGAAGTTTGTGTTGTTAAAAAACTAGCAAATAAATGAATTATTGCCACTATTTAGTTCTGAACAAGGGGGGAAATCCACTCATAATAAAATGCAAACAATAAAAAATACCACATTGCCTAGAAATGTAAAAGAGTATAGGCATTTATTATCTTTATAAATTATCTTGTATATGATTTTCTTAAAAAGAAACAGTGACCACTTTCATAAGGGCAAGGTATCCCTTGATATCAAACTTCTTTATTTGCATACAATAATAAACTGCATAATGGATGCCTCAAATATGGAGTGGGATTGTATTATGTTCTCTAATATTCAACATCAAAATATTAATATCTTTCATATCTAGACAAAGGCCTGCTAGTCATAGTGTTTGAAGTTAAAAAAATGACCTCTAGTATCTATTTGGCAGAACATTTAATCACAGATTACAAACCATTGTTGGGGATCCTATCTAAATGAAGCAGTTTCCAATTATTTGAGCTTTAGAATGACACATTAATTAAACCTATTATTAGGTTTGTGATTTTGAACTAATATATAGAAAGGGTGGACATTCTAGCATGCTGATAGTTTATTATGATATCCCTATATAATAAAATTTCTTCAGAATAATATATTGATAAACATTATTAAAGGACTGAAATTTTGAATCTTAAACAGTAAAATATTAATGAATTGGATAAAAACTGACCCACATCAATTATTCCTGCAATAGATTGCAAAGGACTGACATGGCTCTCTCATAACATGCATAAAAACCTCTGAACAATACATTAGCACCTAACAATAAACAAATTTGTGCAGTGATTAATGATAAGGTCTTAATCCCAAGCATTTCCTGTATTAAAATATTAGAACTAGCACATCAATATCACTCATATTTAGCCAGACCAAAAACTCTAGATCATAATCACATTTAATGGTCAGTAAATAATGACATCAAAAATCATGCTAATAGATGTTCAACTTGCCACTCTATAGTGAATTTTCCACCCAAAAATATAAAGCATAGCCCATTGCAGTGAGTCATGGCAATGTTTTAATATCAATCCCTGGAGGGGATACATTTTTTCACTGTTAATAGACACATATTCAAGATGGGCCAAATACAAAATAGTCTGAAATTATAAAAACTGAGTAAATTTATCTCAAAATTGCAAAATATTTCTTTTTAACATGGGTTTGCAAAGGTACTTATAGTGAATAATGGGTCAGAATTTACCTTAGCTAAGTTTGAATTTTATATAAAAGAGTGGGGTATAAATCATATATGAAACCCATTGTAACATCTATGAATAGATTAAAAGATTTTTCAATAATTAAAACATGCATTCATAACTAAAATAGATGAAGCTTTACATATAGTAGTGATCAACACATTATACCAGCTATTGAAAAGTTACTAATCAAATTAATGCTATGCAAAAAAATTATTATTAAATAAAAAGCACATGAATTTATTTGAAGACAAAAATATAAATTTGAGATTGGAGATAACATATGGGTATGAAATAACATTAACAAATATGGTGAAAAAAAGAACTATGACTAAATGCAGAATCAAGGAGATAGCCGAAGACAAAACATTCAGTAATCTCATTCTAAAGTTATGGTGATAGGTATAAGATAACAATATATCAGAAAATCTGAATTGCAAAAAGTAGAGCCATAGAGCATGATATACAATCGAAAGAGAATCCTGTAAAGCAAGAAAGAAATTATAGCAAGTAAATCAAATCAGAATCAAATGAATTCCCAATTTCTGAAAACCAGGACTGACTGATAATGACACTAGACTCACACCCATCATGAAAAATATCAACAGCTTCTAAAATATTTAGTAATCATATGTGAAACCATTTTTCTGGGGTAAGGGGAGGAAGTGTGATATCTATGTATACATAGCATGATGAATTTTACATTATGTATTCTAATGTAATGTCAATATCTTTATATAAATGATACATTCATGTACACGTGTATATGACGACAATTAAGCATGTGTATAAAATTTCTGAATTACATATATATACATACATACACACACAAAAAAATGTAGAATAAATATATATTTGTAATTTCTAATTATTGTAGAAATAATGACTAATGATAGAAAAATCGTTAGTATATTAATTGCCTACTAGATTTGTAAAATTCACCAAATATAACAAAAATATATAAATGTCATCATGGGAGCAACATATGACTTCCAATTCTAGGGAAACAGTAAGGGCTGTGACCTTCAAATGAAAGAAATAATAGGGACCAAGGGTAATAATCCCAGAGACTCGTGTCAACCAACTTTTATTTATTTTGTGTACATTTTAGAACATATACTATAAGAAAGTAACTTAAAATATTAGTTATAATTATCAGTTAGGGATTTATTTTAGCACCCCTTCGTTCTACTGTTTGCATATAATCATGGATTTGCATCATGAAAATACTCAATTCATTTAATGTATATCTCTTTTCTCTCTCACTTAATTGCTTGTTCAATACTTTAGTAGTAATTAATTTGATATTAACCCAGTTTATGTCAGAGATATTAACCTAGGTCCAAGTTGTACTCTCAAGTATTCATGACTGGATAATTGATCAAATATTGCAAGATCCTGAGTCCCTCTCACTTTGTTTTATAAAGTGGATGACCAGCTATCTTGGAAATGTACGAATTACCTACTGCCAACAGCCTGAATAAATATGATTTGCTTTCAATGAAAACAAAACTAATTATCATTACAATATAATGATTTAAGTATTATCTTCTTTTCATCATGCCTTTTTATATACTTCCAATATTTTTTTAAATTTATAAATACAAATAATTTATTTTCTAATATATATGTTGCAATCTGACTTATACATACAAACGTTACATACATTTTTTCCTATCATACAAACAAATCTGTTGTATAAATGTAGCAATTCTTTCCACCTCTTTTACAAAGGTGATTTCTTATCTATTTCTCACAGATAGTCTTTGAGGTTCTCACAGTTGATTAGTTTTTGATTTTGCTGCCAGTTGGATTTCCTCTTTCAGAGTTATTCCTTTACTTACTTGTGGTTAGTCTTCACTTACTGCCAATTTAGGGAATACTTTCTTTAAACTTTTTGTATGCACTATCTCATGCTCTAGTTTGAAATATTTTGCTTCAGATAGAGTTTCAGTGGTGCTACTTTTATCTGGATCTAGACAAACAATATGTTGAATGCAGTAATTCTGATGTCATTTACATACTTCATAGTTTTACTATTTTACAAGCATCATTAATACTATATGTGACAACAAAACATTATGTATAGTTCTTTTCCATCACTGTTTTTTGATTATTTCCCTAATCTAGACTCCATTTTGTATTTTTTTTTTTACCTTTATTATAAGTGCTGCACTCAGAAATAGCAACTCAGTAATGTATCTGTTAAAACACTTGGTATAGCATATTGATAAACTTTATTGAAAGTTAATATTTCTTGAATATTTTCTTGTTCAACATCTATTTTAACTATTGGTAATTTTTAAGCCAATCTATTTAATTTAGGGTAGCAAAATAGTGTAAGAATATAATTTATCTCCTTCTCTGACATATATTCACTTTTATGTTACAATATAGATTCCCTACCACTATTATAAATTAATACTTTGGAAAATATTTCATTTAAAATTTGTTGTATTTTTTTATGAGATTGGTTTTTCACAACTCTATATCAGCACAATTTGATTAAGAATTAATGGCTACTGAGAATATGTGGTCTTTAAATAGCCAGATATGGTCAACACAAATGTGTTAATAACTATTTGCTATGATTGTAGTTTTTTTTATTGGTACTCTCGGTGATGGATGATGTCCTTGGACAAATTTGATTTTCTACTCCATGTTGTAATAGCAGCATTACATAAATTGATGATCAGAGGAAAGTGGAATAATGATATTCAATTGATTCAAGAAGAAAAAAGGTTGGAAATTGAAATAGTAAAAAACATGCATTTAATAAAGAATAAAAGATTAAATGTGTAGGCACATTAGAAATTATTGCTTATTTTTTAAATAACAAGACATGAAGGGTGGCATTGTAGATTGAAAAGTATTACTAATGAAAAAATCACAATGTATTTCAGTGAAACCATGACTGATCTCTCTCTCTCTTCAAACTATCTGCATAGCCATCAATGAATAGACACATGTTATGTAGCAATATAATTTAGTTATTCCTACCATAAATATTAAGGCACTAGCATGACTAAATATTGTGTAAGAACATGAAATGTGACAGTGTGTTATATTTTAATTTACAATGTAATAATGCAATACTATTAAATTTTGTTTAAGAAAAATTGTTACTGAAACAGTTGAAATAATTCATACTGGATATTGCAATGAAGCCTTGAGTCACAAAAAGATTTCCAAAGGGTTTGCAAAATTTTGTAATGGCAGAGAAAACCTCAAAGATGCTTAATGAAGATGTCAAGAACAGTAGCTTATTTCATATTGTAGCTCATGATCCAGATATGCTAATGCTTTAAAATTTTCGTTATGAATAGAAAAACTGTCAAATAAATGTATTGATTTAGGGATTTTGTTACATGAAGCTTGGAGAGAAAACCAATTGCCTTTTCACTGGGACATCCAAGGTTAGTTAAGGTATAAAATAATATCAAAATACTTAAACAGCTTTTCCAGAAATTCTGGATCATTTAAAGATTCAAAACAAATTTAAGTGAAATGAGAGATGATTTGAAAATCATGAAGTTTAACATTATTTTGTATAGTGATATAAAGCTGAGAAGAGAGTTCACAATATGGTAAGTTAAAGTCGTCTGAAAATATAGTGTTATGAAATTGAATATTCTTGAAATTAAGAAACCATCAAAATTGAGTAGCATGAAATGAATCTGTAAAATAAATAATTCTTTTTTTTTTTACTTATTTAATTATTACTTTTTTTTTCTGTAACTGTAACTCGATGTAAACACATTTGTTATGTGATATATGGCGTTGGTGGCCGAGTGGTCAGCGCAGCTGCCTTACAAGCAGTTGTTCCGGGTTCGCGAGTCGCTTCCCAGCCGATGCTTTGACACATGAAAAAAAAAAAAATAGTTGAAAGCATGCTACGTGTATTATTTGTCGATAAAATATAATCTTTTCTTAATACACATGGCAAATGTGTTTACTATAACTTATAATTAAATATTTTGTTTACAAGTATTTCGAAATTTTAAGAGTCAGTTTATAAATTCCAAGTTGTTATCCTTTATCTTTTTTTTTTTTTCAATTATAGCATTAGAAATATTTTAGACAATTAATTACAAACTCCCCAAAACATTTCTAGTGCTGGGTGAGGAAAAAAGCCTTACTCCATATCTTTTATTTCATAAACAGTAGCTGAACGCGCTTTTGACTAAAGAAACCAGTTTCATAGCATTGTGCTATGATTCCGATTTCTCTAATTGAAAGAGAGTTCAGTTACTGTTAATAAATTAAAGATGCGGGAATAAATCTTTTCCTTAGCCAGTATTAGAAACATTTTAAGCACTAACTAAAAGTATTATTCAAAGTCAAGAGAGAGAAATTATAATTTACAACTAATTTTTTTTTGTATTCAATTTATTAACTGAATTATTAACCAGTGACTGATTAAAAAAACAAATGTGCCATCCAGTAAAGAAGGAAACATTTGCATTTAGGGAAGGTTTATAGCAGTTGGACTGAGTCCATATGAAGCTGAATTAAGTCATTAGATGCCAGTATTTAAGCCTATCAAATACATAACTTTTCTCTAAAAACTAATAGAAGTCACCGCAAAAAAAAAAAAAGTTAACACTGAGTTGCTTGTAAAACACAATTTAAACCAACATTAAAATTGTTAAAGTTATCAGTGGTGTTTTTTTCATTTACAGCTATGACAAAAATATACACCATTTTTACAAAGTATAAATTGATGTGCTAAGCAAAACCTTAATCAAATCATTGCCACTCTCTGGAAATGTAATCACTGTGGATTATTGGACAGAGAGCCTAAAATTGTCCTTTAACTGCAGGATAAAATCTATCCCTGGGTAAAATAATCTGCTTACTAGGCAGAAAGTTGTGGAAAACTCAAATTCTATAGATATAGAAGAATAACTGAAAATGGTAGTACGTAGAAGGAACAACTTCTAACCTAAAAAGTTTGAAGAGATTATTTTGGATACTGACAAAAGTGCATTTTTTAGAATTACATTGTTTACATTAAACATAAAAGAAAATAATAATAAATAGTGAAAATTTTGGTAATATATGTATTTAATTTATTATTTTTGAAAGGAAATTAAATAAACCCAATCAGAGATATGTATAAATAAGCATATTACATAAGGATGTTTTGTATATTTATAAATAAAACTACCGTATAATAATGAGATTAATGTGCAGAAAATAATCCAAAATATTTCCAAATTGAGTTATACTTTAATTTAGTAATCAACTAAGTTTTTTAATAGATTTAAGAAGTAATGATAAGAAATAAAATCAGTACAGATGGCATTAGAAGTTATAAAAGCATTCCTACCTCAAAGCAAATAAAGGTGATTTGTGCTAGTGAATATTATTTGTATGCTCAGTCCAGATGAATAAGTAAGAGTGATAATTTGTGATAATTTGATAAGAATATATAATTAATTTATTAATATTTTTTTCGTTGAGATCCTATTTGTCATATTCAATATGTATAACTCAATGATGATAGATGATTCTAACAATGATCAAGTTCATGACTAATATTATGCTGGAGACCTTTAAATTTTATTATTACATTTAAATATAAAGATGTCAGCAGAGCTAACAATCGACTTCATTCAGATACATAGTGATACTTCAATGAGTTATTGTGGGCATTGAATGTTATTGTCAAATGTTTATTATATGAGTCTCAATCGTAATCCAATACTGACTCATATCCAGTATGTAATTGACATTCCAACACTGTCAAAATAAACTCAAGGATCATCTGGTACAGTAGCTTTGCTAAGATCTGGCAATTACATATCTGATCTAGTAACTTTCAGCCATTATTATACCATGAACATCATTAAGTAATATGAAAACATTGTTCTTCAAACTGTTGGGATCAGACTTGATCAAATTATGAATATATATCCTCCCACACATTCATTGTGCACATTCCATAGCTTTAGTGATATGGATAAAAATTGGATCAAGATATATTTACAAAAAGTTGATGTTACTTGACCCTATCTGTCTATCCATATATCTATTTGTCTTTTCTGCTTATCTCTCTGTCTGTCTGATGTGTCTATCTGTCTGTTTATCTGAATGCACGTCAGTCAGTATGTTTATCTGATTGTTTATATGAATGTCTGTCTGTCTATTTATCTATCTGTTTGCTTGTCTATATGTCTTAACCTGTCTGGAAATCTAATGGTCAGGCACTCTGTTTATCTGTCTACCTGACTATTTCTCTGTCTGATGTCTATTTATCTCTTTACTTGTCTTTCTGTCTGTCGGAATACTTCTATCTGTGTATCTATAACTAACTATCTATCTGTTTCTCTATATGGGTATTTGTCTATCTTCCTGCTTGTCAGTCTATTTGTCTATCTGTAAATCTGTTTATCTGGCTATATATCTAAATATCTACTTTCTGTCTGTCTATCTGTCATTATGCTTGTCTGTCTGTTTATCTGTCTAACTATCCATCTGATTGTTTATCTGTTGGTCTATCTATCTAACTGTGTCTATCAGTTTGTTTTTCTATCTGACTGTCAATAGGTTGAACTGTCTATCTGACAATCTGTCTACCTGACTATTTGTCTGTCTACCTATCTATATGTCTATCTGCATATCCATCTACCTGCATATCAGTTTATTTGTCTAGCTGTCATATCTTTCTGTCTGTTTATCTATCTGTTGATCAGTCAATCTGTTTCAGATATTTTTTATCTATCTGTCTGTCTGTAGATCTAATTATCTGTTTGTCCTTCTGTCTATCTGTTTATATGTCTATCTGTGTCCATCTATCTGTCTATCTGACTATCTAACTATCTGCATTTTTGTCTATCTATCAGGTTGTCTGCCTATTTGCCTGTATGTCTATCTGTCTACTTGTTTATATGTAATCTGTCTATCTGTCTGACTATCTGCCTGTCTGTTGGTCTATCTTCTGTCTGCCTCTCTATTTGTCTGCATATTTATCTGTCTGGCTGCCTGTCTATCTTTGTCTGTCTGCAATCTGTCTGTCTGCCTATCTCTCTGTCTGTTTATCTGTCTCTGTCTACTTGCATACCTATCTATGTGTCTAATTTTCTCTCTGTCTATGAACCCATCTATTTTTGTCTATCTATCTGTCTGTTTGTATACCTGCTTGTCTATCTATCTGCCTATTTGCTGTCTGTCTAGATTTATACCTGCCTATATGTATGTTTATATTTTTGTCTACCTGTCTCTACCTATCTTACCTATTTTTCTGTCTATTTATCTACCTGTTTATCTTGCTGGGTATCTATTTGTCTGTCTATCTATCTGTTTTTATCTATGTATCTGACTGTATCTATCTGATTGTTTGTCTTTCTATTTATATGTCTATTTGTTTATCTGTCTAACTGTTTATTAGTCTGTCTATCTATCTATTTGTATATTTGTCTGAATATCATCAGTCTGTTGGCTATTTATCTAACTCTACATACATCTATTTTTTGACTTTCTATCTGGTGAGCTGTCAACTCTGTTGATCAGGCTACTTATATGTCTGTCTGCTTACCTGCCTATTTGTGTGTCTGTATGCCGTTTATTTGTCTATTTATTTGTGTATCAGTTTATTTGTTTGTCTGCCTTATATATGTCTATCTAGTTGTCTGGCTACCTGTCTACCTGTCTGTCTGTCTATCAGGTGAGTCTGTCTAAGTTTTTATGTGTCTATCTTTCTGTATTCATATCTGCTGAGGTATCTGCCTGTTCTGTGGACTAGACTATCTATCTGTATGTCTATCTGTCTGTGTCACTGTTTATCTGTCTGTATAACTGTTTATCTGCCTATTTGTTTCTCTATTTGACTGTAACTATCTTTTTGTGTCTTCTTATATGGCTACCTATCTGCTTGTCTGCCTGCATATCTATCTATTTGTATATGTTTGCTTATTTGTCAATCATATATCCAGTTGTCTAAATATCTGTCTTTCTATTTCCCTACCTGTCTTGTTGGTGTCTGCCTGGTTGTCTATCTGATTATCTGACTGTCTGTCTGACTGTCTATATCTGTTTATCTGTATGTTTGTCTATTTGTCTCTCTGGCTATCAACATCTTTGTCTACCAGTCTATCTGTTTAATTGTTTATCTATTTTTTCTTTAACTGTCAGTCTGACTGACTATCCATTATCTGTCTGTCTAATGACTGACTATCCATTTATCTGTCTGTCTAACTGTCATTTTTCCTAGCTGTCAATCTGTGTGCACATTTGTCTGCCACCTGTGTATATGTCTGACTACTTATCTGTTTGTCTATATACCTGTCTGTGTGTGTAACTGTCTATCTATGTTTGTTTTGCATTGTTTATCTGACTGTCTAGGTGTTTGTCTGAATATCTATCTTCCTGTCTATCTGTCTGTGTATTTGTCAGTCTGCCTATCTTTCTGTTTATCTATCTGCTTATCTCTCTGTCTGTCTACATAATTATTTTTCTGTCAGTCTTTCTCATTGCCTATATATCTGTCTGTTTTTATCTGTATCTGTTTGTCTCTCTAGCCATTTGATGATCTCTCTATCAATCTGTCTATCTGTTTGTTCGTCTGTTCATGTTCTTAAATATCTATTTGTCTTTTTTTCTATATGCCTATTTATAAATTTGCTTATCTATCTAATTGTCTCTGTTTATATGTCTGTTTGTTTAGGGGTCTGAGCATTTGTTTGTTTTACTATATTCATCTATCTGATTATCTATTTGTGTCTATATATTTGTGTCTATCTATCTAAGTAACCACTTATCTCTCTATGTGTTTGTCTATCTTTGTCTCCCTGATTACCTTTCCATTTGTCTATCTGTCTACAGGTCTAGATGTTGATCAACCTAATTATCTATATGTCAACTTGTCTATCTCTTTATTTGGCTATATATTCGTCTGTTGTCAACCTTTCTATCTGTCCATTTGATCTGCCTTCCTGTCTACATGTGTACCTGTTTATCTCTTTACCTCTGCATGTGTTTACCTATTTACCTATTAAACTACCTGTGTATCTATCTGTCCATCCATCTTTTGTATATATGTCACCTAATTATATATCTATCTGGCCTTATAATTTTTTGTACATTTGTTTGTCAGCCTGTATACCATTGGGTGTCTATCTATTTGTTTATCTGTATGTTTATATGTATGCATATTTCTCAGTATGTGTATTTGTTTATGTATCTGTTTGTCTATCTATCTAGTTGCCTGAGTTCCTCTCTCTCTATGTGTCTATCTGTCTGTATGTTTATATGTCTACCTCTATTTGTTTACATGCCTATCTGTTTGTCTCTATTTATCTACTTATCTATCTGTCTATTTGTATATTTGTGTAACTGTCTATTTGTCTGTCTGTATGCAATCTGTATATCTCATTATCTGTCTGTATACAATCTGTCTATCTAACTCTAACTGTTTATCTGTCTATCTGTCAGGCTATCTATCTGCCTATTTGAATGTTTGTCTGTCTATTCATCTACTATTGGTTTGTTTATGTCTTGATTTGCCTGGTTGTCTGTCTGCCTATCCATTTATCTATGTATCAAGTTATCTACTTGACTTTCTATTTGTCTATCTATCTTTCTGTCTTTCCATCTGTTTATGTGTTTAGTTGTCTAGGGTCTGTCTACCTGTTTGTTTGTTGATTTATATATCTGTTCATATGTCTGTCTATCTGTCTGTTTGCTTGCCAGTATATTTGTGCAGGTGTCTGTTTTTCTGTCTATCATCTGATCTATCTGCTTATCAGTCTTTCTATAACTATTTATCTGTTTGTCTATCTATCTCTCTATTTGTCTGTCAGTGCTGCTCTATTTATCTAGTTGAGTATTTATCTGTGTGTTTTAATCTTATCTGTTTATCTGTTAATATGTTTATCTGATCATCTAACTCTCTGTTTACTTGTCTCTATATGGCTGTTGGTATGTCTGTTTGTCTATCCAACTAACTGTCTATCAGTTTATCTGCTTGCTTGTCTGTCTATTTGTCCACCTGTCTTTTTCTGTTTACCTGTTTGACTTTCTTTGAATCTATCAGTTTGACTTATGTTGTTGACCTTTCTATCTATCTGTCTATCTATTTGTCTATCATTGTGGCTACCTTTCTATCTATCTGTCTATCTATTTGTCTATCATTGTGGCTGTCTATCTGTATGTTTATTTTCTATTTGGCTATCTGTTTGTGTGCCTATCTGTCTTTCTATTTATCTGCCTGTCTAACCCTCTCTATGTACCTGCCTATTTTCATGTCTGTCTATCTCTTCTCTTTATCTGTTTATCTGTATATCTGTCTGAATGTCTGTCTGACTCTGTTTCTCTACCTGTCTTTCTCCATGTCTACATGTCTTGCTATCAATCAATCTCTGTCTATTTATTTTTCTATTTGATTATCTACTTAACTGTATCTGACTATATCAATCAATCTCTGTCTATTTATTTCTCTATTTGATTATCTACTTAACTGTATCTGACTATCTCTAATTTATTTGCCTATTTGTCTGTCTATCTATCTCTTTGTGTATATGTGTATCTTTGTCTTTCAGGTTGTTAGTCTGTTTGTCTTTCTATATATCTATTGAAGAGCAATCTGTTGCACACATTTGGCTTCACTTTCTAATAATGTTTGAAACCTCCAAACATGGGTTCAAACCTAATCATTTAATTATAGACCACTGGGGAGTGAAGGTATACCAATGCACGTGATTGTTTATGTATTTGTAAACTTTAAATTCATTTAAAATTAATATGCATAAAAAAAATTATATATTTTCATTACGGTAAACAATCATGCGTATGTGTGTGTAACAGATAAACTTTAATAATTTAAAGCGTTGCATAATGTAGATTTTATTCATACATATATTTTAATAGAGAGAAAGTTCGAGAGTGTGATGTAAAATTAGTAAATAAAAGACTTACCGTCTTCCAAATTCTAAAAAAATCTGTTTTATTATAATATAGATTTATTTAAACGTCATGTTAGTTAACGTTGATTCCGCAGGTCTATTTTCAGCCTAAAGTAGATCAAAACCAACTTTCGAACTTAATCTCGTTTGTAGTCCAAAATATGCTGTATCATTGTAGTTATTAAAACATCCGGGAACTACCCATCGGCGGTGACAACGAGTATAAATACAACCACATTTTCTAACTAAAGGAGAGACATGTCATTTTTTCTAATGCGTTGCTAAGGGGAAGTCATGCCCCTCTGAACGGTAACATGACGAGCTAGTAAAACATAGATTTGCTTCCCCGGATCTCTCCAAAAATCTAACCGATGCCTAAATACTCGGAAACCATCGTTCATAAATTACTGCCAAAATGAACTTTATATTGAATAAAGAATGGACTGAAACCTTAATTTCATCAATTTGTAGCTAAATTAACTCTTTTATCAAACATGGAACCAACACGTGCGCACCCGGCTGGAAATTCATCGGAAAGAAAGGTAATTCCCTGCCGCAAAAATGAACTTTCATCTTAATAACCTTTTCTATTGTAAAATATAAATGTAAACCTCCAATAATGTTATTTCCCATCAGCTAATGTATGTCTTTTAAACATTTCTAGTTCTGAAATTTTTCCTAATGTAAAAATGTAATTGCTTATTTCTCTATCGGTAATGCTAAGCCGATTAACTGCCTAAACAATGACCTCTTTTCTTTTTTGATTTCTTTTTGTTTTATATTTTAACTGTAATTCTCACTTTATAAACTCGAATGCTAGGTTCTCACTCTCCTTGTATTTTTATTTTAATGCGGCAATGTTTATTTAATATTATGCAAATCATATCAAATTGTAGTATGCTAATAACTCGATCTGGCGAATCAATCCTATTTATTTTTGCTATTCTGACATTGCGGAATATTTAATCGTAAATGTAAGCTTTCTTACATTATAAAATTCGCCCGATCGAGAGATATTCCTAAACTATGTTTTATTAATGAATATTATGCTTTTCACTGCTATTTAAAATAAATAATTTACTATTGCTCCACGCTATTGATTAACATGATGAAAATTGAGTATTACATAAATTTAATTCAGATCTTTATGTCTAAATGATTCATTTTATAAGTAGCCCGCCATCTAACGATAATTTAAGTCACTTATTTCTCGGGCGGATTAATATGCGTTTAACGAAGGAATTTTAATGTTTTTAATATTTTATCCTTAAGATATTGAATAAATTCTTTAAGTAAGTTGTATGCCCCCATTTGGGACTGCTTTTAGATCATTATTTCATTACGTTAGACTTAATTAGTATTTTAAGGCTGTATAAATCAGGGTAAATCAAACCTGACAGCTTTCGTAACGTGTCCCGGTGATAACGTTCCTAATTCAAAAATGGCTTTATCATACTTTCTCTCATTAATGGAATATATATATAGCACAATTCTCGACAGAGCGTGGAGGCCCCAGCTCTTACAGATTGTCTTAGGTTAGGTACGCGCTGCTATGGGTTAACATTCGACGAGTCGGAACCATAGTATCTTGCCAACCAATTCCCGAGGCTATCCGTCACAAGTGCGGATAAGCTTAATTTTCTTCGCTCCCAAATTGATGAAGCTCCTCGTCCGCTCAGGCCTTATCATGCAGTTCACACGTTATCGTTCCTATCCTTTCATATGGTTCAGATGTCTATAAGCCGTGATGATATAATTTCCCTAAGCCTTCTCAAAATTCCGTTATATTTTAAATTTAATTAACTTTATTATATATATTATCGCTTATTAGCGCTACCCATCCTTCGTTCAACCGTTATTAATACATCATTAATTAACTATTGAGAAAATCTATAAATGTTGACTCGCACGACAATATCAAAATGATCATGCTTTTCCTATTTCTCTTCGCAGATAAGAAATAAATGAATCATCTCATAATGTTCCAAAATAATTGATCTATAATTAATGTACCTTCCATGAAATCCAAATGTAAGCAAAACTTGTTAGATCATTTATTATTTAAAATATAATCGTTATAAAAGCTCGCGTATAGTTATCAAATTATGTTATATTCATCTTAATTTAAATGTAATCATATGTTGAATAAAAACCCTCATACTGTTATTAAGTTTGGTCATATTCTATGTAATTTAAAACCTTATAAACATTCATTCTAAAAGCTATTGTCATTGGTTAGTTTCCTTAATTTAGGAATATCATAGCGTGAGTAATAGCAACCCGTTAAATCACATTAGCATATTAAGCCGCATCTGTTCAAATAATTAATTTATCATTATGTATATTTAGTGGTGCATATCCATCAAACCTTGTTATGTTATCCGGTTTGACATGGAATGCCCAAGTGACCATAAGTGAAACCTAAATCGAGTGTTCAATATATATAATTTCTGATTCATTGTAAATCTCCATATCTAGTGATTCACATGATGAATCAATTATTATTAATATTACGTTTAATAAATTTACATTTAATAAGCTATTTTTTGGAAATTTTTGTTGGTTTGTGTGTGCACATCTATCATTACTTTGCGTTATCAATTAGTTAAGCCGTAGGTCTCTTGTATCTTTGCTGAACCTTTCTGGGCCGGAGTAAATTGAAGGGTAGGCTGCTATCATCAGAAATGTTGTTTGTAATGTGATAGACTTGGGAAGTGGGCAATAGGGCGGAGTTCATGAGTATCCCTGACCTGTGTATCTCGTATATGATTGAACTCTAGGTACTTTTGCTTAGGTCCTAATTCTTGTTAGACGAACATACAATTCTGACCGGTACAGAGTATTTTTTTATTATCCAGGTTTGGCTTCCCAAAACATGGGGCTTCGAAAACAAACACCCATATACCTGAGATGGTGATAAATGGCGATAGACAACATATGTTTTAAAAGTAAAAAAAATTTTTGGAAAAATTTTTTTTTTGAAGATTTTTTTTTCGGACACCCAGCTTGATATTTTGTTATCCGGGTTTGAGGGCCTTTTTGAAATTACCACACCCTGCAATACCCTACAGAGCATCTGATATTATATATATGTTTTTTTTTCTTTTCGTTCCTGTCCCAAATATTAATAAATGTATGTAAATTTTTTTTTTCGGGTTTGAACCCATAAATGGTACTGCCCTAATAAAATTGTACACACCAAGTAATACCCTAGAGATTATTCGAATTGTAGATGTATGGCAAATTTTTTTTTGGTGGTGTCCTCAAACAAATGAAGCATCTTTTGTAACAGAAATATTTGTCTTCCCAAGTAGCTATATGAACTTTAGTGTGTTTAGTCATGTTATTTATCCTACATGTGTTTTTATAAAGTAGTCCGGTATTCATGATCTGATGAAGTAAAATGACTCGTATGTATTTAGAGTAACCGTAAATAGGTGAAGACCCGTATAAACTGAATTCTATGCTGTCAAGCGGCCAGATGTAGTTGGCAAAATGCTTTAATGACTCATGTATTTAGAGTAACTGTAAATAGGTGAAGACCCTTAGAAACTTTTATGTAGTGCCAAGCAGCCAGATGTAGTTGGCAAAATGCTTCAATGGCCTACATGTCCTCATGTCAAAAAAAAAAAAGGCCAAAGAGTCCAAGAAACATAGTGTCATATAGTCTTGTAGAGGTCAGTTGTGTAACATCCTCTAGTTTTAAAAGAGTCGTGAATTTTTTTTGTTGAACCTAAAGGACACACCATAGATGTGATTTCAAAATTCATTTTGAATCTATAATATCAACCAGATAAACGATTGCGATATTATTACTAAATTTTGCTAAATCATTTTGCTTTAAATTTTTTTTTTATTAATGTCATTTTTTTTTTCAAACTTAATTGAACAGTCAAACTTATAGATGTGCACACAAACCAAAGATAGTTATGAGTGATAAGCCGACTGTGTTGACATGGCGCCCGTGTATTATACACACTATAAATTTTGTCAACTGGTAAACACTCGTGAAAACAATAAAGTATGTGAATGAGCAAAGAGAGGGTCATTGTATCATATTTGTTTCATATGTCTTGTACAAAGGGGAAATTAAAAGTTTTTTTTATATAGGTGCATTTCAGGTGCAAGAGAGCGAACGGTTCATATGACAAAGCAACGTCACGGTAAAAATTTGTTTCTCTAGTCTTTAACATGTTATTTCATTTAATATGTATTAGTTTTGATAAAAGTAGGAATGTAAATATTTTGGCAGTAATAGGAGATAGTATAGAATTAGATGGTAGTAAGAAAATAGTTAAGTTGTTGAGTTTTGGCATAGGTGATGGTTGAGGAGGGGAAGGGGAGTGATCTAGCTATCGCAAACCATAGACAGAATCCAATGGAAAGATTAATGAATGGTAGGGAAGGTAGCGAATCGGGAAATGAAAATGAGAGTGTAGGCAGTGAGGAGCTCGGGTCAGAAATTATTTTTAAAGAACCAGGTGTAAGGGATCATGAGCGGGTAAAATCAGGGATCGACGATGATAATCAGAGCCTACTCTTCCTAATCCATAAAATCGTACAAGAAAATAGAAGGGACAGGGAAGAATTCTATAAAATGGTCCAAGAAAGTAGGAGGGAAGCCAGGGAGGATGTCTGGATCATGATCCAGGAGAGCAGGAAGAAAGCCAGGGAAGAGTCCCGGAGACATTTCCAGGAAACAATGATTAGGATGACACACTTTATACAGATAAAAAAGTTTCATGGTGAACTGGGTGAAGGTCCACAGGAACACTTGGAAAGTTTGGCAGTTTTTTTTGTGTGTCACTCAGCAAGTAATGATGAGCAAGTGATGATCGCAAGTCACTATTTAGAGAAGACCGCAAAAAAACTGGTGGTGGTCAATTAAAGGAAAACCAAAAACATTTAAGGAGTATGAAGAAGCAATCCTAGGGCAATTTTGGAGTGAAGAGCACCAAGAAGGAATTCTACAGGTATTAAGAACTGAACAATATGAGGAAAATAAAAGTGAGACATACACCCAGTTTTTTGTACGGCAAGTGGCCCACATGAGAATGCTAACATCACTTAGATATTCTGATAGCCAGATACTTAGAATAATTCTACTCAATCTCCCCAGTTGGTTACAAGAAATTATATTGATGAGCCACATCAGTGACACAGAAGAAATGGCCAAATTCCTCATATCTGTGGAACATGGCTGCCATCATACCAATGGGAGCCAGAGAAACAATGATGAAACCAGCCAACAAAGCAAGGAACATAGTGTATGCAAAAAAAATAACCAGGGCAGATGGAATGCAGCCTATAAAACACGATCCAGAAGAAAATCAAATAGATCAGGATTATAATACCATGATTATCCATGAACCAGAAGATACCAGTGATAAAATGACTTTCAGTGTATCACCAGTCATAAACATCAGCATAGGAGACAGATTGACGCATGCCCTACTGGACTCGGGTAGCCAAGTCTCACTCATTGCCAAATCATGGATGCAAAAATTCCAGGAACAGGGAGGAATGTATGAACAATTACCGACGTGTCTGATACATATGGTTTTAGCTAATGGAAAGAAAACAATAAGTGAGAATTATCAGGTCTGGATGGAGATAAAATTCACCCACAAACTGATTGGCCACACATTTTTGGTCATTCCTGGGTTAATATATGACATAGTGTTGGGGTCTGATTTTTTAACCCAGCATAACGGAGTTATAGATTATCCCAGAAGAATCTGCCAGATCCATGATGAACAAGTTCCATTTGAAACTTTAGGAATTCCAATGGCAGGGACTAGCAATTGCTTCATTCAACCAGTGGATATGGAGACCATCACCACAAAGATTAAGGAGGCTGGATTAACAAAAGCAACAGAAAAACTTCATGTTAAAAAGATTTTGGAAGACCACATAAGTGTTTTCCAACACCCCTGGCAAGATCCGTGGATACACCCACAGAATAAGAGTCCAGGAAGAATCATACAAACAATCAAAGACGTACCCAATCCCATTTCAATATCGGGAAGAAGTGGAAAAACAGATACATCAGATGCTGGAGTGGGATATCATTGAACGATGCCCATCACCCTATAATAATCCATTAGTAGTTGTAAAGAAGAAAAATGGGAGTCTGCACCTATCCCTCGATGCCCATCACTTAAATAACATGACAATCCCTGAACGAGATGTGCCACCTACAATCCAAGATGTATTTGTACAACTAGCAGGAAAACGCTATTTCTCCACATTAGACCTTACTGCTAGCTATTGGCAAATGGCCTTGGACCCCCGTGATCGAAAGTATACTGCTTTCCGATACCAGGGACACACCCATATATTCAAGAGAGTCCCATTTGGGTTAATCAATAGTGGGGCGGGACTGATGCGATGTCTAAAATGGGTACTCTCAGAAGAAGTACAACAACATATGGTATGTTATGTGGATGACATTGTAATAGCATCCACAACCTTTGATGAGCACATGAAGTATCTGGCCATGTTTTTCCAAGAATGCATTAGGGAAAACATCACTATTAATATAGGCAAAAGCCAGTTCGCTGTGACTGAAATATCTTTCTTGGGCCACATCATTAGCCACCAAGGGATTAAGGTACACCCTGAAAAGGTGGAGGCCATTGAGAGGTTTGCCAGGCCCACTACCCAGAAACAAGTCAGGTCCTTCCTTGGCCTTTGTAACTTCTACCACCGGTTCTATCCCAACTTTGCCCAGGAGACAAACCACTTAACTGACCTATTACGCAAAGACCGGAAGTGGCAATGGACAGAGGACCATGAAAAGGAAATGGAAAACATAAAACATAAATTTCTTCAGACCGTGAAGCTCCACCATCCGGATTTCAATCGCCCACTTTATGTCCAAACCGATAGCAGTAAAAAGGGTTTGGGGGCGATATTATTTCAAATTGGACCAGCTGGTGAACACCAGGTATTATATTTTAGCAGCCGAACCTTGAGGGGTGCAGAAATTAATTACACCACCACGGAGCAAGAAACCCTTGCGATTGTCTGGGCATGCCAAAAATTTAAACAATTTCTCCTGGGATCTGAGGTTATCATTGTTACAGATCACCGCTGCCTCGAGTTCCTAAACAAAAGCTTCTTGAACAATGATAGGCTAACTCGATGGAGCCTTACCTTACAGAAATTCCAGTACAAAGTTATTTTCTGTCCTGGCCCGGAGAACATCGTAGCCGATATTTTGAGCCGGCACCTCATATCCATAACCACTCAGAACCATGAGGTTGTCGATTGTCCAGTAGAGGTCATGCCCACCATAAAAGAAACAGGTATTGAATCAGAACTGAAAAACTTGCGCTATTGGCAGGACTTAGAGCCCCAATATAAATCAATTATAAACGGATCCAAGAAACACAGATTCAATCTGAGAACAAATCTAAATGGCATAGCCAATATAGATTGAAAGATGGAATACTGCAAATAAGAACTAAATGCAAAGAGGATCCATGGAGGATATTAGTACCTTGTCGATTAAGAACCCGAATAATATCTCAAGTGCATGAAACTATAGGGCATTATGGACCTCGGAAGACAGAAGAAGCTGTGAGGCATCAATTCTACTGGCCTGGCATGTATGCACAGATCCTAACTACTTTAAGGAAATGCACCACTTGTGCCCAATGCAAACCTCCAAATCGATCCTATGCCAGTAAAATGCAACCTATCTTAGCTACCGGTCCTAATAAATTATTAGCCATCAACCACTATGGTCCCTTACCAATGTTCAGAAAATTCCAATACCTGTTGGTGACTTATGACATATTTTCCAAGTATGTCCAGGCTTATCTGGTACAGACAGCCAACTCTAAAGGCGTGATCCGAGTACTCCAAAACCGACAGTTTCCTAAAGTCGGAAAACCTGAAGTGATATTATCTGACCATGGATCAGCCTTTACTTCCAAAGAATGGAAACAGTGGATAACAAAGCAGGGCATCAGTCACCAACTTACATCTATCCATAATCCACAATCCAACCCATGCGAACCGGTCATGCGTGAGATTAACAGACTGTTTCGCTCTTGTCTTGCAACCAACCATAGGCAATGGGTAAATAATACTGAGGGGATCATCAAGTGTATTAACAACTCTGTTAATGAATCAACAGGATTTGCCCCTCACCATCTTTATTATGGAAAGCCTTGCTTACAACTATTTAAAGCCCCTTTACCTAAGAATGAATCTCAAATCAATCCAAGCCAAGACCGAAGGGATGCCCAGGTACGCTTGGCTCATATGGCCAAACAACATATACGGAGGGGGCACCCACACTACCATAGCTTCCAAGAAGGAGATAAGGTATGGGTCCAGACTCCAAGAACTAGCAATACTACCGAAAGGGAATTTCGAAAATTTTTCCCCTTATACCAGGGACCATTTCAGATCAAAAGAAAGTATGGGGAAAATGCTTTCCTTCTACAAGGAGAAAAGGGTATTAAGGGGACATTCAATGCAAGACACTTAAAGCCATTTGAACCTCCTGATCGTGGAAAATATTAAAAGTAAGATAACAATAAATCACAGACGGATAGCTAAGGAATTCGAACCACACTCTTGAAGAAAAATATGAATATAGTTTACTGTAATAGTTTGGCACTCAGTGGTAGATAGGTAAAAAAAAAATATATTTTTTTAGCATATATCAGCAAAAAAAAAAAAAAGGAGCTCACATTAGTTTGATAATTTTTTTTTTGTATAAAGAAATCACGTACTCCTTTCAAACCAGGTTGTTCTTTTGTCACCGGAACAGCAAGTAAGATATTTTTTTTTTACATTTTTTTTTTATCAATTGTAAGTCCGGGAAAATGAAGCGGAATCTGTTGCACACATTTGGCTTCACTTTCTAATAATGTTTGAAACCTCCAAACATGGGATCAAACCTAATCGTTTAATTATAGACCACTGGGGAGTGAAGGTATACCAATGCACGTGATTGTTTGTGTATTTGTAAACTTTAAATTCATTTAAAATTAATATGCATAAAAAAATTATATATTTTCATTACGGTAAACAATCATGCGTATGTGTGTGTAACAGATAAACTTTAATAATTTAAAGCATTGCATAATGTAGATTTTATTCATACATATATTTTAATAGAGAGAAAGTTCGAGAGTGTGACGTAAAATTAGTAAATAAAAGACTTACCGTCTTCCAAATTCTAAAAAAATCTGTTTTATTATAATATAGATTTATTTAAACGTCATGTTAGTTAACGTTGATTCCGCAGGTCTATTTTCAGCCTAAAGTAGATCAAAACCAACTCTCGAACTTAATCTTGTTTGTAGTCCAAAATATGCTGTATCATTGTAGTTATTAAAACATCCGGGAACTACCCATCGGCGGTGACAATGAGTATAAATTCAACCACATTTTCTAACTAGAGGAGAGACATGTCATTTTTTCTAACGTGTTGCTAAGGGGAAGTCACGCCCCTCTGAACCGTAACATGACAAGCTAGTAAAACATAGATTTGCTTCCCCGGATCTCTCCAAAAATCTAACCGATCCCTAAATACTCGGAAACCATCGTTCATAAATTACTGCCAAAATGAACTTTATATTGAATAAAGAATGGACTGAAACCTTAATTTCGTCAATTTGTAGCTAAATTAACTCTTTTATCAAACATGGAACCAACACGTGCACACCCGGCTGGAAATTCATCGGAAAGAAAGGTAATTCCCTGCCGCAAAAATGAACTTTCATCTTAATAACCTCTTCTATTGTAAAATATAAATGTAAACCTCCAATAATGTTATTTCCCATCAGCTAATGTATGTCTTTTAAACATTTCTAGTTCTGAAATTTTTCCTAATGTAAAAATGTAATTGCTTATTTCTCTATCGGTAATGCTAAGCCGATTAACTGCCTAAACAATGACCTCTTTTCTTTTTTGATTTCTTTTTGTTTTATATTTAAACTGTAATTCTCACTTTATAAACTCGAATGCTAGGTTCTCACTCTCCTTGTATTTTTATTTTAATGCGGCAATGTTTATTTAATATTATGCAAATCATATCAAATTGTAGTATGCTAATAACTCGATCTGGCGAATCAATCCTATTTATTTTTGCTATTCTGCCATTGCAGAATATTTAATCGTAAACGTAAGCTTTCTTACATTATAAAATTCGCCCGATTGAGAGATATTCCTAGACTATGTTTTATTAATGAATATTATGCTTTTCACTGCTATTTAAAATAAATAATTTACTATTGCTCCACGCTATTGATTAAAATGATGAAAATTGAGTATTACATAAATTTTATTCAGATCTTTATGTCTAAGTGATTCATTTTATAAGTAGCCTGCCATCTAAAGATAATTTAAGTCACTTATTTCTCGGGTGGATTAATATGCGTTTAACGAAGGAATTTTAATGTTTTTAATATTTTATCCTTAAGATATTGAATAAATTCTTTAAGTAAGTTGTATGCCCCCATTTGGGACTGCTTTTAGATCATTATTTCATTACGTTAGACTTAATTAGTATTTTAAGGCTGTATAAATCAGGGTAAATCAAACCTGACAGCTTTCGTAACATGTCCCGGTGATAACGTTCCTAATTCAAAAATGGCTTTATCATACTTTCTCTCGTTAATGGAATATATATATAGCACAATTCTCGACAGAGCGTGGAGGCCCCAGCTCTTACAGATTGTCTTAGGTTAGGTACGCGCTGCTATGGGTTAACATTCGATGAGTCGGAACCATAGTATCTTGCCAACCAATTCCCGAGGCTATCCATCACAAGTGCGGATAAGCTTAATTTTCTTCACTCCCAAATTGATGAAGCTCCTCGTCCGCTCAGGCCTTATCATGCGGTTCACACGTTATCATTCCTATCCTTTCATATGGTTCTGATGTCTATAAACCGTGATGATATAATTTCCCTAAGCCATCCCAAAATTCTCATTATATTTTAAATTTAATTAACTTTATTATATATATTATCGCTTATTAGTGCTACCCATCCTTCGTTCAACCGCTATTAATACATCATTAATTAACTATTGAGAAAATCTATAAATGTTGACTCGCACGACAATATCAAAATGATCATGCTTTTCCTATTTCTCTTCGCAGATAAGAAATAAATGAATCATCTCATAATGTTCCAAAATAATTGATCTATAATTAATGTACCTTCCATGAAATCCAAATGTAAGCAAAACTTGTTAGATCATTTATTATTTAAAATATAATCGTTATAAAAGCTCGCGTATAGTTATCAAATTATGTTATATTCATCTTAATTTAAATGTAATCATATGTTGAATAAAAACCCTCGTACTGTTATTAAGTTTGGTCATATTCTATGTAATTTAAAACCTTATAAACATTCATTCTAAAATCTATTGTCATTGGTTAGTTTCCTTAATTTAGGAATATCATAGCGTGAGTAATAGCAACCTGTTAAATCACATTAGCATATTAAGCCGCATCTGTTCAAATAATTAATTTATCATTATGTATATTTAGTGGTGCATATCCATCAAACCTTATTATGTTATCCGGTTTGACATGGAATGCCCAAGTGACCATAAGTGAAACCTAAATTGAGTGTTCAATATATATAATTTCTGATTCATTGTAAATCTCCATATCTAGTGATTCACATGATGAATCAATTATTATTAATATTACGTTTAATAAATTTACATTTAATAAGCTATTTTTTGGATATTTTTGTTGGTTTGTGTGTGCACATCTATCATTACTTTGCGTTATCAATTAGTTAAGCCTTAGGTCTCTTGTATCTTTGCTGAACCTTTCTGGGCCGGAGTAAATTGAAAGGTAGGCTGCTATCATCAGAAATGTTGTTTGTAATGTGATAGACTTGGGAAGTGGGCAATAGGGTGGAGTTCATGAGTATCCCTGACCTGTGTATCTCATATATGATTGAACTCTAGGTACTTTTGCTTAGGTCCTAATTCTTGTTAGACGAACATACAATTCTGACCGGTACACTATTAGTCTATACATGCCTGTTTTTCTGTCTTCTCATCTGTCTGGCTAACTTTCTGTCTTCTATCTAGCTGTCTGGTCCTCTATCTTTCTGTCTATCTGAGTAACTGATTATTAGTCTATCTGCTTATTTGTCTGTATGACAATATGTCTATCAGTTCATGTGTTTATTTTTATATCTGTTTTTCTATATCTATCTGACTAACTGCCTGTCTCCCGATCTGTTTATGTGTATATCTGAGCATTTGTTTGTTTTACTATGTGTTTATCTGTCTATCTATCTTGCTATCTGTCTATCTCTCCATGTGTCTGACAGTCTATCTGATTATCTGTCAATTTGTCTACCTGTCTATATGCGTCTGTCTAGCTGACTGCCGGTTTAGCTGTTGATCTGCCTAACTGCCTACATGTCTACTTGCTTATCTCTTTACCCTCACCATTCTATCTGCCCATTTGTCTAGCTGTCTAGCTTTTGATCAGCTATTCTGTCTAATTGTCAACATATCTACCTGTTTCTCTTTAGCATTCCAAGTGGGTATCTGTCTATCTATCTATCTGATGATCTATGTATTTGCCTAACTTTCTGTCTATTATATATCTTGTTACCTGTCTATCTGACCTTTTTATTACATAATTTTTTGTATATCTGTTGGTCAGTCTGTATATCTATCTGTCTGTCTATATGTTTATCTTTCTATCTGTCTCTTTATCTGACTGTCTCTCTATATTTCCATCATGTTTCTATCTCTCTGTATGTCAATTTGTTTATGCCTTTGTCTATCTATTTGTTTATTTGTGTAACAGTCTATTTATCCATGTGTCTATATTTCTCTCTGTCTAGTTATCTATTTATTTTTCTATATGACTATCTGTTTATATGTTTAACTGTCTGTCTTTCTGTTTGTCTACATATCTATCTGTTTATCTATTTGTATATTTGTGCAATTGTGTCTGTCTAAATACAATCAGCCTATCTCTTTATCAATCTATCTAACTCTGCCTATTAGTCTAGCTGTCTATTTTGATTGTCTGTCTATCTATCTATAAATCTCTCTGTGTTTATGTAACTGTCTGTCTAACTGATTGCCTATTTGTATATCTGTACATGTGTTGATTGGTCTGGTTGTCTGTATGTTTGCCTATCTATCTATCTATCTATCTGTCTATCAGTTTATCTGTTTGTCTTTATTTGTCTATCTTTCTGTATATCTGTATATATATTTGGCTGTCTAGGGGTCTAACGGTCTGTTGACCTATCTCTCTACCTACCTACCTACCTACCTATCTATCTATCTATCTATCTATCTATCTATCTATCTATCTATCTATCTATCTATCTATCTATCTATCTATCTATCTATCTATCTATCTATCTATCTATCTATCTGTCTGTCTATCTATCTATCTATCTATCTGTCTGTCTGTCTGTCTGTCTGTCTGTCTGTCTGTCTGTCTGTCTGTCTGTCTGTCTGTCTGTCTATCTATCTATCTATCTATCTATCTATCTATCTATCTATCTATCTATCTATCTATCTATCTATCTATCTATCTATCTATCTATCTATCTATCTATCTATCTATCTATCTATCTATCTATCTATCTATCTATCTATCTATCTATCTATCTATCTATCTATTTGAGCAACTGTCTACCTGTTTGTCCATCTACAATCTGTTTATTTATCTATTGCTTTAACTGTTTATCTCTCTGCCAATCTATTTCTTGATCTGACTGTATGGAGAGTTTTGCTTTGTTTATAGTTCCGTCTATTTGTCTAATTGAATGTTTGATTTTTTCCTTACCTGTCTACCCATTTATCTATCAATCTGACTATGTTTACCTCTCTGTATGTGTCTAACTCTATTTATGTGTATGGTATTGATCTGTTTGGTTTTTTTTTTCAGAAAAGATGGAGCAATAAAAATGAAAATAAGTAGATATTTTAATCTAACTATGTGGGCTTCATTTGGAACATTAAAACAGAGATATGTACTGAGAAAAGTCTTACATATAGTGATAGAAAGTAATTAAATTATGGTAGATTATATAGTAAATGGAAGTGAAAAAAATTAGATTCTAAGAATGAAGAAGTTATATTAAAGGATGATCATTTTTATTTTAGATGAAAAATTGAGATGAAAATTTTTTCATAGTAACATTTAAAAAATATATTTAAGTCATGCTGATATTTAAACTAAGTCTTAGTAAGCTAGATATGTGGATTAATGATATAAAAAATACTGAAAAAAATTATTAGAAATATTATAAAGAGCTCATTATTACTATATATTGTCAAAATTTAAATACTGTTAAAATAATAAATTACTAAAAAGTGTAAATGGATTTGATATCTCATAATAAATACATAAAAGTGTAAAAGAATGGCGTCTGCTGATTGTTATCTTTCTATGATTAGTTAGGAATTAATTGAAAATAATTATCGAAAATTCACAAAATTAATAATATTTATTTTTATTTGGGAAAGTAAAAGGTTATTTTCAAAACGCTGGCTCCTGTTTGTCTTTTCAAAGACATTTGGTTGAGAGTAACTCTTCCGGAAATCTAACCTGAATCACAATAACTTTCCCCTTTTATGCAGCTCATACCACTGATTATGAACTTGTAAAGACTTTCACCAGATTCTAGTAACTTATTGTACATATTTTTCATTTGCCTCTTTTTTTCTCTAAACTTCTATCTTAATAAAAAAAGAGTAATTGAAAAAAAAAATATCTACATTTATTATCTAATATTAGCACGAAATACATATATTGGTGATTATTTATCTTTTCTACATGTATGTGGTCATGTATATAAGTTGTATGAGATAGTGTGAATAGTAGGTGGGTGCTTGAAAGTCTGAGTTCAAATCCCCTATATTTATCTAATATTAGTTTTATAATGTCAACAATTTTGAAAAGTAAATTAATATGGCAGTTTCATAATTGCATATACAATATGAATAAATTTTATTAATACTGAATACATTAAAATTATTTATAATTAGATTTAAAAACTTAAAATCGTAAAATATTTGACTTTATAAAACTAAATGTAAAAGTCAATTAAAAAGAAAAGATCATCAATATGTTTACTTAATGTTAATTATAAAAAAAAAGAGAATTATTGTATTAAGATAATTAAAAACTTGTTTTAAAATAACATCCATTGCTTAGACAAACGTAATATAAATAGGAGTGTTAGCTGCTGAGAGTTTTATTCAATTTAGACTTTTAGCTATTTAGTAAATAATTTGAGTAATACGGTACTAATGTTGCGTATTAAAAAGCTGTAGACAGAATCGAGGAGGAAAAGAGGATAATTTTCTGCAGCATTTTCCAGGCTAATACCCAGCTATAGCAATCGGAATTATTATTATAATTTAATTGTATTTTTTAAATAAGCTATATCTCAAAATAGTGGATAAAATACTCATAAAAATTGGCTAACAACATTCTCTTTTTAGATTATTTTTTTCCAGCCATTTTGCCTTACAATAAGTTTGCCGAAAAGACATCCAGTTAAAGATTAAAATTATCTTTAAAAAGTAAAGAAAATACTTGCCTTTACTAATATCAATTTAAAACATATTTATACAAGGGTCCTGTCACCTTCTGTAGCTAACCCTCCAGAACCCATTCTACTCAACCACACTTTTTAGACAAACTTATGAAAAAATATTTACTTCTAATACTTTTTTTCATACAATATATACATATATTAATTTTGAAATTGCAACAGCATTAAAATTGGAAAAGATTGACACTAAACACAAGCGTGTAGGATTTAAAATTTTTCCTGATATTTAATGCATTACTAAAATCATCACTTATGATTTTTGTAAAACTTCTTAGGATAGAGATATATTTCTAAGTTACATTTCAGAAAATAGATTTATTGTAAAGGATTTAAGCCAATAAACATCACATGACCACCACCTCTTAAGCTTGTGTATAACTGTTGTTAAAACAAGCAAAACTCACTATACATATTGCCACACATAGCAAACAAGAGTAGTCAATGGATGCCAGAAGGCTTGTGCATAAGATCCCCATTTAGTGCCTACTCATCCAATATTCCCAGACCAGTTTCTGGCTTGTGACCATCTTCAGTGAGGAGCCTTGGATATGAGAGCACTGCACCCAGATCTTGGGATCTAATGTAACCCTCCAGCAGCCACCTTTTATCTCCACTTAACTACAAAACTATGAGTCTTAAACTGAAAACACCTTAATGTTTTCAATCCAAGCCCATCAGCTTATATAGTCATATGGGTCTGAACTCAATTCAGTACCCATACATTTTGGTGTCTTTGGTTCTTTAATAACCATAGCCACCACTATTCTATTAGACAGGATTGGTTTTAAGCCAATAAACACCACATGACCACCACCTCTTAAGCTTGTGAATAACTGTTGTTAAAACAGGCAAAACTCACTATACATATTGCCACACACAGAAAACTAGAGTAATCAATGAAGGTCACAAGCCAGAAACTAGTCTGGGGATATTGGATGAGTAGGCACTAGCTGGGGATTTTATGCACAAGCCTTCTGGCATCCATTGATTACTCTAGTTTGCTGTGTGTGGCAATACGTATAGTGAGTTTTGCCTGTCTTAACAACAGTTATACACAAGCTTAAGAGGTGGTGGTCACATAATGATTATTGGCTTAAAACCAATCCTGTTTAATAGGATAGTGGTGGGTATGATTATTAAAGAACCAAAGACACCAAAATATATGGGTACCGAATTGAGTTCAGACCCATATGACTATACAAGCTGATGGGTTTGGATTGAAAACATTAAGGTTTTTTCAGTTTAAGACTAATAGTTTTGTAGTTAAGTGGTGATAAAAGATGGCTGCTGGACGGTTGCATTAGATCCTAAGATCTAGGTGCAGTGCTTTCAGATCCAAGGCTCCTCACTGATGAAGGTCACAAGCCAGAAACTAGTCTGGAGATATTGGATGAGTAAGATGGGGATTTTATGCACAAGCCTTCTGGCATCCATTGATTACTCTAGTTTGCTGTGTGTGGCAATATGTATAGTGAGTTTTGCCTGTTTTGTAAAGGATTTAAAGAATGCAATAACAAAGAGTCTATTATGAATACCTTCAAAATATTTGTTTTCAAAAATGCAATAAAAA
The DNA here is from genome assembly GCA_028023455.1 of Epiperipatus broadwayi. Classification (NCBI taxonomy): domain Eukaryota; kingdom Metazoa; phylum Onychophora; class Udeonychophora; order Euonychophora; family Peripatidae; genus Epiperipatus; species Epiperipatus broadwayi. The sequence goes on along the minus strand of JAQFVV010012717.1, from coordinate 722,051 downwards.
AGTATTGAATGATTCAATATCTGATGCTTTTCCCAATTTTCAACTATAATCTAACACATGCTATAAAATCGTTACTTTTATTACCTAAATAGTTAATGACTTGAGAAGAATATTTAATTTAGAGAAATTTAAAAAAAAGTTTATAAGTGATATTTATATATTTTAACAAAAATTATAAAATTACTTTACAAAGTTATTTATTCTATCTTTACATGTTAAATAGGTTTCCCTGAAATATTTTATAAAATGCAAATTTATTCTTTTTTCTTTAACCTATATTTAATTGGAACAGAGCAAGTTTATTGGTGTATATAAAAATATTATTAATATTTTTTTAGAATATTATATTTTTTACTACAGCTGTTCTTTTTCTGAGTTTTTTTTTTAATTTTGAGAAATTTACATTCAGATTTTTAATGAAACTATATTATTTTGTTCTATTTCCATTTAACTAATCATTTTATATATAGAAAATAGATATATAGTTTTTTTTTATTATGTACGTTTTCAAAACTTCACAAGCATTAGTAATTAAAACATATATTTTATACTTATTAATAAAATATATATTGTAACAAACCTAAAATATATTTGTAATAAAAGAAAGATTTGCTTTATAAAAAACAAATTTACTTTCACGTTTACTAAAAAAAAATTCCACTGAATTGTGAAATGTGCCTTTATACTTTAAATCTTTTTTTTGTTCCACACACATGGGAACAAAATCAAAAACTGAATTGTAGATTCAAAATTTTTAAATTGCAACAGTGCAATTGCAATATTATGAGTGGAATAGTGGACTAGAATTGATGTAAACAAAGGCAAAACTCTCCATACAGTAGTGCCACCCTGTGCTAACCAGAGTAATCAATGGATGCCAGAAGGCTTGTGCATAAAATCCCTATCTAGTGCCTACTCATCCAATATCCCCAGACTAGTTTCTGGCTTGTGGCCATCATCAGTGAGGAGCATTAGATCTGAGAGCACTGCACCTAGATCTTAGGATCTAATGCAACCCTCCAGCAGCCACCTTTTAACTCTACTTTACTATAAAACTATGAGAATGAAATTGAATAACACAAAAATATAGTGGTACTACTGTATGGAGAGTTTTGTCTTTTACAACAATTATGTGCTAGTATGAGATGGTGATCATGTGATGTTTATGACTAGAATCTCTATGTACAGACTGTAAAATACAGTGATACTGACAAGTTATTTCCCTTTTTATTATTAAGCTAAAAGCTTGAAATTTCCAAAAATCTGAAACTTTTGAATCTAAGATAATCTATATTGTTTTCAACTTTGAATTCCATATTGATAAAGTAAAGTCCAGAAATCAGTCTGATGGTGCCAATTAAATCATACTACTATCTAATAGTCACTGTTCAATCAAATGTTCAATAGATAGTGCTAAAGTAAAAAAAAAACTGTTTTTGTTTATATTGTACTATACTAAGCTAAAATATAAAATGATAATATATTGAATTTAAATAATAATATAATGTCAGAAAAAATTTCATTGTTGTAATGTATTATAACATTTGAGAAAAATGAGGTGAACATGGGGAAATGGCAAATATACAACCATTCTCATAAAATAACTAATCAAATTAAATGTAAAAGAAATGCAGTGATTATAGAATGCAGGAAATATGAGTAGAGAGTCAGCTATGACCATAACCACAAAATTCATCTCCAGAATTCTTAAAAATAATAAACTCAACAATAATCAATGTGATAGTCAGTATTGTGACTGAATTTAAAAGATGGATACTATAAACAAGATAATTATCTAGCCACTGCCAAAATCAGGACAGAATATAGCACAATTATCTGAATGCACATATCTAAGTACTAATCCATCACACAAAATAAAAAATAATGCCAAACCACTGATGTATGCTGATTATCATCAATGCTTGGGCCATAGGCTACTATGAGGATACAGGCCTATACAAACTAAATTTTTGATAAGAAAAATCATAATGTAGTGAATGGATTTTAATGAGTGATAACCTTTGCACCATCCAAAGTAACCATTTAGATGTTCCAACACCAACATAAATTTTGACATCCATATAACTATTATGCTCTGAAGTAGCTGAGGAAGCAAGAATCCTATGAGCTGTTATTGTGAGGCAGAGATAAATAATTATAACAGCATATTCTAATTTATTTTAAATCAACATTATTGGGATAATTTAAAACAAAACCCTCAAACTCTAAGCTCTATCAAAATCAAGTCATACAATGCCAATTTATGTAACAAGATAGCTGGAGGAATAAATACATTAAAACTAGAATATTTTCGAAAAACAATTATTTAATAAACTAAGTGATTAATAATTAAAAAATTAAAAAAATGATATAATAATATGATAATTCAAATTTATACATTCTTATCAAAAAGTATAGTGAAACAATTAACCAGTTGATTTTTATTCCTTAGAGTAATTGACATTTGATCTCATTAAGTTATTTACTTAAATAACAAAAATTGGAAAACAGCTTTTCAATCACAGATGAGAGCATTTTTAATTAGCTTACCTTTTTATATATAATTTTGGAGGAAAAACAATATAAAACAATGAAACCAAACATTTCATATTGTATAAAAATTAAGCTACTTTAAAAAAAAATTTCTTTAATTTTGAAAGTAAAAAAAATTACTGAATTAAAAAAAACATGTTCAATTAAAAAAACTGCTAAAAATTATTAATTAATATCAATTCTTTGAAATCCTTCTTTGTGTTTGTAATTTACAGTTGTTCCAGATGGATGTTTTTCTTCAAGGCTTTTTAATTCTATGATAATGTACACAGTTATTTACATTTTTTCATTTTGAAATTGCATATTTTAGCTAACAAACACAAGAATTTATCAATTTTCCTTTCCAATAATATTTTTCCAATTCAGGCTAACATGAAAAAACAACTATGCTTTTGGTTGGAGAGCAGGTCTTGTTACAGATTACTTCAAGAACATTTGTCTTCTCCTTTACATTTTTCTAGTGAGACAGGTTACATGGCAAAAGATTATGTTTAGCTCTTAGCTAAATTTAGCAAATGGTTGTCTTCATTTTAGAAAACATTTTTTTAGTTAAACTTATAGTGTGCTCTACACAGATAATTCTATTACTGTTTTCTTCAGCAGTTTAAATGACTGTTTTCTTCAACAGCTGAATCAGGAATTGACTTTTTCTTACCAGACAGTTAGATCTTATTAACATACATTCCTAATTTTGATACAAACCTGTGTTAAATCAATCACAATTTGGTCTTCTACATGATAAAATTTAATAATTATCAATGAGATCAATTTTGACAAAAATCAGTTCAGATATTTCCCTCTTTCAAGATTGACATTGGAAAACAAGTCAAAAACTTAAATTAGAATTATAGTTCTTGATATTCCTTTTTAATTAAAATTTTTTTTTTGCCAAAAGTTTAAACAAAATAATCAGATCAATTACATTGATTTTTCTTGTGGAGAGTGATGAGAATAATGAAACAAAGAAAAACAACTCTCATTAATTAAAGTAAAATTTTAAAATATTAAAATCATATTTTTTTTTCTTTTAAATATATTACTAACATAAAAATGTATCTCTCTTAAATGTTAAAATTTAAAATTCTTAATTAATTTACTAAAGTAAAAATTATTTTCCCTTACTACTTTCAAAATAAATTGATAGGTAGATAAAATTTATTGAAGAGAGAACAAAAAAAATTATTTATCTGAGTTTATAGATTTCTTTCTCTTTTACAAACATTTATAAACTATAATATATTTCAAATATTAAAATTATGTTATCATGTAATGAAGAAATCATTTAAATAATCCCTCTTATTATTATTAAAAAACATGTAGGAAGGTTAAATACTATTTACCCATTAATTAAATCACTCTAAATCTAGGGAGCATGCTACCAACTATTATTTCTAATACACCAATATAATTATATGGCCACATTTCTCTTTTTTTAAAAATATTTATGTTAGTCATGTTCAGATCTATATTAATATTTCAGAGACTTAGAAGCTTCTAATTAATTTAATTATTTTTTTATTTTGTAAATTACTGGAGATTAATATAGCTACATGGCTACAATATATACATACATTTGTTTTGTTTGCTTTATAGAAAAATTTAAAAACCAATCTTAAGAGTTTTTTTTTTAATTTTATATTATTTTGTAAAAGATAATTATTAAATATTGCATAATTATATTCTTTCTATTCTAAAACCATCTGCTATAACTCAGAATAATCAATGTATATTAGGTGGCATGCTATTATAATACCCACACCCCAAGATTAAGTTTTCAACTTTGATTCATTAGTGAGAACTTAGGATTTTAATCTGGAACTTATATATTTATACATATAGAAACCACTTTTTTATTCTTTTATACTATTCAAACTATTAGATTAAAATATTACAAAACCCTAAGGTTTTGAACTCAAGCCAAATCACTTGTATAATTATATAAATATAATAGGTCAATTATTTAGAGGCCTCTTACTCATGTTCTTCCAAAAGAAGTTTTTTGTACCTTATTCCAGAACCATTACATCTATATAACTATTCAGAAAATTGAATAGAGTTATAAAATTTTAGCTTTTTTTTTTTAATTTTATCCTAATGGCTTATTTAAATAATATAAAGTAGCAAAATGTAGCTGCTAAATGCGTAAGTGCATTAAGCGTAAATCTTCACAAAGTTTGGTGTCCATTGACTATTCAAATTTACAGCACATGGTTCTATAGTATAGTGAAGAGAATTGCTTTTGGATCCATGTAAATAATCCGAGAACATCATGTGATATTGTTCACACTAACTTCTTTAGCTAAAGTGTAAATGGCCAAAAATTTGACATGAAACTAAGATCTCTCAAATATATATATATATTGTATTAATATAGAAATACGCTTATACAAGTTTGGTCATTTAATAGTATAATAGTACTTTTCGGTTCGTTCTTCATAAAAATTAAGTAAATCAAAACAAACAGTGCCTACAATATATGCACAAAAGTTTTTGGATCGATTTTCAACTTAAAAAAGCAAAACACCCAATCAAATCTGATTGATCAATTGACTAGAACTGTTGCAACTCAGTCTGTCTTTTTGATGCTCGAACTTACCACGATATTCAGACCAATGCCTGATTGTTTACTATTTATTTTCATAGCACATATGTTTTAATTGCTAATTGGTCAGTCAGAGAGAGTTTTAACTAATTAAATATATATATATGACTAGTTTGTCTTCTCACGGAATCGGAATTACAGTATATTTTTTAATATATGTTTCGAATTGTTTTATTTAAATAATAATAACCAGTGTTCTTTCATTAAGGAACTTCTGGTTTCTTTTTCTTTCTTTTATTGTTTTATTAATGAACTTAATTTTCTTGAGTTAATAATTTTACAATTAATTTACTAATATATCAAATATTTTTAAAGATCATATTCAATGGCTCCATAGAAAGGAAAAGCAAGGATGTCTTGATGAGAAATAAACCATCAGAAGTGACAAAACAGTTCAATGTAGCAATAATTAAAGAATCAATTGTTTTCACCATTTATTATATTTCATTCTTTTTTATTTCTCACTAGAAAGAAAGACAGCAACATCAATTGTATCTATCTATTTAGGTAGAGTGTATGTATATGAATACGTGATATTGAAATTTTGCTACCAGCAAGTTAATATCGCTTGATAATCAATGCATAAATCAGTATATCATGTATCAGCATGTTTTATTAAACGAAAGAACAGATGCGAGCCCTATAGCTGTCACTTGGGGGAACAATCTTAATGCATGTCGTAGCATGTTCAATTTTTGTTTTGTCTGCATCTGCTTCTACTGAGATGCTTATTGAAATTTTAAGATATGCGTGAATGAAAAATAAATACACCGACGGGACACTGCTGGCAGAAAGAAATTGCGTGCAGTATATTTCTCCAGATATTCTATAGAAAGGGTGAATAGGAGTTTGAAAGAATTTCTGATTCAGTTGAAGATATTTTTACACTTTTTGCTTTTATTCCTTTCAATATACAAGTAATTATTTAATAGATTTCTCATTTTCGTTTTTATTAACCTAATGTGAAATAATGCCACTAATATCCGTTTTAAATTAAAAATGAAAACGTGCGTGCAGATAATTGTTGAATTTAAATATTTTGTTGTATTAAAATACTCATAATTGCGTTGATATTCTGAATCGAGTAATATTGCTACATAAATTGTTTCTTATAAAATTATAGTTGTATGTAGTAAGTGTGTATGTATATATATCAAAGTAAAATATTTTTTTATAACAGATTTTAAAAGATGAAATGACAAACCATTTAAAGTGGGGGGAAATGTAATAGATAGTCATTTGGGAAGACATAGGATATTCTGACGCCAGAAATTATAAGTTTCGATCCAGGTGACCTTTAGCTTTCGAATCCATCATGCCTGCACTAAATTTCGTAAAGCACAAATAATGATCAATGTTAGGAAGTGTTAAATAATAATAAACAGCCACTCAAAAATGAGTATGGCCATTCCAACTTCAAAAAAAAAAAAAAAGAAGGGGGGGGGGGCGTAGAAAATCTACTCTAAAAATGAGTTTTGTGATGATTATACACACCAATCTGTGAACTACAAATACGTCCACACATAGAATATGTAGATTCAATGTTCTGCTTACTTGTTAATTTACAATGTTGCCTTTTAGTTTCCTCAGCAGAAAACTTTTTTCTGAAGTACTTCAACACCATTGCAATTGTATTTCTTTCGTGTTTTCTATTTTCTGTCGTATCTTCCTAATGGAAACGGTTGGCATTACAATTCTTTAAAATGCCTTGGAGATAATTCTTTTATCATAGATGGGGTTTACCTCTTCCATGAAAACCACACTCATGTTAAACATCAAATGTCTTTTTAACGATGTCTTCCATTATTCATTCATTTTACATGTCCAATCAAATGAAAATGTGATTTTACAATAGTGGAGTCAATAGTATCACATCTTGCAAGCTGAAAAACATATTGATTGGTTTTACAGTGTATTTTTAAAACTTATAGAACATCCTTATATAAAACTATTTAATACCTTTATTTTATGCCAATAGGTTGTCCAAGTTTTACATTCATACAATAAATTAGGCACAATAACAACTTTGTATACAGTTAACTTAGTTGCAGTAACTTTCACCTATGGTGAAATACTCTGTCTTTTAATTTGTTAAAAGCAGCAGTGACACATTAGATTATAGGTTGGATCTCAACATCTAAGTCCAATTTTCTACTTATAAAGCTACCAAATTATTTAAATTGGTTTACATAACCATCCAAGCTGAAAGTTTCTGTATATTTTTCTTTCTTCACTGGCTGATAAAGAACATGAGTTTTTTGAATATTAATTAATAAACCAAGATTTTTAGAAGTTGCATTTAGAACATTAAGAACATTCTGTAAATCATCTTCTGAACTGGAAAAAATAGCATAATCATCAGAATACTCCAAATCCAGAATCCAAGATGATGAAATTATTGTTTTTGCTTTTAATTAAGTCAAATTAAAAATTCCATCATCAAACTTGTATCACATCTTGATCCCTGTTTGATTAAACTGCCTAAAGGAATTCCAAAGTCTACTGTCATAAAAGTTGAAAACAAAGTTGAAGCAAATACACATTCTTGTTTAAAACCAGTTTCCATTTCAAATGCCTGATTTTTCACCTGTAGTAATAACACTTCTTCACATTCCATCATGTAGAAGCTGTATAATATAAATAAATTTTGGTGGACAATCAACTAATTTCAAGTAATGCCATAGACCAAATCAATAAAAGCAATATGTAAATCATTCCTTTGCAACAAAAATCATATAAATCTGTACTTCTTGGTATTCTTAACCTACATTGAATATCTGTTAACTATTCATTTATAACTGAAAGCAATCATTCAACAACATTCTTGAAAATATTTTCATAGTAGTGGATAATAATATTTCACAATAATTACTACAATCATCTATTCCCTTAGTTTTTAAAAATTTGAACAATTAAAACATCTTTCAGATTGATTGGCACAACTTCATGGATTCAGATATTCCTAAAAAATTGCAATATTTTTGAAGCTAACATATTACCACCTGCAACCTTTCCATTTTTAAATTTCCAAAAAGTTGTTTGGACTTCATTAAACTGGATGTCTTTGATCAAATCTATATGAGTAGATAAAATGGATACATCATTAAAGGTCATCATATCAATTCTTGAATCATCATTCAAAAGATGATTAAAAGCTCTTTCCACCTGTTCAAAATATCATTATATGAGAGAATCATTGCTGAATTTAATAGGATTGTGATACTGTTTCTCAGGTCCATATGTTGCTTTTAATGCATCAAAAAAATATTTAGAATTATCACAATCAATAAATGTCTATATTTTCTTCTTGTCAGTCATTGAGTTTCAGCCTTCATTATGAAGTTTCACATTTAATCTATTATTTTGTCAAGCAGAGAGTATTAAATATTTATATTTAATTAAATCTTTAATAATATGATTATTGTCAGAAAACCAGTCATGATTCTTCTATTTATTGAACCCAAGAATACATTTACTTGAACCATAACACTCTTTAAGTGAAATCCATGCTTTAGTAACATAACAGTCCTGACAATCCAAAATTAGGAGTTTTAGTGTTTAATATCTATTGAAATTCAGTATGTATAGTAGATTCTTCTAAAGAATGAATATACATTTTTCTTGTGAATATTATTGGAATAATAACTATTTTTTAATGCAACTATCATTTTAATCTTAGATCATACTAATTTATAATCTGTCCAACAATCATGTGCTTGTGAGTACACATATAATGTTCTTATGTAGTGGTTCCCCCCCCCCCCAACAAAGTGCTTATGATAATCAACCCATATGTTGTGCATAAATTCATTAATAACAAACCATTAGAATTTACAGTCCCAATACCATTATTTCTAATAAATTTTGGCCAAAGGCTACTATTTGTATCAACAAGTGCATCAAAGTCACCAAGAAGATTTTATTGATTTTTTAATGGTATTGCAGTAATAACGCTACCCAACAAGGAAAAAAACTTTCCTCCTCTGAATTTCTCTAAATCTAAGATTGGAGCATCGGCACTGATAAAATGAGCTCTAGTACAATTATGCAAGGCAAGGTTTAAGATTATTAACCTTTCATTGATACAATGAGGAATTTCAATAATAGACAATACTAAATTAGATTTTACAGCAAATAAAACTATGCATTCTTTTTTCACTGACTGACCTACCATTCTGAAAGACTTCTATCCATCCATTTGTTCTAATATACTTTCTTCCTCTGGAATATGACTTTCACTAAGAGCAACTACATCAATCTTAAATCTTGACAGTTCTTTAGCTACAAGTGCAGCCCTTCATTCCAGTCTTGGAGAGTTTGTATCAAGTAAAAATTACACATTGCATGTATCTTTATTTAGGAAAAAAATAGATTTATATTTGTGATACTTAACCTTTAGCACTACCACTACTATTTACTACACAACTACTATTGATATTGTTTTTACCGTTCTCATTATTTTTACCACTGATATGAGTAATACACCAGGCACAACAAACTTAACTAGTCTATGTGAGTCAAAAAAATTTTTGGACCACATTTTATACGTCCTTCTCCTTCAATGATAGGCAGGGGATCCCTAAATGGATTGCTTAAGCATATAATTTTCATCAGCTGAAATTCCTGTCTCAAATCCAGTTAAAACTGACTTAATAGTGATTATACTGTCTCAAGAAAAATCACAGTTAAGGATTGTCAGCCTACCAAGTTTGATCCCTGATTGCTTTTTTAATTCTTAAAGGCTAGAGATAAAAAAAAAATAAAGAATGGAAATGTTGTTACATGAACACAATTCCATATCACAGTTACTATATGTAGATGATTGATGACAGGACAGTCTCATGCCAAGACTATTTGTATTGAAAATTGTATCTAGCCTTTGATTCACTGTTGAGCTTCATATCTAAAGTCTATTTCACTACCCTCCATGTTCAGAGTACACCTATATAGCCAGAGAGCAGAACTCAACATTACTATATGAAGTGTTTAGTCTATAATGCATATTGCCTTAATTACTGGATTTGCCTTAGCAAAGATCATATGCATAAATTAATTTAAAAAAATGTTTTTTAAATCTTTAAATCAAAAATGAAAGCTTTTCAATATTATCAAATTTTAGATAGGAAGAAAGTTTTATAAGTAGACTAGATTATAATAGATACATTACATGTATATAAAAGTTTTTAAATCGTAAAATTATTTGTTTAAATAAAAATTGAATTACAGTAATCTCTGTATCTATAAATTTAGTTCCAAGCCTAATAGAGATACTGAAATTCATAGACAATAGTAAACCATAGATAATTTTTATATTTAATCATATATATATATATATGTATATTTTGTACACATGATCAATTTTATTAATCGTCTGGTTGTTTTTAGATTATTTATTAGAACTAGAACCTGCAAAAAGCACAGTCTGACCAAGATTTGCGCATAACTAAAAATGTAAATATAAAAATTGCAGGTATGAATGGACTACATATATATTAACTATTTATTTAATGTCATATTGACTTTTTATGCTATTGGTTGGAGATGCAATTGTCACAATAATTTTAGATTACATATTAATAAAAATAAAATATATTTCCATATAGTTAACATATCAAAAAATAATAAAGCTGAGAAAATATGTAATCATTATCATAAAATAAAAATGAAAAAATAAAGAATTTAACCATTTTTAAGTTTATTAACTTTAAATTTTTTTATAAATTGTTAATTGTATTAAGTAAGTTTGAAAATAAAATTATTATTCATATAAAATTGTGACAAAAATTATCATCATCATCATCAGTCATTATCAATCCACTGCAGGATGAAGGTTTCTCCGAGTTCAATCCATTTCCTCCGATCTTTAGCTTCTCTTCTCCACATCACCCCTGCACACTTTCTTATTTCATCCATCCATCTCACATGTGGTCCCTTTCTGGGTCTTTTACAGTCTCTTGGAATTCAGTTTAAGATTTCAGTTGTCCATCTATTATCATCTCTTCTAGCAATATGTCCAGCCCAACTCCACTTCAGTCTTTTAATTTTTTCAATGAGGTCAATAACACCTGTTTGTTCTCTTACCCATATATTGTGTTTTCGATCACTTCTTGTTACTCCCAACATGCATCTCTCCATACTTCTTTGAGTGGTCTGAAGTCTCTGTATTGCTCTTCTATTAAGTGTCCAAGTATCAGATCCATAAGTAAAAACTGGAGAAACACATTTATTAAAAACTTTCCTTTCAAACACATAGGCATATTTCCTTTTAGTATCAAGTTATTTCTACCAAAAACACTCCAACTAAGTTTAATTCTATGATTAATTTCATCCATTATATTTCCATCTGTATTAATAATATATAATATTATTTATCAAGTACATTTCTAAAAGTTTCTTTTGCAAAAATATAAATAAATTATTTTATTTTTAATCCAAACTTTGGTCAAAGACTTCTTTTTAGGGGATGGGAATCTTTCTTTTCTAGAAAAACAAATATTAAATTATGTAACAATTTTTTATTTTATTTTCCATATGTCAAAGCATCGGCAGAGAAGCGAACCCACAGCAACTGTCTGCAAGCAAATGCTTGCTTGCAAGGCAGCTGCACTGACCTCTCGGCTATCAAGGCTTGACAATTTGTTTTCCAATATTTTTTTAAATAATTGTGTGTCGAGATATATCCAACCACATGCAGTAATGTCTATTAGTTTTGCCGCTTGGGAATCGAGATGGCATAGCATCAATTATATATTGAATAAGAAAAAACAGAAAGAAATGAGTTAGTCTAATAACATAGTTTATTAAGCTTGTATTTATGAATATAATTAGTAGACCATAAAGGCAAAATAAAAGGTCAAATTAACATATGAAAGACAACCTAGTCCTGCTTTCACAACTTACAGAGGCAGGACTATCTGATTAGTTAACCATAATATGGGGAGCCTTATATATTCCTTTATTTTTTTATTGTTCTTCTGTAGTTCCCAGCATTCATACCATACATGGTCTGGTCTTAAAACAACATGACCATACATGGACTAGTTTGGGTGCTGCACATTCATATTGTTGAAATGATCATATATGCTCTAGTTCTACTTTAATAATCTTTAATTATTTTAGTGGTAAAATTTATTTGAGAATACCTTTATTTATTTGTTATATGCTTGAATATCAAAATAATATCTTTTATTTTGTTATGGAAATACAATTGTAACTTTGTTATTTATTAATACAACAAATTAATAATATTATAAAAAATACATGTGACATTATTTATCAACATAAATATTAATAGTATTCATAATATTGTACAAATACATATGTGACTACTATTTATTAAATACAATATTAATTCACTTACAGTTTATATATATATAATATTTAAATATATATATATACTAAACTTAATATAGTTAGAAGGACTTGAACTCAGACTTTCAAGCTCCCCACAAGCATCTACTCTCTCATACAACTGATCCACATGATCACACACACATATATTGAAGCAATAAAATCTGTTGCACACATTTGGCTTCACTTTCTGGTGATGTTTGAAACATTCAAATATGGGTTCAAACCCAATCATTTAATCATAAACCACTAGGGAATGAAGGTATACCAATGCACGTGATTGTTTATGTCTTTGTGAACTTTACATTCATCTAAAATTAATATATATATATAAATTATATATTTCTATTACCGTAGACAGTCATGTGTATGTGTGTGTAACAGATAAAACTTAATAATTAAGAGTGTTGTATTATGTATACTTTTATTCATATCTATTTTAATAGGGAGAAAGTTCGAGAGTGTACTGCAAATGTATTAAACAAAAGACTTACCGTATTCTAAATTCAGAAAGAATCTGTTTTTATTCTAATACAGCTTTATTTAAATTTCACGTTACTTAACATTTATTCCGCAGGTCTATTTTCAGCCTAAAATAGATTAAGACCAGCTCTCTCGAACTTGTTCTCACTCATCCTTCAAAATTTGCTGTATCATTGTAACCGTTAACATACATCTGGGGATTACCCAAAGGTAGTCACAAATGAATATAAATACCACGGCATTTCCTAACTAAAAGCGCCCCTACATGTTATTTTCTAGCGCTGTTGCTGGGGAAGTTACGTCACTCAGAAACGTAAAATGGTGAGTGAGTAGAATTTAGATTTGCTTCCCCGATCTTTCCAAGATCTAACCAATGCCAAAGTACTCGTAAGCCATCGTTTCCAAACTACTGCCAAAATGAACTGTATATTACATAAGGAACGGACTGAAACTCCAATTTTGTCAAAATACTGCTAAATTAACTACATTTCGTAAAACATGGAACCAACACGTGTGCATATGGCCATGAAGTCATCTGAAAGAAAGGTAATTCCCTGCTGCAAAATGAACTCTAATGCTTTCATCTTAATAATCCTCTTAATCATAAAAAGTAAACTTCAACCTTCGATAATGTTAATTCCAATCACCTGATGTATGTCTTTTTAAATATCTCTAGTTTTGTAATCCTTATAATTTCAAAATATAATTACTTATTTTTCCATCGGTAGTGCTAAACCGATTAATTGCTTAAACATGACCTTTTTTTTGATTTCTTTTTGCTTTTATATTTAAATTGTATTCTACTTTCTAAACTCGAATGCTAGGTTTTCACTCTTATTGTATTTTTATTTTAAATGTGGCAATTTTTTTTATTTAATATTATGCAAATCATGCCAATTTTAATATGCCAATAACTCAATCTGGCGAATCAATCTTATTTTATTTTTGCTATTCCGCCATTAGGGAATATTTAACCATAAACGTAAGTTTTCTTACTACACTATAAAATTCGCCCGATTGAGAAGTACTCCTAAACTATGTTTTATTAATTAATATTATGCCATACAATGCTATTTAAACTAAATTATTTACTATTATTTCACGCTATTGATCAATATTATAGAAGTTCCGTATTAAATAAATTAAATTCAGATCCTCATTTTAAGTGATGATTCATTATATAAGTAGCCCGCCACCTAACGATAATTTAAGTAATTAATTTCTCGGGCATGTTAATATGCATTTAGCAAAGGGATTCTTAATTTTTATATTCTATTAGTAATGTGTCAGATAAGTTCTTTAAGTAAATTGTATGTCCCCTTTTTGGGATTGCTTGCACATAATTTCATTATGCTAGGCTTAATTACTATTTTAGGCCAGATAAATCAGGGTTAAGACAAACCTGAAAGCCTTCGCAACGTGTCCCGATGATAGTGTTCATAAATCAAAAGTTGCTTTATCATACTTTCTCTCATTATTGGAATCCATAAAGCACATTTTTCGGCAGAGTGTGGAGGCCCCAATTCCCACAGATTGTGCTGGTTGTGTAAGCACTGCTATGGGTTAACATTTGACAAATCAGAACCATGGTATCTTGCCATCCACCTCCTCAGATGCTATCTGTCACAAGTGCAGATAAGCCTATATTCTTCATCCTCAAGTTGATGAAGCTTCTCGGTCCGCACGCTATCGTTCATCCTTCCTCATATATTTTAGATGTCTGTAACCCATGATGATATGATTTTCTTAAGCTATCCCAAGCTCTCATTATAATATAAATTTGATTTACCTTATTATATATTATTGCTTATTAGCGCTGTCCGCCCTTCGTTTAACTGCTATTAAATACGGTAATAATTAACTATTAATAAAAACTATAAAGGTCGAGTCATGTGACAATGTGGAAATAGTTATGCTTTTCCTTAATCTTTTCATAAATCATAAGTGGTGAATCATCTCATAATGTCCCAAAATAATTAATCTATTGTCAATGTAACTCGAATGAAATCCAGGCGTAATCCAAGCTCGCTAGATCATTTATTATTTAAAATGTAATAGTTATAATAAAACCCCACTTACAATTATTGAATTTTGTTATATTCTATGTAACTTGAAATCTTATAAATATTCATTCTAAAAGCCCATGTATGGCTATTGCAGTCTGTCATAGTTTTAATGATTTAAAAATGTCATAGCGTGAATAATAGAAACCCGTTAAATTGTATTAGCATATTAAGCCGCATCGGTTCAAATAATTAATTTCTTACCATGTATGTTTAGTAATGCATATCCATCAACCCTTAAGATATGTTATTAAGGTTGATATGGAATGCCTAAGGGACCGTAAGTGAAACCTAGATCAAGTATTCTTTGTATAGTTAAGGTTCTAACTTATTGTAAATCTCTATAACAAGCTATTCACATATTAATCGATTCTTATTATTAATATCATGCTAAATAAACTCATATTTAATAATCTATCTTTTGGAGATTTTATTGGTTCATGCATGCACATCTGTTATTATGCTATGTTATCATTTAGTTAAGCATTAGGTCTCTTGTGTCTCTGCTGACCCTCTGGGCCAGAGATAATTGAAAGGTAGGCTGCTATTGTCAGACATGTTGTTTGTAATGGGATAGACTTGGGAAGTGGGCAATAGGGCAGTTCATGAGTATCCCTGACGTGTGTATCTCATATATGATTGAACTCTAGGTACTTTTGCTTAAATGCTAATTCTTGTTAGATGAACATACAATTCTGACTGGTACAGTGATATTTTTTTCTCTGGGCTTGGCACCCAACATGGGGCCTTTCGAAATTACCACACCCTGCAATACCCTTCAGAGCATCTTATATTATATATAATGTTTTTCCCCTCTGTTTCAAATATTAATAAATAAATGTATGTAAAAAAAAATTTTTCCGGGTTTGAACCCAAAATTGTACTGCCTTAATAATATGTACACACCACACAATACCCTGGAAAGTATGCAAATTGTAGATATATAACAAATTTTTTTAGTGCTTTTGAAATAGTGAGATCAAAAAAATGAAGTGTCTTTTATAATGGAGAAATGGTTATCTTCCCAAGCAGCTATATGAACTTTGGTGCATTTAGTTGTGCTATTTATCTTACGTTTGTGTTTATAAAGTAGTCTGGTTAACCGTATTTCATATCTTGGATTCATGATTTGATGAAGAAATAAAATGTATATGTATGCATTAATGTTCCTTAGAGTAACCGTAAATAGGTGAAGACCCTTATAAACTGAATTATATGTTGTCAAGTAGCGAGATGTCGATGGTAATGCTTTAATGACTCATGTATTTAGAGTAACCATAAATAGGTGAAGACCCTTATAAACTGAATTATATGTTGTCAAGTAGCCAGATGTAGTTGGTAATGCTTTAATGACTCATGTATTTAGAATAACTGTAAATAGGTGAAGACCCTTATAAACTGTATCTTGTGTAGTGCCAAGCAGCCAGGTGTAGTTGGCAAAATGCTACAATGGCCTACATGCCCTCAGGTCGATAAAGAATCCAAAGAGTCCAAGAAACATAGAGTATCATATAGTCTTGTGGAAGTCGGTTATGTAACATTCTCTAGTTTTAAAGAATTATGAAATATGTAGATTTTTTTTTCCGAACCTAAAAGACCCATGATAAGAGATGTGATTTCAAAATTCATTTTGTATTGATAATATCAATCGGATAAACAATAACGTATATTATTACTAAATTTTGCTAAGTGTTTTGCTTTAAACTTATTAATGTTTCATTTTTGTTAAATTGAGCAGTCAAACTTATAGATGTGCATGCAAACCAAAGATAGTTATGAGTGATAAGCCTACTGTGTTGACATGGCGCCCGTGTATAATACACACTATAAATTTTGTCAATCAGTAAACACTTGCGAAAACAATAATCAAGTATGTGAATGAGCAAAAAGAGGGTCATTGTATCACATTTTTTTATATGTCTTGTACGAAGGGGAAATTAAAATTTTTTTTTTAAAATACATTTCAGGTGCGAGAAAGCCAGTGGTCTATATGACAAGGGAACATCATGGTAAAATTATTTTTTTTTTATCTTTAACATGTTATTTCATTGATTGATATGTATTAGTTTTGACAAAGATAGTTGAATGTAAATATTTTGGCAGTGATAGGGGACAGTATAGGAGTAGATGGCAGAAACAGAATAGTTAAGAGGGAGTTGAGTTTTGGCATAGGTGATGGTTGAAAAAGGGAAGGGGGAGAGAATTTAGTTATCGCAAGTAATAATAATAGAATCAAATGGAAAAATTAATCAACATGAGGGAAAGCAGTGAATCTGGGAACGAAAATGATAGTTTGGGCAATGAGGAGCTCGGTTCGGAAATTACCTTTAAAGAACTAGAAGGAGAAAGGAATAATGAGCAGTTAAAATTAGGGATGGAAGAGAATGATAGGCAGAGCCTACTAGTCCTAATCCATAGTATGATCCAGGAAAGTAGAAAGGATAGGGAAGAGTTCCGTAATATGATCCAGGAAAGTAAAAAGGAAACCAGAAAGGAGTTCCGTATTATGTTCCAAGAGGCCAGAGAAGAGTCCCAGAGATATTTCCAAGAAATGAGAACAACCAAGATGCAGCAAGTAAATGAGACAAATACATCTGCTATAGAAATAAGAGACAGAATGCTCTAGGAGATTCCATACTGGTTAAGGTACTGTAATTAAAAGGTAGACTTAAAGATACGCCCAATCTTATATTTTTTCCTTTGTGTTATATATAAATATAGTTGCTAATTAGTTTTATCAAAGAGGTCGACAGTGAAGTCTAGGTAGGGTAAGTATGGTTGAGTTTACTAAAGCCAATGTAATAATAGAGTTCGAATCATGTGAATGTTGTTAAAATAAAAAGACCGTGCTGTGCGTTTTTTTGTCACCTGAAATGATGCGTTAATTCTAAGTAGAATTCTTTTTTTTATTGTTTTTTTTCATATCAGGGAGAATATGAAGCACTCAAATCTCTTGCACACATTTGGCTTCACTTTCTGGTGATGTTTGAAACCTCCAAACATGGGTTCAAACCCAATCATTTAATCATAAACCACTAGGGAGTGAAGGTATACCGATGCATGTGATTGTTTATGTCTTTGTGAACTTTACATTCGTCTAAAATTAATATACATATAAATTATATATTTCTATTACCGTAGACAGTCATGCGTATGTGTGTGTAACAGATAAAACTTAATAATTAAGAGTGTTGTATTATGTATACTTTTATTCATATCTATTTTAATAGGGAGAAAGTTCGAGAGTGTACTGCACAAAAGACTTACCGTATTCTAAATTCATAAAGAATCTGTTTTTTATTCTAATACAGGTTTATTTAAATTTCACATTACTTAACATTTATTCCGCAAGTCTATTTTTAGCCTAAAATAGATTAAGACCAGTTCTCTCGAACTTGATCTCGCTCATCCTTCAAAATTTGCTGTATCATTGAAACCGTTAACATACATCTGGGGATTACCCAAAGGCAGTCACAAATGAGTATAAATACCACTGCATTTCCTAACTAAAAGAGCCCTACATGTTATTTTCTAACGCTGTTGCTGGGGAAGTTACATCTCTGAGAAACGTAAAATGATGAGTGAGTAGAATTTAGATTTGCTTCCCCGATCTTTCCAAGATCTAACCAATGCCAAAGTACTCGTAAGCCATTGTTTCCAAACTACTGCCAAAATGAACTGTATATTACATAAGGAACAGACTGAAACTCCAATAATGTCAAAATACTGCTAAATTAACTATATTTTGTAAAACATGGAACCAACACATGTGCATACGGCTGTGAAGTCATCTGAAAGAAAGGTAATTCCCTGCTGCAAAATGAACTCTAATGCTTTCTTCTTAATAATCCTCTTAATCATAAAAAGTAAACTTCAACCTTCGATAATGTTAATTCCAATCACCTGATGTATGTCTTTTTAAATATCTCTAGTTTTGTAATCCTTATAATTTCAAAATGTAATTGCTTATTTTTCCATCGGTAGTGCTAAACCGATTAATTGCTTAAACACGACCTTTTTTTTGATTTCTTTTTGCTTTTATATTTAAATTGTATTCTACTTTCTAAACTCGAATGCTAGGTTTTCACTCTTATTGTATTTTTATTTTAAATGTGGCAATTTTTTTATTTACTATTATGCAAATCATGCCAATTTTAATATGCTAATAACTCAATCTGGCGAATCAATCTTATTTTATTTTTGCTATTCCACCATCAGGGAATATTTAACCATAAACGTAAGTTTTCTTACTACACTATAAAATTCGCCCGATTGAGAAGTACTCCTAAACTATGTTTTATTAATTAATATTATGCCATACAATGCTATTTAAACTAAATTATTTACTATTATTTCATGCTATTGATCAATATTATAGAAGTTCCGTATTAAATAAATTAAATTTAGATCCTCATTTTAAGTGATGATTCATTATATAAGTAGCCCGCCACCTAATGATAATTTAAGTAATTAATTTCTCGGGCGTGTTAATATGCATTTAGCGAAGGGATTCTTAATTTTTATATTCTATTAGTAAAGTGTCAGATAAGTTCTTTAAGTAAATTGTATGTCCCCTTTTTGGGATTGCTTGCACATAATTATTTCATTACGCTAGGCTTAATTACTATTTTAGGCCAGATAAATCAGGGTTAAGACAAACCTGAAAGCCTTCGCAATGTGTCCCGATGATAGCGTTCATAAATCAAAAGTTGCTTTATCATACTTTCTCTCGTTATTGGAATCCATAAAGCACATTTCTCGGCAGAGTGGGGAGGCCCCAATTCCCACAGATTGTGCTGGTTGTGTAAGCACTGCTATGGGTTAACATTTGACAAATCAGAACCATGGTATCTTGCCAACCACCTCCTCGGATGCTATCTGTCACAAGTGCAGATAAGCCTATATTCTTCGTCCTCAAGTTGATGAAGCTTCTCATCCTCTCAAACGTTATCATCCGGTCCGCACGCTATCGTTCATCCTTCCTCATATATTTTAGATGCCTGTAAGCCATGATGATATGATTTTCCTAAGCTATCCCAAGTTCTCGTTATAATATAAATTTAATTTGCCTTATTATATATTATCGCTTATTAGCGCTGTCCGCCCTTCATTTACTGCTATTAAATATGTTAATAATTAACTATTAATAAAAACTATAAAGGTCGAGTCATGTGACAATGTCGAAATAGTTATGCTTTTCCTTATTCTTTTCATAAATCATAAGTGGTGAATCATTTCATAATGTCCCAAAATAATTAATCTATTGTCAATGTAACTTGAATGAAATCCAGGTGTAATCCAAGCTCGCTAGATCATTTATTATTTAAAATGTAATAGTTATAATAAAAGCCCACTTACAATTATTGAATTTTGTTATATTCTATGTAACTTGGAATCTTATAAATATTCATTCTAAAAGCCCATGTATGGCAATTGCAGTCTGTCATAGTTTTAATGATTTAAAAATGTCATAGCGTGAATAATAGAAACCCGTTAAATTGTATTAGCATATTAAGTCGCATCGGTTCAAATAATTAATTTCTCACCATGTATGTTTAGTAATGCATATCCATCAACCCTTAAGATATGTTATTAAGGTTAATATGGAATGCCTAAGGGACCGTAAATGAAACCTAGATCGAGTATTCTTTGTATAGTTAAGGTTCTAACTTATTGTAAATCTCTATATCCAGCTATTCACATATTAATCGATTCGTATTATTAATATCATGCTAAGTAAACTCATATTTAATAATCTATCTTTTGGAGATTTTATTGGTTCATGCATGAACATCTGTTATTATGCTATGTTATCATTTAGTTAAGCATTAGGTCTCTTGTGTCTCTGCTGACCCTCTGGGCCGGAGATAATTGAAAGGTAGGCTGCTATCATCAGAAATGTTGTTTGTAATGGGATAGACTTGGGAAGTGGGCAATAGGGTGGAGTTCATGAGTATCCCTGACCTGTGTATCTCATATATGATTGAACTCTAGGTACTTTTGCTTAAATGCTAATTCTTATTAGATGAACATAGAATTCTGACTGGTAAAATATATATATGAATATGTAGGCTATCATCATCATCAACCATTATCAATCCACTGCAGGATGCAAGTCTCTCCAAATTCAAACCATCTTCTCTGATCTTTAGCTTCTCTTCTCCACATCACCCCTGCACACTTTCTTATTTCATCCATCCATCTCACATGTGGTCTTTTTCTGGTTCTTTTACAATTTCTAGGAATCCAGTTTAAGATTTCAATTGTTCATCTATTATCATCTCTTCTAGAAATATGTCCAGCCCAATTTCCACTTCAGTCTTTTAATTTTTTCAATGAGGTCAATAACACCTGTTTGTTCTTTTATCCATATATTGCATTTTCGATCTCCTCTTGTTACTCCGATCATGCATCTCTCCATACTTCTTTGAGTGGTCTGAAGTTTCTGTACTGCTCTTCTATTAAGTGTTCAAGTCTCAGATCCATAAGTAAGAACTGGTAAAACATATTTATTAAAAACCTTTCTTTTCGAACACATAGGCATATTTCCTGCTATAATATAAAACTCCTTACCATATGGTCTTAACATACATAATCCTTCAGATAACTAGATAGTTCTCTCATTCAGCAATGTCTCTGCTTGTTTGTTGGTTTTTCTGCCATGTGTCTTGGTTTGTCTTGATCAAACGAGACTTTTGGATGGTTCACTTGTAGATTTTCAATCCCTGATTCATAACTCTGTGGATTTGCAACTTTATAAGCTATCTTCCATATTTTCTTTGTTTGCATGGTGTGCTGCTAACAATGGCATCTTGTTGAACCTAGGGTTGTATTGTTGATAGTGCTTCTTTATATAATGTGGATGCTTGCAATCTCACCAGCTATCATCTCAACTTCAGTGACTTTTTCTGCAATGCATCTGGTGATAGTTGCCTTTTCCCATTTTATTTTCGGGTTGTTCAGCACCCAGATGCTGTCTCCAACTTAAAACTATATTTACATTGCAGGCCCACTCTAGATTTCTCTTTATTAGGTAACAGTATTATTATCTTAGTTTTAATTTTCTTCCCAAACAACATTTATGCCAAAATTTTTTATGGCTGCTGATGGTGTATTATGCTTGTAAAGCACTACCACTTGGGTGATTTCATTTATATTTCTAGAAGTTTATTGTCTTTAAACTTGCCTTTATTTATTATACAGCTTTCTCAGTGAGTGCAATTGATTCAGAGTGATAGAGTGGCATCTGAATATGTTTTGTCTCCCATTTTTTCATGTAGGTTTCAAATTTGTTTGAAGCAAACATAGCTCTGTTGTCAGATACCAGGGTATTCATAGTTCCATAAAACATATTACCTTGCTAAAAAATTCATAATTATTTGGTGAGATTCACATTTCTTAATACATTTTTCAGTCACTATTAATTCCTGGACACCAGATGTAGCCATGAACTAGAGCTTTTACTTTTTTTATTCTGGGCTGATTCTGGTGAGTAAAGTTTAATACAGTATTATAACAACTGTTTGGAATTATTATTTTGTTGGCCATAAGGATGCATCTTTTATTAACTGATAAATTCTCAGGTACTTTCCTAAATCTTTGTGGATCTATGGAAAACATCTTTTAGGCCATTCTTTTGAAATCCATTTAATTAGGAGATCTGCCTTGGTTATTTTGCTTTTTTCTTTCTGTTTACAATTTAGATTTGAGTTCATCTATATGTTTTATGCATATTTTAGCTACAGAAATCTCAGCCTTATCTGGATCATCTGGATAGCACATTAGCATGTTTGAGTAGTGCTATCCTTACTATAGAGTTTTATTTTGCAGGATTTTGCAATTTTAAATTTGGCTATCTTTTATATTACCTTTCTTAGCTGAGCAATTTATTCCTTGCAAAACTTTATCACAACTGATCTTGCTCTGTTATGTAAGTGTACATTTACAAATAAAGTTATTAATTTCCTAATCCATTTTCCAAAAAGATTGGGATATTTATAACTTATGTCATCTTCAATGCTGATATTCTTAATCATGCAGATTTTGATTCCTAGAGATTTGAACCATTTTTCTCCTAAAACTGACTTCATTCACCCACTAACAATATGCAATGGGACAGATACATAGTATTTTACTTGGACACTCCCAATAACTTGATTAAATGATGTTTGCATCACCAGTTTTAAGATTGTTTTTTTACTAGAAGTGGTAGGAATTTTCAATCATATTACATTTTCTCCAGTTCTGACATTAATGAACAATACTCCAGCATCACTATTTATTTCCATGGTCACAGGTGTATAAAAATTCAAACTATTAATATGAATTGGTCCATATTTTCAATGGTTTCTCTTTTAATGGAATTATGTACATGATTATCTACATTTCCCATAAAGCTTTGATCGCATATTTGGTCTGAAAAGTAGTGCTCTGTTTTGATGAGAGATGCCATAGGGCTGCAGTTTCAGTAATTTTGGGTATTGCATTTACATTCCTGAGCCAATGTGACCTATCATTTCACAGTGGAAGCAGGTTATTTTCTTCACTGAGTCATTTTCCTTATTTAAATTATTTGTTTTAAAAATTAACATATGAAGAATATCAGATCCAGAAAACTTTTTAATCTCTCTAACTTATTGCAATAATAATTATCCCTCTTCTAATAGTTTTACTGTAAGATAAATCACTTACTGCAAATAACTGCTGTCCCAATTGATTATCAGCCAATCCACACAATAAATGCTCAAAGAGAATTGAGATAATTGCCATATAGGCATGGTTTAGCCATATCACACAAAACTATGTCATAGTCTCTAACTCAATCATTTTTAGATTGGCATCTGCTTCTAAAGTATAAACATGTGATATATTTGGATGGTTGAGATTTTTAAAAAAATGTTTGTCACAACATCCTTATACACCTACTTTTAAGCTGATTCTGGTTCACACAATCTATTCATTTAATATCTCTATTACCCACTGACCAGCAAAGAAGAGCAATGTGGCAATTTTTATAGCATCATCATTGGTGCCAACAATTAGAATTTTTTTAAAAAAAAATTGTAGTCTTTGTATATACAAAGACCAATCCATTGGATTCTCTAATTTCTCCTAGTAATTCTGATCCTATTGAGGGCTGCACCAATCTGCTATTTTCAGGTGTGGGCAATCATATGAATTTATGCCTATTAATTTTCCCAGCAGGGGATCACAAGCTGAAGTAGTATCAGTTGTATATTGAATAACAAAAGAAAGAGCTTTTTATACATGTATTTACATATATACAATTAATAGTGCCGTAAAAGTAGATAAAATACTAAACAGTTGGTCTGACCTGTAAAAAATAACCTAGTCCTCTTTCAATCCTTTTACAGGCAGGGGTCTCTGTCTGATTAACCATGGTTTGGTTTTTTTATATAACTCTTTATTTACTATTGTTCTTCTGGAGTGCCCAGAATTCACAATATATATGGACTGACCTTAAATCAACAGGTCTATATGAACTAATTTGAGTGCTTAACATTTATATGGTTTGAATAACCGTATATGGTCTCAATTCTACTTAAATAATTTTGAGTATGTAATGATAAAGTTATTCCAATGTGCCTTTATTTTCTTTTCTTTCTTTTATTATACAAATACAACCATAGCCACATTATATATTAATAAAACACATTAATAGCATGAATAATGTTATACAAAATACACATGACATTGTTTATTAAAGCAAACATTAATACTGTTAATAATAATATACAAATACATAAATGATTATTATTTATTAAAAACATTAACTCACATTATTGTAGTCTTTGGTTTTGACCAAAGCTCCATTAAATTTTAAGCTGAGTTATTATGACGGTGTTTATTAAAATTTTCCTCATAGGATATATTTTAGGGTAATGTATAAGCTTTCTATACGGTGCTAAGTTCAAATCAAAATAAAAAATTCGAATAGATTTACGTAAATTACTTAGCACACAAACAAAATTCATTCATAAAGTTTTATAAACAGAGATTATTTTATTTTAGTGTCAATTTAATAAAGTAATATTAAATCAGAAACCGTTATAGTTGAAAAATTTATTTGTTAAAAATATTTTACTAATTACTATTATTAATAGTTTAGAGATGGAAAAAGAAAGAAGGGGGGTTAGAATTTATAAAGTTGGCTTTGTGAGAATGATGAGTAGACAATAGTAATTTTTTTTTTATAACAGTGAATTATAACGCTATAATTTAACTTTAAACAAATTGTCTAAGAAAAAGATCAAGAAACAATAAAAGTATTAAACAATCGGTTTAGATAGAGTTTTGTGTGTGTGTATATGTGTAAAATAGATTATAAATTTTAATTATAGAATTAATTACTAATCAATGAAAATAATGTGGGATCTTGATGGAAAGCTCTTTTAAAGAATTATTATTTTGTTCCAATATCTCATACATAGCAGCCAATTCCCATTCAAAATTCTGAGTTTAAAATCAGGTTTCTATGCAGTATTTATTTATTTTATTAAAAACGTCCATTTTTATTTTTCAGAGGGATTTCCATGAGCAGGAAATTTTTTAACAAAACCACATGATATTTGTACAATTGTGAATAAATAATTTGCATTATACTGCATTAATTTGCCCTACACAGTCATTTATTGGACAATTATATAAAAATACACAGTTAGTCAATCATTTTGCTTCTTGTACTTCATTAAAAAACACCAAGTCAATCATGAATCAAGATTCATGATTTACAGGAAGCAGATGAAGAGAATATAGAACAGTAAAGGCATTATTCTCTACACAAGGTACCTAGTAATGTAATGATGCTGATGATATATGCTGAAACTTGTTGCATAATTTACATATGCCATAATATAAGTAGCAGATTGTTTTAGCTGGTTGAGAATTAATTAATTTATGTCCTTGTTGACAAAAATCTGTTTGTCTTTAATCAAAACATCTATTTTTTTTAGTTTGTATTTATTCTAGTAACAATCTTATGCTTCATTCACCAGAAGTCTTGAAGCATAGCATTAGAATTTTTCATTAGACTAAAAATAATAAAAGTTTTAAAAACATATGTATTAAATGTAAGAAACACAACCTTTAATACACCTGGGTCTCGTTTTACGCGATAGATAGGTTCCTCAGAAAACACATGCAAACGAAATCACATAAAAATAGACATAACTTACATTGAAAAAGGGGAATGCGGTCTGTGATTTTTCAAAATTCGCATAAAAGCAAGGCACCAACGTAAAATTACTTTAAAATTCGAGCAAAAAAAAAAAAAAAAAGGAAATAAAATATGACTAATAAAAAATTTCAAATTTGAAAAAAATTGATACAAGACAAACTTTTTTTAACTATAATATTTAATTTTATTCAAAATAATATATTTTTATGCATAATTTACAGTACAGTAATTTACATTTTTTATACACATTTTAATTATTATCGCTATTTGCCCAAAAACACATTTGTTTGCAAACTAGTAAAAAATCAGATTCTCATGTGATGTGATGTGATCTATTTGGCTTCTCCTTAAACGAAGTCAAGAATATCTCAGCAATTATTCTCACAAGAGGAAATACAACTAGCACCAAGTTCACTCTCATGTTGTGTTAATGGTTTTCTGTTGATGACGATGATGATTTTATTAATTGTTTATGAACTTAGACTTATGATAATAAAAAAACATTTATTCACCACTGCTGGGAAAAATTTAATTAAAACTAACAACTAAAAATTAAATTCTTATTTTTGTCTTTAATTTTCAATTCCATTTAAAAATCAAATTTAGTTTTACATCACATTAATTTCATGTCGCCCATAAGTAATTTTTAAATTGTTAATTACAATTAAAAATCAGATTTTAATTTTTAATTGTGCCCACTGCTATTACTGACCTTTTAAAAAGTAAACTTGTGGACACTAAATGATTAATAATTGATTACATTCTTTTTTTAAAAGCAAAAACAGAATGTGATTTAAAATGCAAAATTAACACGCACAATGTTTGAACAAATTTACATTATAATCTTGTAAAATTTAATGTGTGTATACATAAAATGTGGAAATCATGATTTTAATTTCATTATTGCATAAAATCTTACTATTATAAAGCACTGAAAATATTGAAATTACTAAGATGAAAGTAGAATTCCAATAATGTGTGATTACTTTCAATATAATGTAAGTGCGCAAAATTTATTATTTAAAGTAATAGTGCATTATCGGAGGTCGACTTCTGGTGAAACACGAATCGTGTAACTTCAAAATTGTGTTAAATAAGTCCGCGTAAAAAGAGACCCATGGGTACTGGTAAAAAGAGTATGAATCATTTCAGTTAGTTTTAGGTTTCCAAATTACAAATAGAAATGTTGGAATACAGATAGAATACTCTTAATTTAGAAGTTCTTTTTTTTTTTTGAGTTTATGCAAATTTTGAAAGATTCATTAAAATGCATCTTACACCCTTCCCTCTTCCTATTATACTGCTAAAAATTTAAATGATTGCTGATTTTATTATCTAAAGTTTTGTTTATAAATATGTTGTGTGTACTATATAAATCTATTTGTAAATAATATAAAACTGCTTAAATAGTTACTTTTAGATTATATTAATCAAAACAATATTCTATAGTAATGATTACTCCTATCCCCTTTTTTTCTTGGTTTAAAATTCAAGTCAATTTATGAAGAATTTGTTTACTTCATCAACATAGTAATTTAATGTATAGTAGGACCACAAAATGACACAGACTGAAAAAGGGACTTGAACCCAGAAACTCCCAGAAGCAACAAGGGTAGAACTATGTATTACTAAAATTAAAAATATATTATCTAGGAGTAGAATACCCAAGTAAGGAAACTCATATTTAAATAGATTTTACATTATATATATTTTCATTAGCTAGCTAAAAAAAGAGAATTACTCTACATTTATAAGTTAAAATGTAAGTAATATTCAATACATTTACTAGATGACAAAATCACCTTGTCAAGCATCTGATCTGGGTATAAAAATTTCATTGCTTCATGTTATTAGATTTTATTTTATTAATTGATGATATTACTATGATCAATCATTTCAATATAATTTTAATCAATATCACTGGGTATCTATTAATAACTCTCATTTGTCATGTAAAAGCATTTTTTTGTATTTTTTTTTTTAACTGAGGGAATATGAAATGGTAAGATTTGCTCTGAAAATCTTAGTTTCACCTACATTTATTTCTTACTTACCCTCATACACTAGTGTAAATTGTAGTCCTATTGCAATGTGTGGGTCATGTTGTAATCAGTCAAAATATACACACATGTGAGTCATTTATTATATATATATATATTCAGTTATTATAGACAGGCAAGTTAATAATCTAAAGAAATGATAAATTGATCAATTTAATCTATCTTTAATTATATGGTCACATATGAATATATGGATAAAACATATATCAGGTATGCAGAGACTACATATATATTCCAATATTATCTTTAAGAATTATATTTAATAATATTATTTTCCTCTTTTATTTAAATATTTAAAAGATCATGTCACAAATTTGTTTATTAGAAAGTTAAATGAGGATTGGAAAGCTGAACAATAGTAGTTCACTAATGCAATCTCATAGGGATACATTAGTGGCTTAAGTAATTAACTAGTAAAAATGATAACAACATTTTGGCAAGTTGCAGGTATTATCAACAAGGAAATAGACCATCTTTAAGCATTTGCATTATAACATTTTTGTAAACTGTAACAAAAGAATTAATGTAGTCAGGATATCTGAAAATAATGTAACAAAAGTAAATGTACTTGCAGCACCCTGCTGCAGCTTTTAGATAGTAAAGTAGATAAATGGATCAGGAGTGGTGGTAGAGAATATGTTAATGGATTATTTCACTGCAAGGTAAGCCAGTATGGGAGATTATTTTTGTACTTGGTGAATATATATAGAGTGGGAATTTGGGTGAGATAAAAAAAATATAGAGTTAGATCTTGTAAACAAGACTCTGTGAGTTTGAAACTCAAATGGCAGAATAGAGGTAATGAGGGTGGCATTTTCCTACCCAGAGAATGGTCAAACTTCTTGCCTCCAACTGTAAGAAGATGCCTATGACCTGCCACTGCTATCAGTGAGACCAGAAATGATATTGCTAATGCCATAGAGAGGGCTGTCACCACTGGAGTCAACATAATGAAGCAATTATAAAATAAAAGGTGTCTATTATGTGATATAGACTCCCATGAACCTTTCATGATTAGGATTACAACTATTAAGTGCACTAACAATTCTACAATTGAAAAAGTTAAGATAACCTTCCATTCCAAGAGATATAAAATGTTTCTATTTAATTTCCTGAAGCTATATCTAAATCTGTAACAAACTCTATCTGTATAAGTACTCCTACATCTGTATCTAAATTATATAATTTTAACCTATGTAAATTTGGCTAATTTATTCTTTAGGATATACTGCTGTGCAAGGGTAAATGCTCTTAAAATTTATGAAATTATCTTTCTTTATTTTATGTTGCTATGATAATATGCCTAAGTAACCTCTAACTGAGTGAGTGTATTCCATTTTCCTTGTAATAAACATGCCATTACATTTGCATATGTGTTAATTAGTAATTTATATTGTGCTTTACACAAAAAAGTGAAGCTTGTCTCAATCTTATTACAAAGTTATATATCTAAGTGTTTTCAAAGACCTTGAGTCTCCATAATCACAGCCTACTTTTAACTGAAGTTTAGCTGTGGTTTATGTAAAATTTATGCAAATTTTATAACGACCATTTTCTGGAGATTGCAAATCATGATTCTTTCTGGTTTATTGCACAGTAAGATTGAGACAAGCTTCACTTTTTTGCGTAAAGTGCAATCTAAATTACTTACTACCCAAAGGTGAAGTAGAAAACTAGTATTTTATTTCAATATATGTTAATTGTATAAATGGCAAATATTTCATGTCAAATCCCTTTCTTATTCACTGGATCGGGTGTGTTTTTTTTAGTAAATGCTATTATTGATTAGGTGAATCCTATTGTGATTCATATAAAAGTTAATTCAGCCATAATAATCTGCTTACGCTATCCCATGTATGTATTTGTTCATTTTTAAGTTGAAGCATTACATGTGGGTGTGTGTAAAATTGTAACTATAGATATATTTCAAACATTTGTGATTTAGGAATCACTTCATCTTGCATGCAAAACCCATTTAGTTATTATTACAACAATGTTGAATGTGGTTACTGTCTTATAATTATATGATCCACCTTAATCTTTAAGCCAATGAATATGTAGATTTATTTGAAATCTTTTAAGAACTAGTAATGGATTAAGTATAACCATACTATAGTTGTGCTAAACTTTGAGAGCAAACTATCATTAATTATTATTGTTATTATACCTTTATATGTGTGTCACTGATGCAGACATCTAAGTTTATGATTTTATTACACTTTCTTAATCTTTTCCATGGATACATATGACTAAAACCATCCCCAAATCATTGAGGTTCCCACATCAGAGTGGACATGGAAGTCACTAGGGACATAGCTATTCGATCACATATTCATGGATTTTACTGGTGTGAGAGCCCAGTCCAGTGATCATGTGTATTGGTGATGAATCCTTCACAGGCAGATGGAATTCTGCTGATCTGAATTGTACAGACAAAACCTCATGGTTTCAATGGACATGTTCACATATGTATTCTCCATCAGCACCACTGATCACTTGTTAATCTATATTTTTATATTTATCTACAGCATTTCAGCTATCACATTACTCATTCCTTTCTTATTTGTATGTATATCAATCTCACATAGTTATGAATGATCAGTCTTCCAGACTATCATGATTCTGATCCCACATACATCCCTTAATTAGCTTAATAAATCTCATTACTAATGTAAGTTACTTATAGTTATGTATAGTTATGTCTGTTGTTGTAATGCTTTAATCTCTAAATTGTGCAGACTCATATCTATTAACCCAATTGGGTGATGTTTAAATAAGGCATATTAAACTATGAGTTTAGCCTATGTTTACCCACTAAAATATAGAACCTCAAATAATTAAATATATCATCATTAATGAAATAGTATTGTATTATCTTTTGTATACATATTCTCCAACATTAGGGACTATATTGTTATATGAATAGTTGTATAATGAACAAATCCAATCTATTAATATATATATATATATATATTCAGTATTGAATAATTGTATAATGAACAAATCCAATCTATTAATATATATATATATATATATTCAGTTTGACAATTATTAAATTATATTTCTTGTTGTTGCCTTTCCATATGATCCATACAACGTCATTCTACTTTCATTAATGCATTTCTGAAAATTATTAAATATCTTGATATTATTTGGTCATGAACTACATATCAATCTGTACTAGTATTATGTTAGTGAACCTAGGGCAAGGTAAATTATTATTAAGGGTCTCTTGTCTCTCCCTGACCCTGGGACTGGAAGGAAGTTGTACTATTAGTAGCACCAGATGCATTGATCATGTACTGGAGATGGCTGGAGCACAGGCAAATAGGTTAAGACTTAGTAATTTTGGGATGGCTTCCCCAGCACAGATATACTGAACTTCCTGTATTCTGCATAGACTCCACATCTTGCTTTCAGAACATACAAACCTGATCATTACAGTATTTATTTTATGCATTGTGGATGTGATTTTACTAAGTACATTGTACATGTTTTGCTGCATCTTTTATGGAGACACAGTGGAGGTTGCCCCCATACACTTATTTCAGGTAAGAGCACCGAGTTCTCCAAACCACCAATGTTTGTTATTAGTAGCAAGTCATTTAGTCCTAGGGTACTGTGCATTCGATGTAATCTTATTTATTAATATTTTGATCTGTCTCATAGCATATATATGTTGACCAAAAGCAAACAGTTCTTTTCTTCTATACTTAATGATTATTCAGCATTAGTCTGAAGCCAAATCTTGATTATTAGACTAAATCTGCATTGTTCTTAAGTTTGATTATATGATCATGTCTTATATATATAACAGCAGCCACTTTAGTGCTGTAATCGATATGCTATCCTAAGCTAGCATGTCTACTTATAAAATAGCAAACCATGATATTAATATAGGATGTTGGCATATTAAACTTATAGGCATAATTTATTAATCACATACCCATACTTATATTTAGATATATGATGAGAAATTCTATATTCTATTAAATCTCATCTGCTATATAACACTTGCATGCATTTGATCCCACATTTTAAACCTGTATAATTATTGTTAATTTTATTGATTAATTTGAATTATTAACAGATCATTTTAAATTTAATTCATTTCATATCACTTTTGCACGTAGTCTAAATCCAACCCAATTTCAGTTCATTTATTATCTTACATATATATGATATGCATTATAGTTTTGATTGTTAACTTTATATTTATTTAATTAGCATGCTATTTAGTTCAATTAATCCTTTAATTAGCCATTTGGGATAGTCAGTTTGGAATCTCATGTTTCTCCCTGTTCAGAGCTGGTTTGAGATTAAATTGAGACCCGTGTGTAACTTCAGGAATATCGTTGATAAAGTGTTAAATCACGAAGGACTGTAGAGATGTCTGCCCATCCCTTGTATTAAATGGATTATGTCCTGTGTATGAGGGGTCAGATTGGCCTTAGGTTAACATGGGTGTGACAAGAATCTCGGCCTTAGGTGGCCTTTGAGCATTCCATCATCAGATTTTTCAATTGGATGGACAGTTGAAGAATTGGAGTGTGGAGTAGATTGAAGCCTGTCCATTAAAGTATGAAGATTGGCTATCTTAATATATATCTGAGCACTTATAGTATATATGTGTAGAGATGGTAATCTGGACCAACTGATGATTGCTGGTTTAGCATAAAATACGTTTATTGGTGATTATTTATCTTTTCAACATATATGTGTTCAATGGTATCAGTGTTATAAGGTAGTGTGGAGAGTGGTGGGTCATGTGAAAGTCTGTGCTCATATACCCTATATAATAATAAAGTACATAAAATAAATAATGCACAAACATCTTTCGTGTTCAGTGGGGCATAAAATAAAATGTTATAGTGATTTTGTGTTCAACTTGTTATGAGATAAAAAGCTAACACTCACAAAAAAGATAGAATAAAATAAGAGAAGAAAAGAAACTATAATTATTAATAGAGGGGGGGAAATTGTTTAACTAATGAAAAGTTAATATGTATGGATGGCTGAAGAATTGGAGTGTGGAACAGATGGAAGCAAGATTTGCTATGTTAATATAAACCAAGCATTGATTATATATAGATGTGGAAGATGACCATCTGGACCAACTAATGAGTGCTGGTTGAGCACAAAATACATATATTGGAGATGATTTATCTTTTTTACATGTATGTGGTCATGTGTATTGGTTATATAAGATAGAGTGGATATCTTATAATTACATTTAAACTCCATGTATTATGCTTGTATTTCAAAAATTTTTGTTAAAAGGAGGTTGCCTTGACAATAGTTTGAATCTGTAGATTGTTATTAATATTGGAATTTGTCTAAATGTTGATTGCTTATATATATATATATATATATATATTGTATCAGATGGATTGATGCCAGTTTGACTGCGAATTTTAGCCTAAGGTTAAATAGGGATATAATGTTTTATTTTCAGATGCAAATCTATGTAGTCTATTCATACTTGACCATCTAAATAAATATTAAACTAATTGAAATTTATGTAAATGTACAATTAAAGAGTAATCTAAAAATCTAAAAAAAATGTTAAACCTATTCCTCGAATTTAGAATGATTTTATATGTGCGTAAATAAATATTTTTTATGTGTTAATTTCTGGCAGTGGCTTTTATTCTCTTATATTTAAGATAGAAAATTTATAGATTTTTATCTCTGCGTCTCCGCTGAGCTAGTGACTTGGGCTAACGATCGGAATATTTAAATAAAGTGGAATCTTAACAGCGCGTATCTGCCTACTCTATAAATTTTTCTAGGCTCAAATGTAACGATATATAAATATGTCGTTACATTAATTTAAAATAAAAACTTAATAAAAGTTCGCAAATAAAAGTAAAAAACTAAACGCTAAAATTAAAATATTGTTAAACGTATATATTCGCACAGATGCTAAACTTTAAAAATATTTTTTTCATAAACAAAACAAAAAAAAGTATTTGAACGTATTTTTTTAAATAAAAAATACAAGGTTGAGATATAAAAATATTTTAATAAAAAAATAACGTAAGTTAAAATAAAAACAGGTATTAATTAATTCCTGTAATCTGTAAATGGAAATGATTGTTATTAATTATCTAAAAGCTGTTTAATTAAAAAGTCAGATGAAAGGTTAGATAAGAGAAGAAAGAGATTTTAGCTTGACCAATGGAAGCAAATAAAGGCCCGGACCATAACGAAAAAACAGAACAGTGACGTTTTTGTTCATGGAATCCATAGGAGGACTATAAAAAGAAAAAATATTGAGTTCCAGTCAGTTTTTCCAACTTGATTTTGGTGAGTCTGGCGACAAGATGCACTTGTCGTCCTCACTCACTTATTTTAAAAATGCAAAGACTGTGATACCAGAACAGAACCAGCTAATGCTACCTCCAAAATATCAGACCGGTCTTCCAGGAAAGTCTCCATGGGAATTGCCAACGGGAACAGGGACTCTTCTACCGTAAGCAATAGAACTGAACAATTGTTAAAATCATAATATTAATTAAGAACTTTAAAGATGATAAGTTAATTTAAATTTTATAAAAAGAACTTTTCTCTGACTTATGTGTCAACTCAATTGATAATGTGTAATTTTATATATGTTTGCGTTTGATAAAAAAATCATTTCCATTTATTATTTATTTGTATTAATATTTATTGTTTAAATTTTAAATGAGGAAATTTAAGGGTGGGTATAGACGTTGCATAGATTCATTAGCAGTTGATAATGTTGTGGTTTTCACATTCGATTAGAATATATGTCAACGATATCACTGCAAGCATCTTACGATGAATGCTAATGGGATTTGTATATTCCCTATGCAAGTGACGTTTATCGATGACTTTGTATTTTGATCGGTTGTGTTTAATTTGGAATGTTTTTGACCGTGGAATCTGTGCAGCTGATCTGTACTCAACATGTTAAAACAAATTTTATAAAATTCATTTGTGCGAACGTATTTAAATGTTAAATTTAAGTCGGGCATGAATGGCTATATAGATTTGTAAAGTTATATTAGGGGAGGGTAATCTTGGGTTATTTGTGTCGTTGTTGAAGTGGGTCAATGGATTGGATATATTTGTGTAATGAGTAGATGTAGTATGAGTTTCACTACATGCAGAATCGCTGTATACACCGCACCAGCCCTTTGCCTATGGATGGGATTGTAAGTCGGCAAAAAGGATCGCAGTCCCTTCCTACGGAGTTTTTATTTTATTGTTCTTCTTGCTATACAGATGTCATATTCCTGTATTGGACAAGAGCCAATGTTTTCTCTAACTATACTGTTCAGATGTCCTTTCCTGACAGTATAGTATATTTGTGCTGTTGTATTTTCATGCTACATTGAATACATAAATGTATCAGATGGATTGATGCCAGTTTGACTGCGAATTTTAGCCTAAGGTTAAATAGGGATATAATGTTTTATTTTCAGATGCAAATCTATGTAGTCTATTCATACTTGACCATCTAAATAAATATTAAACTCATTGAAATTTATGTAAATGTACAATTAAAGAGTAATCTAAAAATCTAAAAAAAATGTTAAACCTATTCCTCAAATTTAGAATGATTTTATATGTGCGTAAATAAATATTTTTTATGTGTTAATTTCTGGCAGTGGCTTTTATTCTCTTATATTTAAGATAGAAAATTTATAGACTTTTATCTCTGCGTCTCCGCTGAGCTAGTGACTTGGGCTAACGATCGGAATATTTAAATAAAGTGGAATCTTAACAGCGCGTAGCTGCCTACTTTATAAATTTTTCTAGGCTCAAATGCCTAGATGGCGCCCTGGTAGTTGCAGATATTGTTTTTGCGGTTAGATTCGATCTTCGCCTTCATTTCGATCGTTATAATATATATATATTCATGGAACATAGGATGTAATGTAAAATATTACATCATGGTAATTAATATATTTACTTTAATATTGTACACAGAAAAAATTATGTTAAAATAAGTGAAAGCACACTTCTGCAAAATATTTATTATTTAATGTGATTCAGATTAAATTGTATCATGGTTATTTATTACATATATTTGTTGTGGTTAATATGAATATCATATGTATATAATTTTAATAACAATAATTACATATGTTTAAAAAATCAAGTTGAATATTAAGTATAGTGATTAGATAATGTTACTGTTCTTGATAAGTACTTTTACATAAACAGAAATATTATAGTACACTACATGTTTAGTTAACCATTTATAATTTTACAACAACAAAAACTAAATGGGCAAATTTTATGATTCAATTAATTGTGAAAATGGGAAGGTGTTTTTAAAAGAAATCTTTTAAAATCTTTTAATCAGAATTCAGAATAAAATTAAACATTTTAAAAATCACTTTTAATTTTTAAAAGTTATTGCATTATTAAATCATCTTTCAGAATGAATAGAAAAGAGGAAAAAATATGGGACTGGAGATAAGATGAGGAATGAATGCTAATTTATCATTAAATCAGTTTAAATCACCAAATAGATTAAATTTAAAATAGATGAATTATTTGTAAATAAAATTTACAAGACAATAAAATGAAAAAACTTTTGCATTAGAACCATAATTTGTCAAAATAGATGTAACAAAACAACAGAATAAAAACAATACAACATGCAAAATTATAAAAATTTCTATGTTGCTAATTCTAAACCAAAAAAAAAAGTTAATGAATATTTAAAAAATAATAATATATGAATGATGGATTGAGAGTTCATTTCGTATATGTAAATATAATTTCATGTGAAATTTACTATTTTAAATAATAAAATCCTTGTTTTATACTTCACCTTTGAGTTGTAAGTTTTAAATTGCGCTTTATGCAAAAAAGTAAATTGCCCTCTAGAAGCCAAGTTTAATAACTTTTAACAGTAGCAAAATAAAATGATCTAAAATATGAATTTAAGAAGTGGTCCATTTTTTTAGATTCATTTTCTTACTGTAAAACGTTATTGAACTTGGCAACTAAAGGCCAGTTGAATTATATAAAATAAATTTGGTAAATTTCTCATGACATTATATTTATTCAATACTAAAATATTATTTATCATTACATGTATGTATCTCATAGAATAAAAATTAACATATTACTTTTCCAAGCTGATAATTCAGGTTGAATTGAACTTAGACATTTTTGAAGTTCTAAACAGACTTCGGGATATCCAATGTGGTTCAATAAATGAGTATAAGTTATTTTTAAGTTGGAATATGATCAAATATGAAAAATAACTAAAACTCTTGTCACCTGGAAGTTAACAGATCTAATGAGTAATGTCTTTTCTTTTAATGTTCCTGTCTACAAAAGAAGTTATAGAGACTGTTGCCATAAAATGGTTGATTTTAAAAAGATTATCATTTACATATATATAATCTCATGAGAACAGCAGCAAGCTTATCTAAACTATGAGTCTTCAACCTGTTGTCAAGATAACAAATAGATCCTCTCACTTATGGAGGTTATCTTAACAACAGATTGAAGATTTTTGCTTTAGATAAGCTTGTGGCTATTATCATGTGATTTCATTTGTAAAACCAACGAGCTTTAGCAAAATCAGGTTTATTAACTAATTAGTATACATATGCATGTGTTATTAAATATTGATCACTTTTAGTAGTAGTTTCCAAGGACTTTTTAATTTCATTTAACATTATTATTTCAAAGTTTTAAATATTAATTAATAGTTCTCAGTAATGAGATTATACAGTATATATAATTTTCTAAAATACTGAGAACTCAATCAAGATAATCAATTCCAAGTCATCTTAATTACTACTAGTAGTACTACTACTAATACATTATTAATGTTACTGTTATTAGTAATAATAATGATAATTATGATTATTATAATGTTATAGTCAGGTAATTGAGAATCAAGGAAGTTGAAGCATTTATATAGCAGGATAAGCACAGTAATTACATTTAATTGAACAAATTAAGATTTTGTTTTTATTTCTCACTTTAGAAATTGATGAATTTCTTGAGTGTGCTAGTTTAGCATAGCACTACGATCTTCACTTTTTTAAACTTCATAGAAAATATTTAATTTTGAGCTATCTTCATAATTATTAAGAAAATATATTCAACTTTTTTTATTTCATCTTTGGACTCTTGATTTATAATAATTTTGTTTGTACAATAGCGTAATAAACAAAATTATGCATGTTAGCAAATAAAATAACAATAATAATAAAAACAAAAATTTTAGATGTTACGTGACATTTACGTTATCTGCTATTTTTTGTTGTTGTTGCTATTATTGTTCTTTTTATGATGTAGTGCATTTCTGAGTATAGACCCGACTAAATTTTGTCTATGTAGTATTATAAAAGAAATAAAAATTATAATATTTTATAAGCATAATAAAACCATTTGATTAACGCAGTAGTATAAAATACGTTATTAATCACGTTTCAATCTGTAATTTGTTTAGTAATTTCATTTTTCTAAAGTTTTATATATATAAAGTAATTGAAGATAAAAATAAGTAACAAAATAAATGATACAAAAATGAAATTAATAATTACATACAGAAAATAAAGTATTGCTTTGATACAGAGTTTTTTATATATATATATACTTTGTTTATTTAAAAACTATAATTGTTATTATTTATTATGTGGTTAAATGCATTGGTACAATGGTACACTTTGGAGCTCAAGATCTGTTGATTGTGGATTCAATTCTATCACTTCTCATGATTGAAATAATCAATCAATTTTGTATTTATATGGATGATATTTCTCCAGAACGATCTCTTATTTATTTGCTTTTTCTGTTATTTATAAAATCTGCAATAGAATATAAAGACACCATAACCATACTGTGGTGCCTGATTCACGTGACTCTCACAAAAGTTTTGAAATAGAATCATGATATACTTTATATTGGCATAATGTGTTTACATTTTATTTTGAAACCATGCATGTTTTATTTTTTGGGGGATGGTAATTTTATAATGACTGTTCATGTTATGAACTTCGATGCATTTATTGTTATTGTTTCCTGGAATATAACACATTGTACTTATGGAAAATTAAAAGTCAAATATTTGCTTCTCTTGAATGCTTCAAAATTTAATTGTAGTTCTTAAATATATCTCAATTTTAACATGAAGTTTGGCCACTTCTGATATAGAACATAATTTATGTTGATTTGTTTATAGGCAATTGAAAATGACATTTTTATTGTTGACACAACTATGATCAATTTATCTTACAATCATCCTACCTTGTTGCAAGTCCACCTACATATTAGTAATAAAGCCTTAAGAAAAAGGATAAATAACAAATAAAATGAAAAAAGAAAGTGAAATGTAAGAGTTTAATAAAAATAGAAGTCAATCCTTTTTATAAAAATTATTTGAAGGGGAAAATAAAATAATAGAATGTTATTTTTTCACTGTAATCAGTAGTCAGATAAAGGAAAATGTCAAACATCAATTATTGAAGAAAGAAAAACAGGTTTGAATGGAATTCCAGAAAAAGTTTAAAATCTTTATTAGTATTATTTGCACGGTATTGTTTATGGTTTGTGTGATTAAATCTATTTGGAGGAAAAATTCAATTATTATAGTTACCCTGCTGAGGAAAGTATCTAAACAAAAATCTCTATTTTGTTAATAACTATGGGTTAGTGAAAGATAGTAAATTAAAGATAATATTAATACCATTATATGCTGAAACCCTCCTTGAAAATATTAAATACATCGTTAATGCATTTTCATCATTGAGCAGACTTATCAAAAGCAACTGATACATATTCAAATCAATAGTCAACGGAATTACAATACTGTATATTTAAGTATTCATATTTTTAATTATTATTTAAAATTTCACCCTACATAGATTAGTGCTCTATTAGGCTTTAGATTGTAAGGTCCTAGGATTGATTCCAGTTCTGCACTCTGGTGCTTAAACTTCCTATGTACTCTCAAGCAAGTAATAAAGTCATTCAATTTCTATTTAATTATTTAGTGTGCATATTAAGTATGTTAAATTTACACTATTGTATTTCCACTGATTGCTGTTTTGAATATAAGAGTTGCCTTTGATAAGGATGTTCAGCACCCGAAAATGCATTAAAGGTATATGTAATATTTTCAATGTTTTCTCCAAATATACAATATTAATATTGCTTTTAATTTATTAAATTCAATTAGTGAATTGAATAGTAATATTGTGGTTATCATTTAAATGATTGGATATCACGTTTTTCTGAGCATCTAATCATCTAATATCAGGGATGCCCAACCCATAGCTCGCGAGTCAAATGT
Organism: Epiperipatus broadwayi; assembly: GCA_028023455.1. Classification (NCBI taxonomy): domain Eukaryota; kingdom Metazoa; phylum Onychophora; class Udeonychophora; order Euonychophora; family Peripatidae; genus Epiperipatus; species Epiperipatus broadwayi. The sequence goes on along the minus strand of JAQFVV010012717.1, from coordinate 681,448 downwards.
GGCTCGTGCAATCGTTTAATGTGTCTCGGATTGCACTCTTAAAGAAAATTTGATAAAATATTTTATGTACCTTGATGCCACATGCACACACTAAAAATAAACATTTTTACAATACAAACAATAACGGGAATGAAACAAATCTGCTGATTCATAACAGTGTCCAATGAAAGAAGTGTATTTGAAATACACGAATGTCATTGGTTTCATTTCCCGTTCTCGGAATGTTGCACAGTCGACATGCTACTTTACAGTGCTACCGTCAATTGTTTGCTGTAGTTTGCATGAAACACATGAGACATGACAGTGAACACAGAACAAATTTTGAAGTTGTGAGTGAAATAAGTATTTCATGTTTCATACAGACATAAAAAATAGTCGCTTCTTCTAAATTTTGTAATTCTATCTTTTTTAGCTCCTTAATCATGTCAACATATGAGCTGGAAAAAAAGAAAAAAACGTACCTACAATTACATTTTCAATGACGAGTGGGAAGAAAAATATTTTTTCATAAACTTTAAGAATAAATATATTTGTTTAATATGCGGATCAATGGTTTCTGTTGGGAAGAAAAGCAACGTTGAATGATATTTTAAAGCCCTTCATAATAAATATGATACTGATTATCCTTCAGACAGCAATCTAAGAAAACGTAAAGTAAAAGAACTGAAAAACGCATTAGTTGGCCAACATTCAATGTTTACCAAGTCCGCAAATAAAACGAAGGTTGCAACAGTAGCATCATTTAAGATTGCACATATATTTGCAATTCATAAAAAGCCCTTTGAGGATGGTAATATAAAAGAAGCAATGCTTGCTGCATCGGAGATTTTATTTCAAGAAACCAAAAATAAAAATGAAATTTTGTCAGCTTTTTAGGACATCCAATTATCCAGAAATTCTATCACTCATAGAATAGAAGCTATGTCTCAAAATGTCAAAGAACAAGTAAAAACTGATTTACAAAAATGTGTTTTCTTAAGTTTACAATGTTATGAATCAACAGATATCTGCAGTATAGCTCAAGTAAATATTTTTACAAGGATGGTCTTTGATAATTGCTCAGTGAAAGAAGATCTACTATCAGTTTTGCCATTAAAAGGTAATATACATGGAGTGGACATATACCAAGTTATAAAAAATCATTTAACTGAAATTTAATTTCCACTTCAAAAACTTGTGTCCATACCACCTGCCATGATTGGTTCTGGTGTTGGTTTCATCACATTTTGTAAGAAGGATGCTGAATTTCCAAACTTTTTTTACCTACCATTGCATCATACATCAACAGGTATTATGTACCAAAGTTTTACGTTATGAACATGTGATGAAAATTGTTTTGAAAATTGTAAATTCCATTCATGCCAGACCACTTCAGAGTAGATTGTTCAAAATACTGACTGATGAACTTGATGCTGAGTATGGAACTTTGTTGTTACACTCGGAAGTTAGATGGTTTAGTAAGGGAAAAGTCATACAATGCTTTTTAGAGCTTCTTCTGGAAATAAAACAGTTTTTAGAATTCAGAAACGAAACTTATGAAGAACTTAATAATCATAGCTGGATATCTGATTAGCATTTTTTACAGACATAACAACAAAAATGAACAAATTGAATCTTGAATTTCAGGGTAAAGAAAAAACTATTATTGAATTAATTGGAAGTATCAATGCTTTTAAATCAAAACTAAATTTGTGGATATCCCAAATAGAGGAATAAAACTTTTGCCACTTTACAAATTTGGAAAATTGTGCAAAGAAATATAAAGACATTGACACAATGAGATATTCCGAAAATCTCGTCTAGCTTAAAAAACGAGCTTAAAAATAATTTCGAAATTAGATTTTCTGATTTTAGTAAAATTCAGCCCATTGCTTCATTCATTTCAAATCCATTTGTTGATATTAATATTTCTGAAATGTCACAACAAATTGCAAATATGTTAAATAAAAATTCTACTGATCTGGAAATAATTGATTTTCAATCTGATCTACAAATTAAAAACAATTATATTAGACTTTTGGGTACTCGTAGATGAGAAAAAATATCCACTTTTAAAAGAAACTTTTTAAAGGCTAAACTCCTGTTTTGGATCAACTTACGTTTGTGAAAGTGGTTTCTTCAACAATGAATTTGTTAAAATCAAAGTTCCGATCCAGGATAACAAACGAACATCTGAATGACTGCATGAATTTAGCCATAATATCATATATACCAGAATACAATAAACTCGCAGGTGATATGCAGTGTCAGGTTTCACATTAAATAAAATAATTAAAATATACTTTTCCTGTAATTGTAATTTATATGTATTTTACCAAATTTTTACGAAATAAATATAAATAAAATGTATTTACATTTTTTTTTCTTTTTAACATATTACATCAGATTTTTTTTAGTTTGTGAATTATGTTTATAAATGTAATATGAAAAATGTAATATATAATTGTGGTTCCCCAAATTTTTTTAAATTCTCAACTGGCTCGCGTCAAGTTAAAGGTTGGGCATCTAGGATCTAATATATTACAAAAATATTAATTTAATAAGGAAAATTTACACTTTGCATAGTAATTTACATCAATGGTTCACAACTTTTTTGTAATCCAAGTCATTCTATCTATAATAAATATTTTGCATCTTATTTATGAATAGATAATATAAAGTAATGATTATTGATAAATGATAATGGTAAAAAACATATTAATGTGCACATGAACATAAAAACTATATTATTCTTTTTACAATTTCAACTCAATTGCAAAAAAATAGCAAAAGCATTTTATAAAAAAGTATTTTATTCTTTTATCAAATTGATTAAAAAATACAGAATAGTAGAAATATCATAAAAATTCTGCTTATGTAAGTAAAAATTTAACTACAAACTATAATAAAAACAATTACATCAAGAAAATTCTTGCTGAGCACAAAGTTTCAAATTGTTATGTGATATTTGATTTTTTAATAGATTTAAGTTGCAATTCATTTGGAAAAGTATTTGTTCATATATATAAAATGAACCAAAAAAACCCAGTTAATATAGATTTTTTTTTCATTATTAAAAACTATTCAAAAAGATATGGCCAAAATTTCAATATAATTTTGTTGTTCATTGGATTTTTAAACTTTGACTTGTTTTCCACATATTTTGAATTTATTACTTCAAAATAAAGGATTTTTAAAATCAATTAATTCCATTTTCCAATTTATTAATTCCCAGAAAATAAAAAAAATAGTGCACCATTTGTGTAACTTTATTTTCATAAAATTAAAAATTAATTTATAAAATCAATATCTATTGATAAAATATGAATCCATTGAAATATCAGTTTATTTTATTCCTGAAAATTTGCCAATTCAATAAAAAGACTTTACAGGTCACTAATTGATTTATGAGTCTAAAATTGCCGATCAATGGCTTATGCTATATGCTCAATTACAAATAGTATTAACCAATATAAAATAATATCTTTTAATTTATCGTTCTAAACTTTATTTTTATATCCTTATAGACAAATAAAACTGTGGAAAAAAAAACTGCAGTAAAATTAAGTAATTGAAAGAGAACACGCTGATGGTTGTAGGAAGTTAAGTGACATTTGAGCACTGAAGGTTATAGGTTTGAACTTTGACCCAGAGTCTTTTAGCTTATGAGCCTTCACTCTACCACTGAGTTAAACTTTTTTTTTTCATTTCAATTTTTCAAATGACATTTAAGAATGAATTCAATGAAAAAAATTATTGAAAAGTTTAATAATTAATGTTATTTTATTTTATCACTAATTTTTTTCTTTACTCAAATTTAATGAGTTTTTTTTTTTTCCAATTCCCATTTATAGAAAAACATAAAAATTTTTTTATTATAAATAACCAGAACAGTTAGACAAGTTTATCCTTTTTTTCCAGCTTCATTAACCCTTTTTAATTATAGAGTAGCTTATGCAGATGCTTTTTTCTATTTCTTGCCATTCAATTCTAATCAGTGCGTTCACTACTCCTTATTCTGCACTTATCTTTTCCCCCAATATCATTTATTTTATAACAATAATCTATTATTCCAATAGTTTCATCTTATTTTATAATAAATTATGTATGTCTTGATTTGATTGGAAAATCTTTTATTCATACTATCCCTAGTTTCCTCTTCATCATTTTATTTATCTTTCTCATCATTTCACTTAATATATATAAATAATTGAATAGTTCATCGTTTGGAACTTTTTAAGAAATTCAACCATCAGAAGTGACAGGGTATATGCTGTGATCCACAGAATTTGAACTCCAGAGTTTACCATTCGATAGTTGCATTAAGTTACACAAGTACACCAAGACATATTCATTTTGATAATTCTCTTTTTTTAAAAAAAAAAAAAAAATTCCTGTAATTGATCTGTCATTCTAAAATATGAGATAATTATTCTTTATATTTCTCAATGATATATACTTTAATTAAATTTAAAGATGAAATACTGTATATCACGTAGCTATATTATAAATTGTCCAAACGTATTAAACTTAACAATCAGCGAACATTGGATTGATGTGAGTATTAAAGTGTAAATTATCTCACAAGATTCATTTCATCAAATCATGGGTTGTAGAAATGATTTGAATTTTTCTGGTGATGATTATTTAAAAGTGTTAAACTGTATTTCCAGACTGTACACGAGTAGTGGATATAGTATAAACAAATGCTTTAATTTCAAAATTTGATAGTATTCTATCATACAATATTCAATAATTTATCATCTATTCTTAACAATCCATACTGATTATTTTATTGACTTGTTTTATTTTTGTATTTTAAAAATATATGCGTATTGATTTATTCAAAACTAAAACTATACATTTCTGTATGCTTAAGTAATAGTAACTGTTCAATTAATAGGTCAAGATAGAATGTAAGTCTTCAAGTTTTTAAATAATTTTAAAAGCGAAGCAGTAAGAGCGTTGATCCCTGGTGTAAAAATATCTCACATCACAAATAGTATAGTCTTCTATGATGGACTAAAAAGCTGGACAATAGATAAAATGATTGGATCTCTATACATAAAAAATTATATTGATTTACAAATATTATTTATTGTATATATAAAGAATCACAAGATTTGAAAAGTTAAAAGCCACTTCCTCTTTATTAATCATCTTTGTTGACAAAATAAGAATTATATAATCTAATAATATTACAAATCATTTGTTTATTTAATTAAAAAATATTCTTTTTTTTTTTTTTTGGATAGTTTCCAAATTCAAATGACCCCGGTAATGAAAGGTTATATGAATAAAATTTGTTGTACTGTATTGTATTTATTTTTATTATTGGGAGGGTAATTTCCTTAAACATACTTTTTGCAATAATGCGATATTAAAAATAATAATCTGGAAATAAAATTTTTATGTTGTTAATATAAATTTATAATTATAGCATTGTTTCTATCATTATTTTAATAACTACCGTTCAGACAGACTAAGTTCAAAAAATCTTTATCGTTTTTAATGGAGGGAACCTGGAGAAGGGGGGGGGGATCTAAGACATCTCACATATACATTGAAATATTTTATGATGAAGATTAGCAATATTCACTGTTTACATTGGAAGAATATAGCTGAGGATAGAACATGATGGATAGGTACATTTAATGGAGTTACATGTACTTAAGATGTCTTTCAAAGAAAATATGTTAGTTGCCTAAATTGTAGTTAAAATTTTGGTCACTTAAATAACACATCACTTTGGGTTCTCAATAATGTTTCTGTTTATTGGTTCTACTAAAATAGATTCCTTTAGTTGATTTAGAACTCAAGGCGGTGTATAATTTTGCTTTATGGTATCTTTTATTTGTAGCCAAAGTTAAAAGATAGCACCACAAAATGTCAAATAAATAAAAGTACCATATTATGATATATAGGATGTATTTACAAATTGTTTTGTATTTTCAAAATTCATCTTTAACTTTTTTGTTTTTTTCATTACCTCTTCTACTTCTGAAATGAAAATGATGTTTTCTTTTCAAGTGTCTATTAATGATGAGGATAATGATAACAGCTGATAAAATTATTTCACTTTTTTGAAAAATATTTTATCTTGTCACTTTAGGTTGAAGAATTATTTTATCGACTGATTAACAATTTTGTAAATAGCAAAATAGTTTTTGAACACGGTATGACTAAGGACATGAATATAAAAAAATTGGTATTCTAAATTCATTTTATAAAATAAAAAAGTTGGCATTTAAAATGTTTCCTATAAAAGACAAATCCAAAACCATGTTATAACAATTACAACAGAAGAACATCATGCTTTAAAAAAAAAGCAAAATTTTATTAGATCAAATAAAAGAGAGAATGAATATCTTATCATGACTAATAGAGCATAAAAAATGAAAGCATATTAAGTGTCATAATGATGAATTATGCCCTGCCTTGTTTTGAGTAATGATAGATTAATAGATTCTGGAGATCAAGGTTCATAGGTCATGACACAGTTTGTCACTTCAAATGCTTGAACTTTTTATGAATTCCTAAGTCATAAACCATTCACTTATTTTTTTATGGGCTTATGATATATATAGATTTAACAGCAGGTGGAGTACAGAATATGCTAAAAGATGTGAGGTGCATTAATGTATCATACTTTAACACATTTTAGGACTAGTTAAATGTCATATAATTACAGCTCTGATTTTTTATTTATAGGTTACAATAAATTCACTTCTTGAGTATTGATATAATATTAATATTACTAAGCCTTTATCAGTCTGACTTAGAATGTACACGCATTAAATATACAAAATTTGGTTGATTAGACATTTGTATTTATGGAAAAAATATATTGACTATTCTGTATAAATTTTAGTAGAAAATGCAGTGTAAAAATATTTGATCAGTGCATTCTGTATTTGTGGTTTATAAATGACCTTCATTGTTTTATGGATAATGAAAGCTTATATAACAGAATATCCCCTCCACCCCCACCCCTCAAAAAATGGAAAATAATAATAATTCAATTTAGCAGAAATATAAATAAATAGCATATATTCAATTACAGATTGTATATTCTAAATACAGTTGTCATATTTTATTTCAGGCTTCATTCACATACATCATACATCATGTATAATAATAGCTCATAGTTGGTTGATAAGCTTCGATTACAATACATATTATGTATTGTTTTCCGATTTATACAATTTTTTCTAACATGCTGCATATATATAATACAGCCATTTTTTATGTATATAATATGCATATATAAATTAAAATTATAGCATAAACAAAATTTTTAAAAAACTAAATATAATTATTAATAATAAATTCTCATTTACTCAAAAAAAAAAAAAATCAAAATAATAAAAAAACACTATACTGCATCTTTATTTATTTTTTAAATACAATGAAAATATCAGACTTTTATCACAATTATATGTAATCTGTCTGAATATTATACCTCTCTATTAAAATCTAATCACAGTCATGCTAACAGCATCATACTATGGCTTCTTAATTGCTTTGATGTTTTTGAGTTCTATCTATTTTGGAATCTACATACTCTCCCATATTTGCCATTACCTATTTCAGATTCTCAGGAAAACTCATCAAGCTTTAATCCAAATATTTTACAGTTCTTTTTCTCTGCCATTATTAAATAAATAACTTATTTTACCATTTAAGAGAAAATACTTTAATAAATTTTTTTAATTTTGTAAAACTTCTAGTTTTTCATTTACTTATATGAAATATGTACTATGTTAAATTTTACGAAGACTAAAAAAAAAAAAAAAGAAAGTGTGTGTGTGCTGTCAATGTAATCTGAAGAAACATTATTAAAAAATGTGATTGCATATAGTGATCCAAAATGAAAAAATGATTTCTGTCTTATAAAATATCTTAAGATTATTAATTTTAATGTTTTATTTTTTGTTTACATATATTTTTTAGATACTATATAATAAAAATAGTGAATATTGATACAGTGAATATCACAGATTTGTGTAAAAAAAAAATTGAGAAAAAGAATGAATACAACACACACACACATATATATAAAGTAATAGTACCATAAATTGGAAACAATGAATTTAATTATTAATGGAAAGCTTAATAAGCTTATTGAAATCTAAATAATAATAATAATAATAATAAGAAGAAGAAGAATAAAATGAAGAAGAAAGTACTATCACTACTAGGAGTAATAATAATAACAACAGGAATAAATGAAGAAAAACTTAAGATTTTTAAAATCACTCCTAGATGACAGAAATATTGTTTATAACACAAATAGTATGTAAAAAAATATGCTCTTAAGTCTAGAGTCATATAAAACATTAAGTACATATAGAAAAAGAATTGCTATAAAATAAACAACATAGTATATTAAAAAAAATATTAAGTTATATCAATTGATCATCTTGCAAGAAAATTGACAGAAAAAATTTAATATTGTTCGCTATTATAAAATTATCTTGAAAAAAAAAAAATCTATATGTATGCATGAACAAAAAACTATCTAAAATCTCTCTTTGCATGTGATCATATAGAATACAAATTGCAAAAGACTTTTTGCAATGTTTTTAAAAATCTTTTTAGTAATTAATTAATAAATATGCATTTGTGCTTAGTGATTAAAGTTCTTCATCCCACATTCTCAATCAGATCATATTCTCAAAGTTTTTCTGTATATTGTCATACTTATGAAAAACTCATAATTTATCAATCAGTATTAGATCTCATTTCTTTACAAAGCCTCTTATTTCCAGAATTCCTCCACCTCTAAATACAAATCCAATACAAGTCTTCTTTCTTTTCATAATTTTTTTCAAAAATATATATATATATTTATACTTACTTTTTAATACTTTTACATTTCTATGTTGCCATTCCAAATCATTTTTCTGCATTCCTATAGTTCCGTTTTCTCTAATTATTCATGTTTCTGTTCCATATAAAACTATACTTCAACAAATATTAACTGATGTGTTTTTTTTTAAATTTGATTTTAATGGTCCTCTTATTCTTATTAAAAACCTATTTAATCATTACAATTTTCACCCTCGTTTATTTTTTATTATTTCCATTATCTGTTGAGCTTCCAAATATTTAAAAATACCAATAAGCTAATAATTCCTGTTCAGCGTTTACTCTTAATCTTTTCGGTGATATTTTTACATTTTACTTTTATTTGGATTTATTTTAATCTCAAACTTTCTATCAGCTTAGTTAATCCTACATAATATTTTTTAATGTTTATTCTTACTATTTGTAATATCGTCATATATCAGTTGCAGGCTGCAGAAAGGAGTTTGCTATTAATTGAAAGGAGACCCTTTGATTCCTCTTGGAGGCCTTAAAGGAACCGAGCAGGGCAAATTCCTAATGTCCACTCCATACGTTCTTGTCATTGCAGCTGTTATTACTATATGTTTATTCATATAGTATACGAACATGGATGGGCTGCTCACCAACACGCATTAGCCAGTGTGGTGAGTTTATTGGCTTTTTACCTCTGAGTTTAAGATCAAGAAACACGATGGTCTTTCTTCTCAGTGCCTGATAAGGCAGAATGAATGTTTGTGTAAATGATAAAGATTTTTCCCAATTATACAATTATGACAGACAAAAATAAAGCATGGCCCTTAATCCCAGGAGGCTGTAAAGTCACCAACCAAGGCAGCGGTTGGTGGCCGAAGGCGGAGGGTGCTAAGAATATCCTGGAGGCAGACCCAGGCTGCCATTTGATGACGACTTTTTATTTAGGTACTTACAACTGCAGATCACTTTCAAGTGAAGGAAGATTGCAAGAATTAGAAGAAGAACTCTCTTATATTAAATGGGATATTATTGGACTTTGTGAAGTTAGAAGAAAAGGTGAAGAGACAATTGATTTAAAAAGTGGACATATGCTCTATTATAAAGGCACAAATATTGGAAATACAAGTGGAGTAGGATTCATTATAAATAAAAAGTGGAAGAACAATATTGTGGAGATTAATGGTGTATCAGACAGAGTGGCAAGATTAGTTATACAACTTAATAGCAGATATCAAATGCAAATAATTCAGGTTTATGCCCCAACAAGTTCTCACAGTGATGAAGTAGTAGAAGATTTTTATATGGATGTACAAAAGGCTTTTGATCAGAGTAAACAACATTTTAAAATTGTTATGGGAGATTTTAATGCTAGAATTGGTAAACAAATGAAAGATGAAAGTGTTGTAGGTAATTTTGGTTATGGTAATAGAAATGAGAGAGGACATAGACTTGTGGAGTTTGCAGAGAAGGAAAAACTTTATATTATGAATTCTTTTTTTGAGAAAAATGTTAGAAGGAAATGGACATGGAAGCATCCAAATGAAGGTACAGCAGAATTGGATTATATTTTGACTAACAGGAAATACATATTTCAAGATTGTAATGTTCTTAATAAATTTAACACAGGAAGTGATCATCGATTAGTAAGGGTAAGATACATGTTAATGTAAAACTAGAGAGACAAAAATTATTAAGAAAAACTATATTTACAGTTGATATTCCTAATCTTCAGAAACATTCTAATGAATTTAAATTAGAACTTACAAATCGGTTTCAAGTATTAGTAGATTTTGAACATGATTCAGATTTGAATGAAATTAATATGAAAATAACTGATACACTTTTAAAAACTGCAACAAAGATAGCTGGTAGAAAAAAGCAGCAATTGACTAATAAAATTTCTACTGAGACTAGAGAACTTATGAAGAAAAGAAGGAATATGAAGATATGCAAGAATGATGCATTAAAAAGAATTGAATATCTCGAATTTTGTAAAATGGTGCGGAAAAGAGTTGAAAATGATATAAGAAAGTATAACTGTGAACTAGCAAGAAAAGCTGTAGAAGAAAATAAAAGTCTTAAGAATGTAAAACAACATTTTGGTATTGGTAGGAAATTTATATCTGCAATAAGGAAAAAAGATGGAATTATTACTAAAAAGAGGGATGACATTATGAAATTGGTAGAAGATTTTTATCAAGAATTATATAGTAATAAAGAACAAGTACCTCCTATACCTATTACATCTTCCGAATTGCCCAGAATTTTAAATGAAGAAGTGAGAAATGCAATTAAATGTATGAAAAAAGGAAAGGCTCCAGGTAATGATGGAATTATAATTGATATATTAAAAGAAGCAGGTGAAGAAACAGAAAAAATATTAGCAAAGTTATATACCAAATGTCTAAATGATAAAGATGTACCGGATGATTGGAAGAATGCAGTAATAATATTAATATTTAAAAAAGGTGATAAAGAAGATATTAGAAATTACAGACCTATCAGCCTTTTATCAGTTTTATATAAAATTTTTACCAAGATAATTACAACTCGTCTACAGAGAACCTTGGATTTTCACCAACCAAGAGAACAAGCTGGATTTAAAAGTGGTTTTAGTACAGTAGATCATATCCAGGTATTGAGAGAAGTTATAGAAAGGACAAATGAATATGAGTTGTCATTATGTTTTGGATTTGTAGATTATGAAAAGGCATTTGATTCTATAAATATTTCTTCAGTGATTAAAGCATTGGATCATCAAGGTATAGATCCAGGATATTGTCATATTTTAAAGAATATTTATAAAAATGCAACAGCAACAATTAGATTACATAATGATACTGGGAAAGTCAACATTGAGAAAGGTGTAAGACAAGGTGACTCCATATCTCCAAAACTTTTTATAGCAGTGCTGCAAGAAGTATTTTGTGGATTAAAATGGGAAACTAAAGGAGTGAAAGTAAATGGAGATTATTTAAGTCATTTAGATTTCGCAGATGATGTAGTTGTTTTTGCAAATAATGCTTCCGAGCTGCAGGAAATGTTGCAGGAGTTATCAGATGAAAGTAGGAAAGTAGGACTAAAGATAAATGTTAAAAAGACTAAAGTAATGTTTAATCGATTTGCTCAAAATATGAAAATAAAGATTGATTATGATGAATTAGAAGAAGTTAAGAGTTACAAATACCTTGGTCAGATTATTAATACAGATGGAAACATAATAGAGGAAATTAATCATAGAATTAAACTTGGTTGGAGTGCTTCTGGTAGAAATAACTTGATATTAAAAGGAAATATGCCTATGTGTTTGAAAAGAAAGGTTTTTAACAAATGTGTTTTACCAGTTCTTACTTATGGATCTGAGACTTGAACACTTAATAGAAGAGCAATACAGAAACTTCAGACCACTCAAAGAAGTATGGAGAGATGCATGATCAGAGTAACAAGAGGAGATCGAAAATGCAATATATGGATAAAAGAACAAACAGGTGTTACTGACCTCATTGAAAAAATTAAAAGATTGAAGTGGAGTCGGGCTGGACATATTGCTAGAAGAGATGATAATAGATGGACAATTGAAATTTTAAACTGGATTCCAAGAGATTGTAAAAGACCCAGAAGGAGACCATATGTAAGATGGATGGATGAAATAAGAAAATGTGTAGGGGTGATGTGGAGAAGAGAAGCTAAAGATCGGAGAAGATGGATTAAACTTGGAGAGACCTTCATCCTGCAGTGGATTGATAATGGTTGATAATGATGATGATGATATCAGTTGCAAATTCGATCCAATTAAATAGTCTATTCCCAACTCTAATTCCATTCTTATCAACTCATTTAAAATTCACATTAAATAAAACAGAAAATAAATAAAATGACTGTCTTACATTTTTTCCTTTACCTATATTTGCAAAGTTAAATTAATACTTTTAAGAATAATTTTACTTTATATATATATTTAATGGATAATTCAATGTCAGAAAATGTAATAAATTATAAAGATAAATTTGATCAAATAAAACATTGGAAATTTTATCCGGGATTTTTTTTTTTTTAAAAAAAAAAAACCAAATGGGAGGATTAAAAATGGCTATAGTTAGTAATAATTTTTTACTTTTTTTTTGTCATAATATTTGTATTTTTGAAAATATTAATGTTTTAATACTTTAGAAGTTTTTTTTTTGATAATGATTGCCATTTACATTATTTATCTTAAGAAAATACTTCAAATATTTTACTTTGTTTAAATGATCTCTACTATAATTTAAAATATCGTCAAGCATTGGTGGTCGAGAAGTCAGCGACACCTGCTTTACAAGCAGTTGTCCTGGGATAGCGGGTTCGCTTCCTAGCTGATGCTATGACACATGAGAAAAAAAAAAGATATTTTATAATTTAACTTTTAACTATTTCACAAATGTTAGCAGGGCTGCTGCTCATTCATTTGAAATTAAAATTCCTTTCTATTCATTTTAAAATTGTGGGAAAATAAAGTGGACTACTCACGTGCCAATACTATCATTCTCTGTAGTTTGATTTTTGTATAATATGATATATGGCATATTAAAATTGGACAACAATTCAATTTTTTATTAATATTTCTAGTGATAAGTTCATTTAATTTTTTTTTTTTTTGCTCAATTTATTAGATTGTAAGGAAAAAACAATAGCATACATGTGTTAATAGCAAAATAAAAATAGAAAATGGATTCAAAATGCTTTGAATATTTGGCAATTTCAAGGCCTTCATCCTGAAAATAAATATTATGCTGTATATTATATGTAACCATTAATTATATATTTTTATTATTATTTGATTTTTAGATTTTTATTATTATTTGATAAATGTTTAATTTATTAATGTGTTTGTCTTTGTACTGATATATCTGTCTGTATAGTATATAAATTATATTTGCATTCAAATATAATGAAAGTAGTGATTTGTAAATTAGGCGATTATGTACAATGTAATTTTGGGACTCTGGTTGAAGTTTGATGCAATCTTATTTTATAGACATAATGACTCTCAAAAGATTTAATAATTTATTAAAATGTATGTATTTGTACTATCATGTCTGTTTGTATAACAAGTAATGATTTTATCTGTATCTATAAAGTTAGTCTATTATAAAGCAGTGCAATGTAAATTTTAAGGCTGATTATCAGATGCCCAGAAAGGTTGCAGTTAAAGCAATCACAAAATTTGCTGAACATAGTACCATGTGACAATGTAAACTCTTAAAACCAATAAAGAGAGGTTTCAAATGGTGGGTGTATGGTGATAGCAAATCCAGATTCTTGCCAATACTTTGGTACTCATGTTAGGAAATCAGTAGTTTTGCCACATCTTGCATCACATTATTTTCAAGTCTACAGCTAGCAAATAAGCTATGTGCAAATAAATTATATCTCTGTGGGTCAATAAATATAATAAGATAATATAACTGGTGTGCACAAAAAATATAAAATGAAGAGCAGAGATTCATTTTATCAGTGATAAAGACAGTGGCCTTCAATTTCTAGTTTAGGATATACAAAAAGCCAACTGCTATGATTACAAATGCATATCCACCTTCTGGAAATGATTTATTTTATATCTTTTATTAGGAAAAACATTTTTCTTATAGATGCCTTGAGATTTTTTATCTTCTGGGGTACAAGAAAATATGCCAAATTCTTATGGTTCTTTTTTTGCAAGTTTTGAAGCTATGAATTATCTCAGGTAAGAAGTATTATGTATGATTTGAATGAGTATTTTGTGAAGAATACAAATAAATTATCAATGAAGATATAATTTATTTAAACTTAGTTAATGATAAATTAAAAATTATGAACAAACAATAAAATAATAATGTTCTCAGATATTGAGATTTTTTTTGTGTGTTTTACCTTTTTAATGGTAATCACTGCTTTTCTTAGCCTTATTTTTTTTTTTTACTTTTTCTATTTTTTGTCAATATATAGCACTTTTGCTCTATCCTTATTAAAACTGAAGTTATTGTGAAAATTGGTTTCAAATAATTTTTTAAAAATTCAATATGGTGCTAAACATTTTAAAATAATTAAAGAGAATTTACAGATAAAAGACTACTGTGGCTTCTAGTCATTATCAGAAATCTATAAGTTATATAAATGTGTGTAGTAGTTCATTTATATATTCACTAGAGAATTTTAGTTAAACTACAAATTAAGATATAATAAATAAATTCATTTATATATTCCGTAGAGAATTTTAGTTAACTACAAATTAAGATATAATAAATAAAATATAATGAAGACGTGATATATGCTATATATCATAATATTTACATCTTTCTTAAACACTTTATCAATACTTTTATTTATATCAAACTAACAGTTTTGACTGTCCTACAGTCATTGTCAGAGCTCTTGACAATTCTATTTAATTGCCAAAAGCTCTGATGATGACTGCAGGACAGTTGAAACTGTTAGTTTGATATAAATAAAAGTACTAATAAAGTGTTTAAGAAAGGTGTAAATGATATATGTTAAAGTAGAAATCAATACATAGGAAAAGAAGTAGAAAATTATATATGCTATATCAATGTATATTACTTTCATATATATTACTTCAATTATATGCTATCTAAATATATATAGACAAAAAAAATCAAATAAACAAAAAATGTAAAAAAAAACATTAAAATTCATAAATTTAATACATTTTATGATATGATACAGCCATTTTTTGACCTCAAAGGTCCATACACAATCATGTTTATTAATATTGTTTTTTAGGATTATGTTGAAAGTATATATGTTCTATTCTTTGATATTTTATCTTTCCAAAAGTTTGATATGATACAATATTTTATATAATTTTAATCATAAAACATGAAGTTTTTTTAAAATTATAAATATTTGTAAAGTACATTTCTTAAATGATAAACTGAAAGTTATTAATTTAATAGTGGTCAAAACAGAACTGTAAAGCATGCTTGCATTGTATTAGAAAGTCTAAAGTTTAAAGAATTTATTCAAGAATCTAAAATAGGTGATGACAAGTAAGAGTGGCTATTGAAAGTCAATATGAAAATAAAGACATCAAAACAATTGGAGAAGTCATAGTCTATTAATAATGAGACTGCTGTTACATTTTCAAAGGAAAAAAGTTAATGAAGAAAATATATTGTTCTAAGCTCAATTGTGATGAAAGCCTGACACTTTATTGCTCATTTTATTTTTAAAAAATAAAAATATGGAACAATAAGTTTTTTATTATTTTTTTTTTTTTTGAATCAATATAAATAAATGGATACATTCAATAAATATATAAGTAAATAATTTATCAATTTATTAATAATAATTATATTATTTTAAATTTTTTTGGTAATACTATAATCTTAATTTATATATATATAAATTGTAAGATGTGGCCCTACACCCCACAAAATCATTAAAAATACCATTTGCCTAATTCAAATCCAAGACCAACTATAACAACATTCTTTATCTTTGAGAATATAAATCAATTGAAATTTACTACCAAAAATGAAAATAGTCACAAGCACTGCAGTTAAAAATGATTAATCATTTCCACAACTAAATGTTTAATTTAATTTTATGATAAATATGTCATCTAAAATAAACTATTAAACTTAGATACTAATGCTTATCTTTGTAAAAAAAAACCTCTTGTCTATGTAATTTGTATACATTATAACAATACAGGGGAGAGATGATTATATTTACATACAAACAAGAAAAGAAAAAATATTTAAAGGAAAGAAATAATAACAAACAAATTTTTTTAATTGTTATTAATATATATATATATATATATTAATGTTGTATATAGAGCTTGCAAAATAAGCTCTTAACAGGCTTTGAGAATATTCCCAACCCCAGACTGGTTTCTGCTACTGGCATCATCAGTGAGGCTTTGGCAATTTTATATTGCTAAAGCTATTAATATATAGTGTATCTGAACTTAGTTCAGTCCCATATGGCTATTTAAGTTAGATAGCTGGATAGGAAGACATATGGATGCCTGAAAATTTCAGATTTTCTACTTAATAGTTATAAGTTAGATAAAGTGCTGTGTTTGTACTGGTATTTGTAATCTAATGCTTGAATATCCTAGCATCTCACTGACAATGTCAGTAGCAGAAACCGGTCTGGGAATATTCTCAAAGCTCGTTAAGAGCTTATTTTGCGAGCTCTATATAAAATATTTGTAAATACAAGCTTATTAAATTATTTCATGTGACATCTGACTTGATTTTTAAAAAAAATATATATTAATTATAACAAATGATGTAAATAATTAATCCAAGTCATGACCATGAACATGCTGTTTGAAATCATTAAATAGAACATCCTCATTTTGGTAATTAGAAAAATATAAAAACAAATGACCTTCTTCTTAAAAATCATACTAAAAACTATCATTGTCTGAACATCATGCACACAGTTTGAGTGGAAAAATGGAATTTGCAGTTTGCACAGAGATCATTAAAGTAAAACATTAAAGAAAAATAGCTCTTAGGATACTGTGAAGCTAAAATTAAAGACATATGGATTCAAACCTAGCCAACTAAGGGACTCTAAAGTAAAAGTAAACAAATTTAGCTTCAAAGTATTCAACATCTCCAGAGTGTTTATAACTTTAATCCAAAAATTAAATTAATTGTAACTCGAGATATCTAATAGTAAATATCTTGCTTTTCAATTCACTCAAGAGCTTTTAATTATAAATTTATTTAAACGCACATTGATTACGTAAGTAATAGATTTCTCACTATAAAATCTTTCCATTGACTCATAGTAAATCGAAAGATTTCATGAGTATTAATGTGTAATAAGAAATGTGGACTTAATTAGTGAAGTATTAAGTAATTTCACACTCTCAGATCGAACCACTTCAGCTTCACCTATTTAAATAGAAAGTAGGTTGAAGTAAAGAAGGGTTTCCCTCTTTTCTTCCAAAAAGTAAGTTTGTGGTTTAAGACCTGTAGAGGTCCCTACTATTGCATTTTTATACGCATGTGCTTGAGGCTAGAGCCTTAATGAATATTACTCAAGAGCTTTTACTGAATTCATATATAGCAATACATACAACCATGCATTGCTAAGTGCAAAGTGACATCAGGGGAAGAAAAAGTTATTTTGACCTAGCACTTATTCATCTATGTGGTAAAACACTAACTCTGCTATTGAGAAATAAAATGACAAACCCAATATCTCAAAGCAGACCATATTAAAAGAGAAATTACAATCAACACAATGGATATTCTAGAACACTCAAACCCCACTATCTAAATCATAAAATGGATTAAGGACAGTTATAATCTTTTTAGGACATTTTCCTTAAGGACTCTCAAGTTATCTTTAGGTTAATGTTATATTTTTTAAAAATGTATTTTATGTAAAATGCTTTTATCTCTTTCCTTTATTACAGATTGAAGGAGGACATAAAATAGTAATACCATAGAGAGAAGGGCCCAGATGTGAATTTTGTTATGAATCGATCTAATCATCACCAGGGGAGAGGTAAGATTTACCTTATTATACATTAAACACCAACACTTATACAGTAACACTGCTATTTGTTTTTTGTTTGTTATTATTAATTATTTATTTATATGTTTTTGGTGTATGTGATTAATTATTTTTACTGTAAATGGTCTTTTCTGTCGTTGTAGTCACCAAGCACAAGTGAAGAGGAAATCTCATGTCACCATCACGTAATTGATATCAACAAATCAATCTAATTATTGGAGATAATAATAAATTATGTTTCTGATAAAGTAAATTAGCAAGCAAGTGTAAACAAATAACCATAAGTTATAATTTAATTATCTTTGATAGTCCTGACATTAAAATGTTTATTCTTTGAAGGGGAAAGGGGTTGGATCAATAAATATTAATAGTAATAATCAAAGAATATTCATGGATGTCCAAATAATTTATTTTTGTTATAATGTCATTATCAAATTTATGTTAACTGTAAATAAATTTGTTAAATATATAATTTTAAATTAAAGACTGTCATTTGTATTTTTTCTATATTCAGTTCTCAATTTATAACATATTCACACACTCACATCTACTCACTCATACTCACATATTATAACTAATGATATTGATATATTCTGAGGTAGAATATTAGGCATATTCTTCCTGAGTTTGAATTCTGGAAATAATGGAAGTGAAAGATGGAGAGAAAGAGATAAGAATACAGTTATATTTTGATACATGTTTGATATATTGATATGTTATTTGCCAAGAATGAGATCGGAGTGGACATGAGTCTATAGTATTTAGAAACTCTATATAAACTTTTTTATCTATTCTGCCAATCAAGCAAGTCTATTATTATGTAAGGTCAGGACCTGTTCTGGTAAATATATATATACATTTAAGAACATGGAAATATCTGTTCTATTTTATTTTACAAAAATCACAGTCAGATGATATAGAGAGTGACCAATGAAAATAGTAAACTATAAATACGTTTTGCATCTAAAATAGAATAGATATTTTTAAAATTCTTAAAAATATTTTAACAATAACATTTGTCTAAATTCTTGGTGAAAGATAGTATCATAATAAGGAAAAATAGAGAAAGTTGTGATATTGGTTTCCTTAAACATTTATATGTTTATTGTGGCACTTTATACATATCAAGAAATTGCATTTAAAATAAATTTCCCTATTTATATGCAAAAAATGTTTATAGTTTACTGTTTTCTTTGGCCACTGTCTATATCATCTGATTGTGAGTTTTCTAAAATAAAATAAAACAGAAATTTCCACATTTTAAAAAATATTTTAACAATATTATCAGTTAAAAATTAATTTATATATGGTAAAAAATACTAGATATTTATAGTACAATAAAGACACGTATTGTAAAAGCTTATCAACAAAATGTGAGCTATTTTTAACTATATAATATACATGAGGAGATAGCAGATATCATGGGTCCACTGTACATAAATTAAATATAAACTTAATTTTTATTTTATTTTTATATGTCAAAGCATTGACTGGGAAGCGAATTTTAATTTATTGTGTTGTTTAAAGTACAAAATTCAATATTTGAAAGTCCATAATTCATTTTTTGTTGAAAATAGTTATATATATATATATATATATATATATATATATATATATATATATATATGTGTGTGTGTGTGTGCATGTAGCAATAAAAGATATGTGTAATTTTATGTGTGTATCAAATAATTAAATGATATTGCCAAATTTAATGTTATTTATTTGTATACATCTATATATTAGTTTCATTTAAAAAAATTAAATTTAGAAGTTAGTAGTTTTTGTTCTTTTCATTATCACATCTAATCATGGTTGTGTGTGTGTAAATATATGTGTGTATTTGAGCATAATGATAATGAACTAAGACATAATTTATAAAATGATGTTTATAGATGGCTATAAATTGATTGAAAGCTAAAGTAATGCTAAAGGTCACAGTGATGAAAGTAGAATATCTCGTCCAACTGCATTTTAATCCAGGGATATAAGCTGATGTAAAATGTGAATAGAAAAGGATAGGCTGCAGTGGTACTAATTCATTGAATAATGGTGCTTTCATGGCTTAGCCATAAATTATAAATTAAATTTGGTGCCATTTCTGCATTCTGATCTGATCATCTGTATCCTAGATATTGTGTATATCCTGACAGTTACAACATGTTATAATAAAGGAAATTTCAGCAGTTTTAGAATGTTTTTCAGATAGCTATCCTAAAGCTATTGCAATTAACTATCCAATATTGGTTATAAATGGATATTCAGCTAATCTTAGCTAAAGGATGAAATTATGGGAAAATATTCAAACCATTATCATCCAAAAAATTAATAATTTTGATTGATATATTCTCCTTTCACCTTCAGTATTTTTTCTGAGGGATTATTGGAGAGTCTTAAATCTGCAGTAGCCATTTAAAGGCTGTTTTCCCTACCTTTATATACATATTTTAATAGAATAGTATACTTATAATGACAAAAAAAATGTATTTTATATTCACTGATTTAGATATAGAAGCTTTAACACCACAAACACTAATTAAAAGTTAGTTTATTTGATAAAGAACATTAAATATTAATTACTTATAAGGAAACATAATTTTATTCAAATTGGAGCATGATATGAAATTAAATAAGTAGAGGTAATATTTTAAGGTATAAAATCTTATAAAAATATTATCAGCTGAAACTACTTGATATATGATTTTGTGTATAATACTTTAGCACTATGATATAATTTAACCTTTCATCATGACTCGGCTTTAAAATCTAATATATCTCATTGTGAAAATAAAGTTATATTCAGCAATTCACATTATTTAAAAATATCTGTCAAAAAACTACATGAGCATGCAACTTACTTATCTTACTTATGTTAATTCACTGCAGAGGAATATAAAACTGACAATATTTAACAAGATGTAAACAGTCTTCAATTATATCATTTCCAATATAGCAATTAATTAATACTGATGTAAAAACTGGAAGTTTTATAACTAGATAGATTTTAATAATAAAAGTATTATGTAGATTAAAAGAAAGTTTGAAAAAAAAAATTACACAATTATTTTTCTAAAAACAAAAGGAAAACACACAAGATATGATAGAATGTTACCCAACTTCCATGTTAGATGAAGCTAAGCTAGAAAGTTTTCAAATTCCCAAATAGGCTTAATCTGTATCCCATGTAATGAACCATTCAATACTGTTTAAATAGGTACCTAGATATTTATTACATTCTCTCTTTCATTGTTTTTAATGTCACGTAACTCAGTGGGAAGTAATTTCTTTTGTTTCAATTAGAAATTAAAGAATTTTAGTTAATCTAGTGTGTTCAGTTGAAAGCAATAGCATAATAGTAAAAAATAAACAATATGATGTCTCATTATTAGCAAAAAAAACGGTCATATCTATGGCCATTGAATCCAATATTAGCTTCATGTTTTATAATATATATTTTTATGTATTAATCTACTTAGTAAATGGAATTCATCTTGTTCACCTAAATAAACAAACTCATCCTATCTTACAAATTGAATTCTGGGAATTAAAAAAAAGTAATCATATATTAGTGTGTTTAGTAAATAAAAAATTATAGGTAATTGTATTACCAACTAATTGTATTTATTTGAATAGTTGATTCAAATTGTTTTGGAGCTCCATTATTACAATACATAGGACCTAGGTTAGGTTAAAGGAATCTACTCTGCTCATAATTAGTAGACAGTCATAGTTCACATAAATAATAACAAAAAACTACCATTAGCTAGCACAGGACATCAGCTGTAATAATTTCTGTATACAATAATAGTTTCCACATAAATTTTTATATGGTAAAGAAATAAGATGTCCATCATGGTAGTTATTACACATAAAACAATCAAGTAATGATTGAGACTGTATGCCCACAGAATCTTTTGCTTCCGAGGGAGTTACTATTAGCTTTTCCTCTGATTAAATGAGCTTGGTTCATCGCAAGATTGTGAGAGCTTGTAAATTTTTTCGAGTATATATAAATGCAATAAACATTTCTGGCTCTACCAAAACACAATAGTATGTACCAAAACACAATAGTATGTACATAAAATTCCAGTCGGACGCTTCATCCACTATGCCAAACCACGCAGAGTACTTAAGATGTGATAGAGCAATCTATGTTATACTGTATATATTGCGTGTATATTCTCTGTTAAATGGCGGGCTCAGTACCTGTTAATTACAATCAAGCGATGACACCTAATCATAGTTGGTAATAATTTACCATGTTTGCATCTCTTACAGCAATTCATTCTAGCATATTAACACCAAGATGTTATAGTTTTTTACTAAATAAAATTTATATAATGTATATATAATGAGTGCTTAAAATCATTGTTTTCTATATTATACATGTATATATACATATTCACACACAAGGCTAAATTTTATCATTATTTTTGTTTCAAAGTTAAGATTTAAAGACCTATTTTTAATTCTTTTTTATATTGTACATCTTGTCAGCGTAATACCGTAGAACGTTAGTGTGATTTACTAAATGTCCAGTTCTAGGTCGAATATGATAATAGAAAAATTATTGTGACCACCAGTAATTTTTAAAACTGGTTTAAGTCTTAATTAAAGAATAATCTATTTTTGGTTATGACAGTGGACATCTGAGTCATGGGAAAAGAGAAAATGTAGTTTTAAGGTCATTCGTTAAAATAGATTACGGCAGCTTTTATTTTTCAATAATAGAATTATTTCCGAATAGATATCAAACACTAAAAAAAAAAAAAAACATCAGCCAATTTGAAAGACGTAACTCTAAAAAAATAATCAGTTGAATACAATACAGTAGGGATGTGTGTTTGGTTAGAAATAATTCCTAGCAAAGAAAGTTAAATATCATTCGAAAGACTAATTAAGAAAATTTCATTACATTAAATTTAAAAACTTTGAATTACTGAAGTCATCTTATGTTAGATAGATAAAAGGATCCTATATGACAACGCTTACATAATTTCTCAATTTTTAAATAATTAAAAAATACAATATTAGAAATATATATATAAGGATATGTTAAAGTTCTCAGGGAGAGGGGGTATGTTCATATCATTGGTTTACAATAATTTTTTCATTTGCTATACTCAGGCTATTGGCAGGATTAACAGTTGATGGATACTTGAATGATCTCCAGAAGTGGTTGTTTTGATTCTGAAAATGGAAATGATTCTGGGTTTGTGCAGACTACTGAGGAGTACGTTTGTCTGTTATAAATGTGAAAGAGTCTAAAACGTTGGTTTAAAAATAATCTGTATCACAAAAATTGGTTAGATTGCTGTGCCTGACAGATGGTACATTAAGAAAATTGCAATACCAATAACAGCGTTAAAGTAAAAGGTATTGATAATAAAAGTAAAACTGTATATATATTTTTTCTAAATATAGATATATGGAAAATACAAACTTTGATGTGAATTCTAAACAGTTTGAATGAACACATAAGCAAGTTCTATATATTTGAAAAGCTTCATTCAATGAAAAGATTGCACAATGTTGGATTGTGAGATCTAATTTGGTGTCTTCTGTTGTATATCAACAGAAACTGCTATTATATCAATTCTTATGTTCCAAAATTAAATTAAAATTCATATGAAAAAAGCTTTTATTTTCTTATTCAATTAGTGTTTTTACAACAATACCTTAAAAAATATTTTTTTTAGCTATAAGACACTCTTGTTAGGAATAATAAACTTTGGTTTAATTACTAGAAATAATGCATTGTTAATTCCGTGTGATCTGTTGTTATTGATTTTTTTTAATAACACATATGTTATTAGCTGAACAATTTGCTTATGCAAAAAAAAAGTAAAACCATTCTAAAAATTTGGATATTACCCACATTCAAAACAATAACATATTCCACCTATGTTACAGTTAAGAATTAAAATGTAATTGAATATCAAACCAGTAATTATAGGTACAGAAAGTTGAATAGATTATATATTACTAAACATCAAGATTAAAATTATCCACTCATTAAAAATAAGTTTTATTTCAAATGTTTTGGTAGAAATTTTGATATTTTTTTAAAAAGCTACAATTAATTATGCTAAATTTCAACCATATTACACATTGCAATTAGCCAATTTGAACTTTCAAGTTTGTCCTATCACTGAGACATATAATGATAGTATGAGAAAATCTGTTTTTGAGTTCACTAGGAAGAAGAATCCTGATTGGATTTTTGACAATGATTGTTTGATTAGTGACTTGATCAAAAGAAACCACAATGGCATTCTTCATAAATATAGAGATTTAAAAGGCCAAAGTCCAATAGTTGACAAAAATGATTTAAATGATTGGTATATTAGAACTGCAAAGGTAAGATAGCCATTTGCAAACTGAGTTTATTTTAATGATATCATAATCTTATTAAATTCTTGCATGAAATTCTTTTAACTGAGAATAAAGAAATGTATATATATATATAATTACAATTTTGATTATCTTTTGAATAGTGATTAAATAATTCAGATGATCCTTTTTAATGATATGTTAAACTTAGCTATTCATTTAGAATTAATTAAAGATATCTAACTTAATAAATTTAAAATGGTTGTTTGCCATTTTAAAAATGAAAAATTATAATTTCTGATGGGATGCTTGGAGTATTAAAATATGATAATGATATATTAGTTTCAAACCTACTGTAATTTTTTTAATGAATATATATACTTACAGAAGTTATGACATCCAATCTTAACATGAGCATGCATTTTAATTTATAAAAATAAAGAGGATAGAAAAGACTTCAGTAATTATGGAATATTTTTATCATTCACAACAGAATTCTTCATTTCTATAAATAGATTGCTTCTTGTCATAGATAAATGATTATCAGAGATTTACTATGATTTTAAAGAATCAAAAAAATATTAAACATAATTTTTGCTTCGAAAAAAATGTACAAAAATACCCAGAGCAAAAGTGTGATTTATATATTGCTATTATTGATTTAGTCAGATATTTGACACTGCTAATCATAGAAATATGTGATAATGTTTGAAATTAGCTAGTTGTTCTTCAAAGTTTATAATTATTATGGCATCTCTATAAGATAATATGAAAGAAAACATAATTATTGCTGGTAAAAATGTGAGGCATTTGAAATAAAAACTAATATAGGAAATTATATCAAATCCAACTTTTGTTTTCATTTTTATAATAATAGTCTTTGAAATAGTTTATAAGTGGCTTACAAAAAAGATGACAATTCATAATATAAATATAATGGTGAAATTTTTGGTTTAAATCAGGTAAAAAAAATCCTATTTATATATCTGATTTCTAAATTTGCAATAGGTTGATAACTTTTACATATTCTCACCAATTCAAACAATGATCTATAAAATATTCTTAATATTGTTAACACATGCTATAAAAACTTTGATTTAATAATTGTTTAGCATTTTATATAAACAATTTCACCAAAATTAGTTGTGGAACTATTGTACCTATAATATTTGGTTCCAAAGCATTCTGTGAATATAGTACATTCACTGATAATAACAAGCCCTATTTATATTGTACTATTAATACAGAAATAATAAACACATACATCATCATCATCATCATAAACTATTCTGCAGGATGAAGGTCTCTCCAAGTCCAATCCATCTTCTCCAATCTTTACCTACTATTCTCCACATCACCCTGGCATACTTTCTTATTTCATCCATCCATCTCACATGCGGTCTCTTTCTGGGTCTTTTACAATCTCTTGGAATCCAGTTTAAGATTTCAATTGTCCATCGATTATCATCTCTTCTAGCAATATGTTCAACCCAATTCTACTTCAGTCTTTTAATTTTTTTCAATGAGGTCAGTAACACTTGTTTGTTTTCTTATCCATATATTGTGTTTTTGATCTCTTCTTGTTACTCCCAACATGCATCTCTCCATACTTCTTTGAGTGGTCTGAAGTCTCTGTATTGCTCTTCTATTAAGTGTCCAAGTTTCAGATCCTTAAGTAAATACTGGTAAAACACATTTATTAAAAACCTTCCTTTTCAAAGACTAAGGCATATTTCCTTTTAGCATCAAATTATTTCTATTCAAAACACTCCAATGAAGTTTAATTCTATGATTAATTTCATCCATTATATTTCCATCTGTATTAATAATCTGACCAAGGTATATGTAACTGTTAACTTCTTCTAACTCACCATAATCAATCTTTATTTTCATAGTTTGAGAAAATCCATTAAATATTACTTTAGTCTTTTTTAACACTTATCTTTAGTCCTACTTTCATCTGATAACATTTCCTGCAGCTCTAAAGCATTATTTGCAAAAATAACTACATCATCTGCAAAATCTAAATGGCTTAAATGATCTCCATTTACTTTCACTCCTTTAGCTTCCCATTTTAATCCACAAAATACTTCTTGCAGCACTGCTGTAAAAAGTTTTGGAGATATGGAGTTGCCCTGTCTTACACTCTTCTCAATGTTGACTTTTTCAGTATCATTATGTAATCTTGCATTTTTATAAATATTCTTTAAAATATGACAATATCCTGGATCTATACCTTGACGATCCAATGCTTTAATCACTGAAGAAATGTTTATAGAATCAAATGTCTTTTCATAATCTACCAATTCAAAGCATAATGGCAACTCATATTCATTTGCCCTTTCTATAACTTCTCTCAATATCTGGATATGATCTACTGTACTAAAACCACTTTTAAATCTAGCTTGTTCTCTTGGTTTGTGGAAATCCAATATTCTCTGTAGATGAGTTGTAATTATGTTTGTAAAAATTTTGTATAAAACTGATAAAAGGCTGATAGGTCTGTAATTTCTAATATCTTCTTTATCATATATATATATATATATATATATATATATATATATATATATATATATATATATATTGTACCCTTACTTCTCGATGTATAATATAGTTTGAAATACAACTAGCTCAATTAAATTGTAATGCTTAATTAAAATTTGCATATCTATCTTTAATATACTTTTATATTATCATATTCGAATTAAATTTATTATTAATTATCAAAATCAATATATTTCTATAGTATGTACTAATTAAATAAGTATTTATTAAAATCATGAGACTGTGAAGTAAAGTTACAAAGTAATAAGTAGATTTACATTGAGCCAATATCTTCCAAGACATTGTCTCAATGGCATAAGAATATTGTCACCTCCTTATTAACTTACTACTACCTCAACAGCATTCTTATGGCTTTTAAATAAAATAAATTATCTTTAATAATAATAAAATAAATAAATCTTAACTTTTAATTTTTAAAATATAATTAAATAATCTCAGGTTCTTCTAATTATCTTAAAGTAATGATAACTCATGTAAATAAGTATGATAAAGGATTTTATATCAAACCTAAATACACCTAACTTATTCTAATAATAATAATACTCAATACTAATCCTAGGGTATAACTTAATCTTATTTATTTCTGTTATATTATTAAGTATTCAATAAATAAATAATCATATGTATATCTTTTATTTTCATATAGTATCTTAATTTTAGAATAGATCAAAATCTTACAACTTAATAATCTGTGGCAATAAATAATATTGTACTCTTATATAATGTATTATAATTACTCTATGACCATTGTAATATGATATAATAATGTCAATCAATTCTCATAAAATGATAATCAGGAATATATTGTATTTATTTCTAAAATAATATTAATAAATTCACATTGTGCAAATATTATGTTTCTTCAAATTATCTGCTGTCAAATGCTGTGGTGTAAAATAATGAACTCGACACACTTTTAAAACAAATTAAACAAATTTATTTACATTAACTTCAACTAAGAATTTATTTACAATATTTACAATTCAAAATTATGAAACAAAGAAAATAAAAATAAGAAAATAATAATACAAAATGTTTACACTGTTATTAGCTCTGTACCGGTCGAAAACCACCACCACCGCAAGTCAAATCGGATTCAAACTCAGCTTAACCAAAACTGAATTCAAACCCAACTCAACAGCTCAGATAGCAGAAATCGACGGCACAGTGCTATGCGCCAAGAACTAGCTCAACGGTTGGTGAGGACTAGAGACCCTTTTACTGACACGAATATCAATTAACTTTGACTACTTTTAAATCGAATCACACGTATGTTCGGGTTGCCAACACAGACAGCGAGTATTAACATTTAAATAATTATAAAAAGAATGATGAACTAAGAAACCAAGTATGTTAGAAAATATTTAATAATAATAATAATTTGTTTTGTTCAATAAAATATAGATTGCATTAGTTACCTCTAGTCTTTAAAAGAATTGATAAATATAATAAGAGTGGCGGTCCTTGTCATATGCCAACAAGTATTACACAACATGGGATTCTATGTCTATGCCCCCAACGAGAAATATAAAGGCAGATAAAAAACATTTAAGGTTATATTCGAATAAATATATATTAGTGGAACAAGAAATCAATAATTTAACATTTTGTGAGTATATAAACACTTGTAACTTAGGAGTTGGGGACATAGGTGAAAAATGGAGCTAATAGTTTATTATTAGCCAATTATAAAAATAATAAACATGGAATATTTTCTTTCGACTCGATGATTAATAGAACTTTCAAATTTAGTTCTAATGGGCGAGAATTACTATTTGAAATTAATATTATAATATTTGCATGAGGCAAATAGAACAGAGGAGCTCATCGAGTTGAAAGATTATTGGCATATAATTTTTAAATAGTATTAATAAATCACACGATAAATACACATATATAATATGTTAAACGAACCGCCAGGTAAGAAAAGAAAAAGTTTAAAGACTAGAGATTGAAAGAATTACAATATAAATTTATAGTAGCATTTTATAAAGATTTTCACATTAAATAATAAAGAGCTCTTAAATAGGAGGAGTGTAAAATAAAGTTCGAACTGGCCAGAAAGTTTAACGTTCATTATAGAAATATATTACCCATTCCGCTGGTCCTTAAGTTACACCTCCAAGTTGTTGAAAACGTAGGCATTATTAGTTGACTACTGGAACAGTATTTTAGTAGCTTTCATTATTTTAGCAGAATGATCGATCCGGAAAACGGTTCAGCAGCTCCAGTGAAGATTCCTCAGGACTTTAGGAACCGTAGCCAGATCCCTGATGTTCTAGCCCTCTATCATGATGAAATACAATTTTTATACACACAGAGTTCACTGCACTACTCTACAACAAAAACTAGTCTTTTTCTTTACTTTTCAGGGCTATATATCTACTGTTCACTGATGCCTCTGGCTAGTGCTCATTTTCTTATCAATCTGGTTTTTTTTTTATAATTAGTTGTTTTCAGAAACATTCCTTCAATAAGGCTTTCAAACTAATTTTTGAATTCCTTTCCTAATTAGAAAATGAATTCTTAAAGTCTGAAATGATTTTAATTAAAAATTGAATTCTTATCTTTTTTTAATTAATAAAACTTTACTGTTGTTTTTGAGAATTTGAAAGCCTTTGGAAGGAATGTAGCTTTTAATCGCAAAACTTTACAAATTATTTAAAAGTAAAAAAACAAGTATTCCCGACGCAATGAAACTTTCGAACAATTATATACATTTAATATTTACAAATATATATACGCACAATCCACGCAATTTAATATATATATAAATTCATGAATATTTTATCATGAATTTATTTAGAGAATCGATCCAATTTAAACTAAACTAATTAATTTTACTACGTATTTGAAACAAGTTATTCCTTATGGAAATTAGCGTGGATTGAACGTATAAAGCCCCATTGCATCGGAAATTTAAGGTTAGTATTAGGGTAAATAACATGAAGCTAGGATCGAACTCAGATCCGACTGCTTCATTTCTTTTCACTTCAAAAAAAAACAATGAAAAAAAAATGACTTTACTTACGCAGGATATAGTTGCATAAGTGTATAGACTCTGGGAGAACAGCATGAGCGTGAATAATATAACCTGCCCAAGCTACAAATTATTATACATGTCTCACTGCGATCCATTTTTTGAATATTCAACTTATAAATGGGTTTATAATAAATCAGTCCGATAATCAAGTCTCATTTCCCTATGGTTGTATCAGTCGGTCCTCTGTATATATATCTGTCATTTAATAAATGTCCTATTGTTTCCCTGGATCAGGTGGCACATATTGTTTTAACTGTCTGGCATTGTAATGGTCATAGTCCCGGTCTTCCCTGGTTGTCATCAAGTTCCCATAGTCTATTGCTGTCATTGATTCTATGGCCTTTTCTGCGACCGAATGCCCAAACAACAATTCTTTAATATTATTCACTTTCCCTTTGTTCAACTGTTCTGTTCTCCCATGTCTGAAAAAAAAACTATACAGTGATATACAAATATTATGTATTAGCAGATACAACAAATCATTCTGTATTGAACACACTTGGTTTTTTATTATGGCGATTGACCCACTACTGTGCTGACAATCAAATTTGCTGACAAATTTATTTACATGGGCGCCAGTGAGCAAAATGAGATCAATAGGGCATGTGATATAACCCATTGACCCCCAAACCACATATGATAGACTTAACCTTTAATAAAACAATTGAATTGATGATGAGTAATATTATTTAATAACAGCCAACGCGTTCATGACCTGAGTTTAAATATAGGAGTTTAAATATTACTAAGCATGAGGCTTTAACACCAAAAAAAAATGTCAAAATTAATATTACAAGAACTTTTATTGGAGATATTATTCTAAATCTTGCTAGCCTGAAAGCGTGCAAACCATTTAAGCATTTTGCCAACTGCATCTGGCTGCTTGGTGTACACAAAGGGTCTTCACCTGCTTTGAGGTTACTCTAGAAATTATTGTCATTAAAGCGTAATGTCACACTGCATCGGACCGCTTGACAGATAATTCCCAGTTTGAAGGTCTTCGCCTTGCTTTGAGACTACTAAAAATACGGAGCGAACATTTAATATATATGCTAGCAAGCAATACTTTGAAATTAAGACTTTTATGATATCATATTGGATATTT
Source organism: Epiperipatus broadwayi (assembly GCA_028023455.1). Lineage (NCBI taxonomy): Eukaryota > Metazoa > Onychophora > Udeonychophora > Euonychophora > Peripatidae > Epiperipatus > Epiperipatus broadwayi. The sequence continues at coordinate 650,081 of JAQFVV010012717.1, read as the reverse complement.
TATATTATAACAACTGAGATAAACATAGTTAATTTTGACACAGAAAACATTTCATTTATTTTTACCCCAATGCTTTGATCTATGGACTCTTACAACTTTGCTAACGATATTTTTCCTATTGTCACGAATGCGTATAACACAAACGTATAATATATATATACTGATATAGTACACGTATAATTAATATATATACATATGAATAATTATTTTAACTAACGAATCTTTTACTGAACGAACATTTAAAAAAATAATCTTGAAAACATTTTTATAAGAAAGAATTAGAAAATGATATTTTAATTTATTAAATCATTTCAGTATATATATAACACTTTTTTTTAAAAAAAAAATATCACTCTACAGAAACATTTACTTTATTGGGATTTCAATTAACTGAGTAACTAAAATCACAATTCTAATCTCCAGGGCATGTGTGGGGTTTATTAAGTCGAGCCCCATGTTGGGCGCCAAAAACATAACCATGTACCGGTCGAAATCCACCACCACCGCACATCAAATCGGATTCAAACTCAGCTTAACCAAAACTGAATTCAAACCCAACTCAACAGCTCAGATAGCAGAAATCGACGGCACAGTGCTATGCGCCAAGAACTAGCTCAACGGTTGGTGAGGACTAGAGACCCTTTTACTGACACGAATATCAATTAACTTTGACTACTTTTAAATCGAATCATATGTATGTTCGGGTTGCCAACACAGACAGCGAGTATTAACATTTAAATAATTATAAAAAGAATGATGAACTAAGAAACCAAGTATGTTAGCAAATATTTAATAATAATAATAATTTGTTTTGTTCAATAAAATATAGATTGCATTAGTTACCTCTAGTCTTTAAAAGAATTGATAAATATAATAAGAGTGGCGGTCCTTATCATATGCCAACAAGTATTACACAACATGGGATTCTATGTCTATGCCCCCAACGAGAAATATAAAGGCAGATAAAAAACATTTAAGGTTATATTCGAATAAATATATATTAGTGGAACAAGAAATCAATAATTTAACATTTTGTGAGTATATAAACACTTGTAACTTAGGAGTTGGGGACATAGGTGAAAAACGGAGCTAATAGTTTATTATTAGCCAATTATAAAAATAATAAACATGGAATATTTTCTTTCGACTCGATGATTAATAGAACTTTCAAATTTAGTTCTAATGGGCGAGAATTACTATTTGAAATTAATATTATAATATTTGCATGAGGCAAATAGAACAGAGGAGCTCATCGAGTTGAAAGATTATTGGCATATAATTTTTAAATAGCATTAATAAATCACACGATAAATACACATATATAATATGTTAAACGAACTGCCAGGTAAGAAAAGAAAAAGTTTAAAGACTAGAGATTGAAAGAATTACAATATAAATTTATAGTAGCATTTTATAAAGATTTTCACATTAAATAATAAAGAGCTCTTAAATAGGAGGAGTGTAAAATAAAGTTCGAACTGGCCAGAAAGTTTAACGTTCATTATAGAAATATATTACCCATTCCGCTGGTCCTTAAGTTACACCTCCAAGTTGTTGAAAACGTAGGCATTATTAATTGACTACTGGAACAGTATTTTAGTAGCTTTCATTATTTTAGCAGAATGATCGATCCGGAAAATGGTTCAGCAGCTCCAGTGAAGATTCCTCAGGACTTTAGGAACCGTAGCCAGATCCCTGATGTTCTAGCCCTCTATCATGATGAAATACAATTTTTATACACACAGAGTTCACTGCACTACTCTACAACAAAAACTAGTCTTTTTCTTTACTTTTCAGGGCTATATATCTACTGTTCACTGATGCCTCCGGCTAGCGCTCATTTTCTTATCAATCTGGTTTTTTTTTATAATTAGTTGTTTTCAGAGACATTCCTTCAATAAGGCTTTCAAACTAATTTTTGAATTCCTTTCCTAATTAGAAAATGAATTCTTAAAGTCTGAAATGATTTTAATTAAAAATTGAATTCTTATCTTTTTTTAATTAATAAAACTTTACTGTTGTTTTTGAGAATTTGAAAGCCTTTGGAAGGAATGTAGCTTTTAATCGCAAAACTTTACAAATTATTTAAAAGTAAAAAAAACAAGTATTCCCGACGCAATGAAACTTTCGAACAATTATATACATTTAATATTTACAAATATATATACGCACAATCCACGCAATTTAATATATATATAAATTCATGAATATTTTATCATGAATTTATTTAGAGAATCGATCCAATTTAAACTAAACTAATTAATTTTACTACGTATTTGAAACAAGTTATTCCTTATGGAAATTAGCGTGGATTGAACGTATAAAGCCCCATTGCATCGGAAATTTAAGGTTAGTATTAGGGTAAATAACATGAAGCTAGGATCGAACTCAGATCCGACTGCTTCAGCTCATACTCCTATTAAATAATCTATACATTCTTTTAAAATGCTATACTAATAATATTGAAATATGTTTTTTAAAACTTAGACTTAAAATAAATATCAGTGAACTTCAATTATTACACAGAAAAATTTATGTAAATAATATTTATGTAGCATATGTAAACAATTAAACTTTATTAATTAAATTGCTACATCACTTAAGTATTACTGTTATTCATTTCATCATGTACTAGTATGTGTTTACTTTACTATCAGCATTACTTTAATAGCATAATATAGAAACTAATGTATCCTTGTAATGTAATAACAAAGAATTGATTATAATTTTATATTTCACTTAATGCAATTCATGCTACATGTTTTATCAAATATGCATTACATATATATACTGTTAGAAACAATAATATTTAAAATAATTCATCTATTTCAAATTCATAAAGTCTTACATTAGATAAATTCTATGATTCTTTTCTATGTAAAATTATTACTTTACTTTATGTGTTATTCTACTCCTTCTTAATAAACTTTTATCTACAAAACATCCTCTAAACTTATTTAAGATTTCCGGAAAACAACCTTCAACTTTAAATAAATATTAATTATTCAAATTATTTATACTTCGTCATCTATTTTCGGTAAATCTTTAATCAAACATAAACTTCTACATAAAACTTAACTTAATTTATCCAATAAAATAAAAATAAAATATAAACTTTGAGATCTCTTCCTAACTTGAAATAAAATAATTACTTATGAATAATAAATATAATTCTAATACTATAACATAAACAAAATATTTAAATTTATTTACGAAAGAATCATATAATTATTTCTAAGCTTCTTATGTAATGTTGTATCGTATTTATATCATAAATTCAAATTATGCATATTTAAATAAAACTGTCACTGCCAATATAATGTGTGTGTATTTTTAAAATAATCATACATTCATTCAAAATAACATAATATTTGGTTGATCTAAAGAAAACATATTAAATACATCAAAATTATTATTATTATACAACTTTTACCATAGATAATGAATTAATGTCCAGTCCATCTTCCAATATTCTTCGGAATTACAGCTTCATAAAATAATTCACATTTATACTCACGATCATTCTTTAAAATATTCTGTGTTATATTAATTATAAAATAAACTCATGCAATTAATCATTATATTATTTTTTAGTTACTATTTTAAGAAATGTACCTATCTTATTTTTAATAAATTAATAAGATTTAATTTTTATATTAGATAAATAAAACAAAATTCATATTACATAAATCCAGCGACGTTTCCTTTTCACCATAAAGTTTTTAAATCCTAGGCACATATTTACTGGCACACCATTTCCTGTTTCCGGTCCATCACGTGTTTTTTAAAAGTTTATGAAAAAAAAATGAAAACGTTCTTTTAAAAATAAGTTTCTCACAAGAAAATAAAATAAAATTAAAATAGTTTATAAGCTCCGGATCCAGTTCCTTAACGAAATTATTTAAAGTTATTATTTTAAATTAGTCCATAGTTTATGAAACATTATCATTTAATTATTTTAAATTGACTGGGACGTCCACATATTATTTGCGCATTCCATAAAATATCCAGGTAAGAATAAACTTCTTTATCTATAAACGACCAGCGTTTAAATTATTTCAATATAACAATTTTATTATATTAAGACTTTCAGCTAACTATATTTCAATTTATTTGCCTTTTAAAATTATTAACATTCAGTCTTTTAAACATAAAGACTTAGCAAGGCAAGTATTTATAAAAACTACTTTTATTTCTAATATCTTTCCTTAAGATATATTTAAATTTATATCTTACAAAATACTTTCTTTATAAAGAAGTACTTTATTCTTTAAAGTATTTAATTTTCTAATAGTCAATAGCAATTAGCTTTTAAAATTATATACTGCCCAAAATATTACTTTTCTCCATCTCGTAATTATCCGAACTAATCCAGCGTTTGTCATACTTTTAGTATAAAGTTTCCGATATATTTTCACTATATATGATGTTCCCATGACTATTTGCTTGTAAATTGAGCTTAATAAAGAGACGATTGATAGGGAAAATTAAATTAACACTGCATGTCTATCATTTTAAAACTTTTATAACTTATTTACAAGACACTCTTATAATTTTGAAAAATGATTTTAAAAGCGTCTATAAAATTTACTTAGCTATTTTTTTAATAACACAATTAACTTTAAAAATCAATCACAGAGTCCTCTCCTAACAATTGAACTGAGCTTTTATACCGGAAGAAACTTCCCATTTGATTGGTACATTTAAACAATCAACTTTGCTGGCTTATTTACATATTTACCAACAACACAAAATTAAAAATAAATAATGACTTATTTAATATTTATTACATTATTACATTTTTAAAATAATTCTTATCGTTTATTTAAATCTATTAAACACTTTTTAAAAAATATATTATTTCACTTGATTTTAATTTTAACTTTTATAACATTATTTAAAATACACTAAGTCTTTTATACGTTATATTTTTAAAGCAATATTTTAAAATCAGATTTAATATTTCACATTGAATATCTTTATTTTTTATCTCGTGATAACTCACGTATTATTTATAAATTTTACAACATAATTTTTAAAATAGTTTTGCAACTTTACTAAATAACTTCCAAGCATGCTTGTGTATATCTAACTAACATCTGTTTTTTTTTATAACACAAGAAACGCTTGTCAACGTCTAAAAATAAACTAACAATTGCATTTTTTTAAAATAAATATTTTTTAAATAAATAAGATATTATAATAGATTTTAAAATAATTATCCAATATTATTAAAATCAAATATTAGTCTTTTATTTAAGTACTTACAATAATTAAAATATTTATATTCTTTTATAATATTATTTTATCAACAATAAATATATGCATTTATTCTTACTTGTCTTTTAAACACTTTTAGCTTTAAATACCTATTTATTAAATATATTAATGCAGTATTGATTATGGCCATTTTTTCCCAACTATATATTATAATCATCATCATTTAAAATGTCTCTCTTTATATCAGCACAATTTCACATATCAAATACTCATAGATTGCTTTAATTAAACTTTTTGAACTATTACCATAAGCAAAATTAACATCACATATTCAAATATATCTTAAATTTAAAATTTTTAATAGATTAGCACAAAAATTAGATGGTGACCCATACAAAAGGGCACAATATATATATATATATAGGATTATTTCCATCATCTAACACTAAGTATTGAATGTCTTTAGAAAAGTTTAATTTTATTTAAATTTTCCAATTATAATCAACTGTTAATAATAGCATATTCACTACTTCATATTGGATGATGAAAATAGTCCAATATACAAATAAAATACCACCATCACAAATCTTAACGAAAACATATACATATATAGTTTCATATATGAATATATCTATAATACCTTTTAATTTAAAACAATGATAATTGATAAAAATAGCTTATTTATTTACAAATTAGTTTATTCATTGTATTTCTAAATTTAAAATCCTTTAATGGAATAATTTATAATAATCTGATTCATACAGCAATTGTAATGGTATGTTCTGTAATTATGTACACCTGCTTCAATTTCTTCTAGATTGCAGTTTTTAAACTATCTTTATGTTGAATAGAGATGATTTAATATATGCTAGTATATTTTAGTTTTAAACCATTTTTTTTAAATGTCAACAACAATAATGAATAGTCATGGAAAACTATTCAGGAAAGTTTACAATTTGTAAAATATATAAATAAAATAAATATATACATTAAAATTAAATATGCCATTTATGTGATAATGCAGTGCATGAGTTTTTCTTGTTTATTGCTTTGATATTATTTACTATAAACCATGCCATTTTTTTTTTTTCGATTATTATGTTCAATACAAACAACATCAATATTAATAGGATCAAAATTATGTCCAGATTTAATTTCATGTTCCAAAAATATAGATTTAACATTTGAGTCTATTTTAGCATGTTTAAATACATATTTATGTTGTGCTAATCTTGTAAGCACAATTGGCACAAGATTCTCCATAATAAATTGTATTGCATTTTGGTTCATTACATTTGATTTTATAAACTATTTGTAGAGACTGGTTTGGAGATAATTTATCTTTAGAATTGTTTAAAATTTGATTAAGATTAGAAGGTGTTCTAAAACTGATATTATAATTATTTAAACAAATTGTTTTCATCCTTTTAGATATATTATGTATATAAGAAAGGCTGATCCATGCATTATTATTATTAAGGTTTTTAGTATTCAAAGATGAATAAAAAATTTAAGAGTTTTGTTGATAAATTATAATTATAACCTGATTTAATTAAATCTTTCATAAAAAATTCAATGTTGTTTCTTTTATCTGCTTCAAACTTACATAATTTAAAGTTTCTATACAAAAACATTTAAATCCAGCTAATTTATGAGAAATTGGACTAAAAGAGTGAGATTCAACTACACTAAATATTGATAGGCTGTATAATCATTTTATAACTATTTATGAATTTATATGTCGAATTTACATATCTAAAAACTTTATACTGCCAAATTTATTTTCATCTTCTATAATCCAAACCAAAAAAGATAAAAGAGATCATTCATCTTTCATTTTGATAATAGTTTTCTCTTCAGCATATATAAAAACATCATCTACATATCTTATATATAAAGGTGATATTGCTGTAGCAAACATTTTTGGAATAATTTCTAATTCAAATTTATTAAAAACTATATTACAAATAATTTCACTTAAAGGTAGTCCCCTAGGCCATTTATGTTCCATTGTATAAAACTCTCTATTAAAAAGAGCTGTGAGATCATTATCCATCCATTGAAGAATATCAATAATAAAATTTATTTTGCACTTATTAAAATTTAAATTAATTAAAATATTATTAATAATATTAATAGATAATTTTCATGAAACTGAACCATAAAGTTCTGTTGTAGTTAGGATTTTACAAATTAGTTATAAAATGGTTATAAAGCCTATCAATATTTGTGGTGTAGTTGATCCTCATTCTTTTACTTCATTTTCTCATAAATTAGTTGGATTTAAATGTTTTTTATATAGAAACTTTAAATTATGTAAGTTTGAAACAGATAAAAGAAACAACATTGAAATTTATATGAAAGATTTAATTGAATCGGGTCCTATGATTAACATTTTTTAAACAAAACTCTTAACACTTTTATTCAACTTTGAATACTAAAAACTTTAATAATAATAATAATAATAATAATAATAATAATAATAATAATAATAATAATAATAATAATAATAATAATAATAATAATAATAATAATAATAATAATAATAATAATAATAATAATAATAATAATAATAATAATAATAATAATAATAATAATAATAATAATAATAATAATAATAATAATAATAATAATAATAATAATAATAATAATAATAATAATAATAATAATAATAATAATAATAATAATAATAATAATAATAATAATAATAATAATAATAATAATAATAATAATAATAATAATAATAATAATAATGATGCATGGATCAGCCTTTCCTATATACCTCATATATCTAAAAGGATGAAAATAATTTATTCAAATGGTTATAATATTAGTTTTAGAACACCTCCTAATCTTAATCAAATTTTAAACAATACTAAAGATAAATTATTCCCAAATCAATCTCTACAAATAATTTATAAAATTAAATGTAATGAACCAAAATGTAATGCAATTTATTATGGAGAATCTGGTGCTAATTGTGCTACAAGATTAACATAACATAAATATGTATTTAAACATGCTAAAATGTTAAATCTATATTTTTGGAGCATGAAATTAAATCTGGACATAAATTTGATCCTATTAATATTGATATTGTTTGAACTGAGCATAATGATCAAAAAAAATAAATATAAAGAATTATGATAGCAAATAGTATCAATGCAATAAACAATAAAGACTCATGTCTTGCATTATCACTTAAATTGCATATTTAATTTTAATGTATATATTTATTTTATTTATATATTTTAATGTAGTTTTGTGAGTATAACCAACCTGGTCAAAAATATTGCTTAGATATTATTTTTATTAAAATTTTAAACTTTCAATAGTTTTCCATTACTATTATTATTATACTCAAATTAAGGGGGGAAATATTTTATTATATAATAAAGAAATAAAAAAAAATTAAAGCAAGGTACATTTTGGAGTTGATTTTTTTTTATTATGTCAATAAAGGCAGGAAGACAAGTTTGTTTGTTTTTTCAAAGTAAAATTTAATTTTTTATAACTATGTGATCTTTTTTATTTATATATAATATTTTTTTTAAAACCTACATAGAAGGAAAAAAGAGTATATATTATATCACAATATTAAAAACTGTTGACTTTCTAAAATATATATTTTTTCTCATGTAATTTTATTACTTCTAAAGATATTTGTAATAATAAATATTTATAAATATTTTTTTCTGCTTGAGCTACTAATCAAACTCATGGCAGAATATATAAAAAAAAGTCCTTGTGTGGTTAAGTCTCAATTTAGTTATGTTTAATCTTTTGCTAAAGGTTTAAAATAAATTTTTAAAAAATAGTCTCAATATAATAGTAGTGAATTTATTTTATATATTCCTTTTAACTTTTGAATCTTAATTAACATAAAATTGAAAATTCTTGTTGTCAAAAATAAATAATTAACCTTATTGAAAACCAAGGCAAAAACTGCCAATCCACAACTACTTTTCTAATATTTTAATTTTCTTTTCATTTTCTAAATCAGGTAGAGACATGTTAAAAAAGAACTTGAAGTTAAAAGAAATTTTAAATACTACTCTTAAAAATTAAAAAAAAATTAAATTACTGCATTTATATATAATCATTATAGTTAATATTAACCTTGAATTTTTATATACTTGAAATTACTCTGATATTAAAATTATATTCACAAAATGTTTGCAAATAATAATTATGATGGACATTCTTAATGATCAAATGTGAAAGGAATAATATTTAAATGGTAGTAAAATAAATTTTTTGTTTTTTTACCATTTTCTACTTTATATACATATTGTAATCATATATTTAACCTTGCAGGTTAGATATATGTTGTAATGCTTTAAAAAAAATTTGAGATTATAATAAATAAATTTCTCTATTATTATTAAACTGTAAAGTCTTAAGCTAAATGTTTTAATATTATTTATTAAAATAATTCACTTGACCTACTTAAATCTTAATTAATTAGAAAATACTTAGATTGTTTAATATTTGTTTAAAAGTCTAAAGTTAATAATTTGAATTGAAAGAAGAGTTATTTTAATGGTTGCCATGTTTTAAATAGATGCAACAGATAAAGTTATTTTATTTTGTTAATTTGTTTAGGATCTTTGTTTGTGAGTTTTTAAAATAAATGGTTTTAAAATAATAATTTATAAAACATTAGTTTATTTAAGAGTGTTTAAAGTCAGAATTTAGAGATATTAAATTTAACTCTAATTAATTGGAATAAGTTTCAATTTAAATCAGTTTTAAAGGTTAGTCATTAATTTAGTTTCATTATTTTAAAATCTTGTTTATATTTAGTTTACAAGTGTGTGTATGAATATTTGGACATTCATGTGAAAAATTGAGAAATTTAAGAGATATTAAAAATTATATTTTAATTTTAAAAAGGGTACATTTAAAAGCTTTTGTAGGAGTGTATTTTAAATAAAGGTGTAATAAAAGAATATAAGTAAATAAGTTTAAATTGATTAAATAAATCATTTATTTAACAATTAAATTCAATTAAAAAGATCATTTGTATTTTAATTGTCTGACTAAATATCACATATGACTAAATATCCAAATTAAGTAAAAAGTTGAAGGTCAATTATGAAAGATAAAAATGCACTAATAATTTTAATATTATAATGTAATACTCAAATGGGGTTTGTTGAATGGTATTACATTACAGAAAATGCAGTAGAAATTTTAATGTGCATATGTGTTAACACTATTATTAAGGATACACTTCACTTTATTTTAATTTAAAATTGATTGGTTTTGTTCAACTATTATTTTCACATTTTATTTTGAATCAGTTTAAAAGTCAATTTTTTTATCGTTCGGAATGACTGAATAAAGTTAAAAACATTATCCGTTGCAGTACTACATTTAAAGCATATGTTCAGCTGCCTTATCAGATAGTAAATAATGGAAAAATGCTAAAATTTTTAGTAATTTTTAAAAGAAGTCAATGGAAAACTGAATGCACATTAGGAAGCATATGTTATTTTATTATTATTCTAAAGCATTAAATTCAAACTCTGGCTGTAATAATTACCTTTGACAATTTAAACAATCTTTTAATTAGTTACTAACACTAATTTTAATTACTAATTACATGTTTAAAAAAAGAACAATAAATCATTTGAAAAAGTTATTATATTTATGTCAAGCTAAAAGTATGTTAATGATGAACTATTGTAAAAGTATTGAGTATTTTAAAAACAGAAGAAATTACAATGATTTTAACTTGTATTATAACATTTTAAAGAAAGGAAAAGTCATCAAAAACCAATCTTTTAAGTATTTTGGGGAAAAGGCTTTATTTAGCTTTTTTCATATTAAGACGGATAAGCTAATGTTGGATTAATATAATTATCCATTCCAAGTTCATAAGTCTATTTATTTAGAATATTTTTCTAAATAGCTTTATTGTTTTCTTAAATATATTACTTTACATTAAAAGAAAGAACAAAATAAATTTAGACTGATGTGATACTTAATATTATAAAATATATAAACTTATAATATGGAAGTTTATAAAGACCTGTTTAATTAATATTCTTTTTCTCATTTCTTCTCTAATTTGTATTACAATTACAAATGTTGTTATAAAGGAAGTGTATATTATTTAAAGTATCTACTATCAGCTGGTGTCATGTTTAAATTTGTTAAATTTTATATTGCAAACATTTTTCTTAAAGAATTTCTGCTATAAATTTTCATGTATGTATCCTCTGTTTACCTAAGTGAAAGTCTATGTTCCTGTATTTTTAAAACAAGAAGAAAAAAAAATTTGAATAAGAAAGATAATTTTCATTGCAAGATGGAAAAAACTTTAATCTCTAATCTAAAAAGTGGTAAAACACATAGTTAACATATATGTTTTTATGGATATTTAAAATTATTATTAATATTATGTAATTATAATTTATGTGCTATATTATTATTGTTTATGGTATTATAAATATGTTTATGATGGTACATGTCCAAGAAACAGAGTTGGTAAGAAAGATACAATAAAAGGTTTATTTTATAAGTGCTTTTATTATGATTTGGAGTTCTCGTATTTCTTGTTTCAAACTTAATAAATAAATGTATCCAGGGTATGTCTTTTTTATATATCTGATATGAAAGTTAATATATAAGTTATGTACATCGATATCTGCAAGAATTTAGATAGTTTATAAAATTGAATGTTATTATCATTATGCAATGATGATTTGTTGGTATACATATAGTGTTCAACTGAATGGATGCGTTGTATATCTTTGTATGTGTGGTGCAATATTGCTTATTTATTTATCATTAATATCAAATTTATGCCTTGCGTAGTTAATAATTTGTATGTGGAATAGAAATATGTGTCAGTTTAAGCAATTTTAGGTCGATATTATATTATTTATTATGAGAGTGTGGTTTGCTTATTTGTCTGCACTGCCTTCACATAGTTATCAGGTGCCTATTCATATTTTTACTTATCCATATTTATTACCCACATTGTTTGGAATTTAATATTATGTATATTTTGGTAGATTATAATATCTGAAAGCATATTTATTTCAATATTATTTGCTCTGCTACAATTGAAATATATTGTCAGTGTTGATCATATTTATTTCCTCACCCATCATAGGTATTATTATTGTTATATCAGTGTAATTATCTCCCATAGTATATTTTTTTACTATCTTTCTAATATAAATGTGTCTCCGCACTGATTTTCAAAGCTGTCTTAGTTATGTAAAGGATATAATATTTTAACAAAGACAAAACTCTCCATACAGTAGTACCACCCAGTGTTAACCAGAGTAATCAATGGATGCCAGAGGCTTGCACAAAATCCCCATCTCGTACCTACTCATCCAATATTCTCAGACTAGTTTCTGGCTTGTGGCCTTCCTCAGCGAGAAGCTTTGGATCTGAGAGCACTGCACCTAGATCTTATCATCTAATGCAACCCTCCAGCAAACACCTTTTATCTCTACTTAACTACAAAACTATGAGAATAAAATTGAAAACACAATAATATTTTCAATCTAAGCTCAATAGTTTATATAGTCATATGGGTCTGCCAGTTTAGTAACCATATATTTTGGTGTCTTTAGCTCTTTAACAACCATCGCCACCACTATCCTATTAGGCAGGATTGGTGTTAAACCACTAAGCATCACATGATCACCATTTCTTATGTTAGCACATCTTTTATTAACAAAGGCAAAACCCTCCATACATTAGTGCCACCCAGTGACAAACAGAGTAATCAATAGATGCCAGAGGTTTGTGCACAAAATCCCCGTTTAGTACCTACTAATCAAATATCTCCAGACTAGTTTCTGGCTTGTGGCCAAAGCTCGAAGGCCACAAGCCAGAAACTAGTCTGGGGATATTGGATGAGTAGGTACTAAACGGGGATTTTGTGCACAAACCTCTGGCATCTATTGATTACTGTATGGAGAGTTTTGACTTTGTTAATAACAGATGTGCTAGCATAAGAAATGGTGGTCATGTGATATAATATCTTACTGTTGACCTGAATATAGGTGTATAAATGTATTGTTTTACTCTGTGTATATAATATTTTAAAGAAAGACCATATTAGATAAAAGTCAGAACTTTTGGATGATAATAATTGCTTGTATTGAAAATTTATTAGGGATGATTTATGAAAAGGGACATTTATCTGTAAAATTTAATAATTAAATATATTAAAAATATTAATATTTATTGCAAATAAATATTCTAAGGTATGGCTATTATTACATGCTGAAAATAAATATTTTTTGCTATTAATTAAATACATTTCTGTTTCATTGACACTATAACATTATCACATTTGTTACTTAAAAAATCCATTTTACTAAAGTTTTCTTTATTAATTATTTTATAAGAGTAACTTCAATGATCACATAGAGTTTATTCATTAATTTTGCTTATTATTTATTCTACCTGCATTATTAGAAGATAAATACTATGTTATTTGTTTTATTTCAATTGCACTTGTAATATATTTGGAATCGTAAAATATACTCTTAATGCCTGCTGCATTATTTCATGTTATTGCTTATTAAAAGTTGCATTATGTATTTTATAGTTGGTAGTAATGAAACACTTATACTTGAAAAACTTGAAAATATTTAAAAATATTTCTATTTGTTAGCCATATATTATTTAGGCCTTTGAATATTCTATTATTGTATACTTTCATTTCTGCTTCCTTAAAAATATTAATGTTAAGAATAAAATTAAGAAAAGAATATAAAAATGTTTAATCTATAGCTTGAATAACAGTTATCACATTTTAAGAATTTAAAGAATAATACCATTAGCATTTTTCCAAGTACATTTTGAATTTGAACCCTGAGATAAAGACATTTTAGAAACTAAGATGAGATTTTAAAATTGTAAAAAAAAAACTATATTTTAAGTAAAGTAAAAATAAAACCTGAAATAAGATTTAATATAAGAACCTTACATTTTAATAATCATAATTAGTTATTACGTTGGCTATAAGAGGACTCATAGTCTGTGAAAAATTCATAGGTATTGCTTGTGTAACCTTTGATTCCAGTTTCTGTTACAGTGCAGAATCCTTGTTTGCCAGGTTATGTGGCTGGTTTTTGGTGACCAATGTGGTGAGCTTTTGGTCCATGTCCTATGATTATTTGCTTAGGTTGCAGTATATATAGTAGCTGTATGATTGGGCTTGAGTATATCAAACCTTATTTAAATGATCATTTCTGAAAAATTTTAAATTTTAATTAATAACAATTACAAAATATTAAAATCAGTGAATTACATCAATGGTATGTTATAGTGTTTGCTAGATTGTACATTTAAAATTCAGTAAATTATATCCTTAAATATTCTGAGGGTGATAAAAAACTTAAGATTGTTCAAAACACACTAGAAAATCTGCTTGAGTGTAGATAAGACTTCATACACATTGTAAGGTTTCAATAATAGAAAATGATAATTGAACAGTATTATTATTAATTTAGGATATAAAGATGTTTGGTATTTTATCATTGTTGAATAATAATTGGAAAGATTAAATTTATAAGTCTTTTAAATCAATATTTATAATCAATTCCTAAGTATATTTTTATAGTGAATTAAAACATTATTGAATGGTCTGGGTAGTTATCAAAAAGGAATGGAGAAGGAGAAGTGTTAATTATATGCATACTGTCCTGTTATTGGTCTATTTTTAAGTGTACCACAATCCAATGTAATACAAGGCATAAATAACTTAAGCGAGTTTGTAGGGGAAGGAACTATCAAGAAAGAAAAATCAGAGTAAAGACTTCAACATCTAAAATCTATAAAATTAAAGAAAGAAAGAGCTGAAAAAGTTAGAACACTGGGATTGAAATGAACAAGATTGAAAAATAATGTATTTTTAAAAACATGGAATAAGAAATTTTAATTCCTTGTATACATTGTAACAGTCATATTTGAACATCCACGCAACAAAATACAGAGTTTTGGTAAATTATACCAAGGCTGATCTAGATGAGGGTTTGAGACCAAATCTGACCGCACCTCAGCTCCTTCACCAACACTCCCTGACTTACTACCTTATGAATGACATATATGAAGTTACACTCGTAATCTCTCAATTTTCGCGCCGGCAATAGCAAAGGGTAAAACGAGAGACTCGGGGATATTTAACTAAATGTTTTATAGCTTAACCAAACACACTCACACAACCTATGGCTGATTATCTCATGCATATAAAATCATTATGGATGGTGATTTAATATAAATAAAGTGAATAATACTGCAGACGTTAATAGATTTTAAAATTATTTAATATTGACAAAACACAAACAATAACAATTAAATATACTGAATATTCCACTCGCAGGTGGGATGGTGAAATTATGAACTACACATTCTGTAATCAATTGTACTTAACGATCATTATTCTATTATATCATTTATACGTTAATAATTATTTTATGTCTATACTGATGTCTAAACCATGTTTTGCCATTCCTACTCAGTATGTTAAGGGTTAAACTCTAAGAGAGTGGGAACTTTATACAATGTGTACTTAAATTTATCATTACGCGATGAGCAGACAATGTGCTCTTTATGTGGGTATTCTTAGATAAACTAGATCTTAGGTTCAGATCAATGTTGAACAATTAATATACAGCAGATGAACTGGCGTTTTGTAGCATAACTTCTGAGGCTACGGCGCTATGCAAATTACATCAGATGCGGCTTGAATGTGCTTTTACTCATGAGATTCAGTAACGTTTACTCGGTTCTCAGATACCACTCGCCTGCTATACATGAACTTTTAGTTCGGATGCTCGAACGGCCACGATATAAGATGCTGGATTCCGGTGTTCCAGTTTTTAAAGGAGGAAATGGGCATGACCCTTAAAATCATTATCCCATTCAAGAGAAGGCTGTCCGAACTAAGGATGATAAGATAGCCCTTAAAACCTAATCTTATCTTAATAATTATATGATAGCAAGGTGGAATGCACCTCAGTGCTTCGTAAAAACCCATTCAGAACGCTTTTGGAATCTTAATTATAACAACTAGTAAAGCGCGAAATCTATAGTTTCTTCTGCAAACTACCCTACGCCAGTTAATTAAATAAACACTGAAATTGTGCTAAAGAGGACTTTATTAAAATTGATCTAGTTTATTAATTAACTACATATTATATGCAATTACCTTAAGGGGGTCTAAAGCATATCTGGGGCTTAAACTTGGCTAACTACTGAATATGCCTTAAATTATCACTCTCTTTTATTTAACCAAACAAACCTTTTAATAAGCAACATATGTGATATTAAGCTACGCATAGCAGTTCAAATAATACATCAAAGTAGGTTTCGGACCAGAGACAATCTATAGATATGCCAAACAGCATAATTACTTTACTTGAGAACAAAACATCTCTTTAAGTTATAATAATTAATAGTCTCTGCTCCGAAGGCAAAGCATAAATCAATAAATGCATTTTAACAAAATATATATATATATATAGATGCTAAAGTATAGATGCAAATAGAGAAAACAATAAGGCAAATAAGCTTTTATAAGTTGAATTTAAAAAAAGAGATTTAAGAATTTGCGATCAGGCAAGATTTACATTTAACTTTTAAAGTATTTTAAAATTATACAGGTTGAGATACGTTTATCTAATACAGTTAATTACTTTAAGAGAGAATACACCTTTTAAACATAGTGTGATTAATTTATAAAATTTGAATGGAAGAGTTTGTGCACATTACTTATTATATAGTTAGCTTTAGGAAAGATTTATAGATCGCTATAGCTTTAAGATTTAGTTTGATTGAGAAGTGGTTACCGGTTATTTATCTGGAGGCTTGCAGCTTGAAAGTATGAAATACACGCATGGACTGATTTATCTGAGCTGGTTCATCATTGGGCTATTCTTTAAGTAGGGCTGTGGTTTGGATCTCTGGGCTCCATAAACGGTTCTTGACCATCAGGAAGATGGCCTTAGCTTTTCTAGCCACTTATTTGCATGGTAGAAACTGGGCCTGCTGCCTGGATATAAGTTGAAACACGAGTAAAGCAAAAATGGATGACGATTTCTTTCAACTGCCTTTTTTATACTTTTTTAACCCCCCCCTCTTACAGTTCATTCACAATCTTTATTTTTAGACTTTAAAACCTAAGAAGTCTTAATTGCATCAGCTTCAGACGAATCGGTTGATTGATTTCAGGTTTATTCATTGTTCCTTTTGTTTTTCTCCGATTCCAGTTCCAATCTGGATTTCAGTGCAGGTTTAATTGTCCAACTTTTATTTTATTAAGAATCCTAAAATCTGGATTTGTACCGGCGGTGTCCCATGAGATTGGTAAAGTTCTTTTTTTTTCTTTCTTTAAACATTGGATTGCTTCTCCTTTTCTTTTACTGAAAGAGATTTAAGCTGCTAGCGTTTTATCCTAGACGTGAGACATCTACCTTTGTTTTTAGTTGCTCTACATGATTAAGTAATTGGGTACTTTAAAGCCAGTTTGAAATACTTTAGAGAATTCTGTTCTTATCTAATATAATTTTCCCAGCTTGAAACCAATTCCATTATTTAAAATCATAAGATGAATATTTATAAAATTATAAGGTGTGTACGTTATATAATGATAATATTCAGATGTGAATATACCATTTCTTTAGCAAATAAAATTATTATAAAATATATACAATTATAGCAAACGTGTGTGCATATACAATTACACACATATAGTGTAAATATACGTTTTTCTACATGTTAAATTCCCAAGTATACAGTTATATATATGTGTACCTTTAGGGTTTGAACTAGGGAAATGAAGGCTACTGATTTCTAGAATAGGTGAAACGTATGACGATGAAATCATACTGTTTCAACATTCTAGCTACTTTTCCATAGATTTAAAATTCCTGTAATTCATACTGGAGGAGAAAAGAAAATGAGAGCCAAATTGGAAATTAATTATCTGACCAAGTGCGACTTCAAACTCAAGACTAAACAAGAAATTGTAAGCATGAACTTTTATTTTATTAGTCAGTTTATATATTTAAAAGTGATGCATGAATTATTTAGAGTGGCAAGAAAAAGAAAAAAAAAATGTTTTTGCGTGCTCTTTATAAATAAAGAAGAAAAATACGTTTTGCTGAAAATTATAATATTAATAAAAATCTGATTAAAAATAATAATAATAATTTGAATAAAACTTTTAAAATTTAAGTCAAACAAACTAAAAGTCATTTCAAATAGTATAAGGTTTAATCAATTTAAAAAAAAAAAATGCGTGAACTTATTTCCTATTCTTATTTAAAAATGCTAAGGATGTTGTATTTATAATTTCAATCAATTTAATAAATCTTCGATAAAAGAAAATAATAATAATTCTTCCTAGTATTAATAAAGAACATATTAAAATTTACTGATAGAAATAAATATCTACTTCTTAATCTCTATTGTGGAACATGTGAGTTAACAATAGCGTTAAATGTTTTAAAAATTCCAGGATCGTTTTAAAATTATTCCAGATATTACCATAAGTGGAAAAATCAATAAATGATTTTAAAAAGTTTTATCTTGTTGACCTTACTAAACCTATAGCTAAATTTTAAGGAAAATTGTCTGCAGAAAATATGAATAAACATTATGGTATTATTTTGTTGCTACACAGTTTTGAAGTGTTTGATTTTGTTTCACTGTACCAGGATCAAATATAATAATAATAAAAATATATGGATGCATTACTCATAAAATGTTTTGTCCATTATGAGAGTCAGCTCATAATAAGGGAACAAACTTTGAACTTAGGGGGATAAAGTAAAATGGAATAAAATGTTTTTTTTACTCATGTTTAGTATTATAATATACTGTTTGTAATATGTTATTGAGATATATATTGTGTTTGTATTTGTGGTATGAATATATAATTACTTTAAGGACAGATTAATATAAAAGTATATACATTTATTATATTACATTTTTTTATTTTACCAGTTGGCTAAAAATATAATATTAAATCTCGTTTATCTAGACACACACACACACACATGGAGAGAGATATTCATCTCTTGCATTTTGAAAGCATCTTCTGATATTCTATTGATAGGTCAACAGATAGAATAATTTGTCAGAGGTATAGTATAAACCACTAAACATCACATGATCACTATCTCATACTAGCACAATAATTGTTATTAAACAATTCAAAACAAAACAACACTCTCCATATAGTAGTGCCATCTTGTGCTAACAAGAGCAATCAATGGATGCCAGAAGGCTTGTGCATAAAATCCCTATCTAGTGCCTACTCATCCAATATCCCCAGACTAGTTTCTGGCTTGTGGCCTTCGTCAGTGAGGAGCCTTGGATCTGAGAGCACTGCACCTAGATCTTAGGATCTAATGCAACCCTCCAGCACCCACCTTTTAACTCTATTTAACTACAAAACTATGAGAATGAAATTGAAAACACTATTAATATTTTCAATCCAAGCTCAATAGCTTATATAGTCATATGGGTCTGAACTCAATTCAGTACCCATACATTTTGGTGAACTCAATTCAGTACCCATACAATGTATGGGTACTGAATTGAGTTCAGACCCATATGACTATATAAGCTATTGAGCTTGGATTGAAAATATTAATAGTGTTTTCAATTTCATTCTCATAGTTTTGTAGTTAAATAGAGTTAAAAGGTGGGTGCTGGAGGGTTGCATTAGATCCTAAGATCTAGGTGCAGTGCTCTCAGATCCAAGGCTCCTCACTGACGAAGGCCACAAGCCAGAAACTAGTCTGGGGATATTGGATGAGTAGGCACTAGATAGGGATTTTATGCACAAGCCTTCTGGCATCCATTGATTGCTCTTGTTAGCACAAGATGGCACTACTATATGGAGAGTGTTGTTTTGTTTTGAAGGTATAGTAAAATGACACTATCGTTTTATTATATGGAATATTTTATATAAGTATTTTACATTTGTTAAATTTTGCCTATGAATTAGCATATCCACTTTAATTATAGAATGTAAATTATTCTTCATTGTCTGCATGTGTATTACTTGTTATAACAAAAATGTTATTATGCTTTTAAAAATAATTAATGGTTGTTTGACTGCCAATGTTGGTTTATTTAATACCCCATTAGTTTATGCATTGTGAAATGGGATATTTATCTTTTAACTTTTATTGTTAGAATTATTTTTATCTTGCTATTGTGTTGAGAAGGACTTGTGATAATTTTTATCTGATAAGTATGTGTAGCATATATTGGCATCAAATATTGTATCATGGATATTGTGCATGGGTAGATGGAGCACTCTCCCATTGCTTATTCCTTGAGAGGATTATATTGTTGAGGCAGATAAATAATTAATGCTTAGTTAGCACAGTTAATCCCTAGAGATGCTTATATTCATGACATGTATTCTATTTCCCTGTGATGAGAAAATGTCCACACATTTTGTACCCAGGAAAAAGGTATTGGAATTGGCCATATTATTGCACAACACTATAATGTTGTTTTGTAGAGCCTCTCTTTATTGTCTGATCCCTCATGATGTTATGTAGTTATTTTTCCACCATGTATGGTGAAGTTCTTGGTATTTTATAATTATATAGCAATGATAGGATAAAGTTAGATTCAGGGGCACTGGTTTATCTATAGTATTTGCCTAATTGCAAATAGTGTTTGTATAATGTAGTACTTCCAAAAGTTCATAGGCAAGCCAATCAAAA
Source organism: Epiperipatus broadwayi (assembly GCA_028023455.1). Classification (NCBI taxonomy): domain Eukaryota; kingdom Metazoa; phylum Onychophora; class Udeonychophora; order Euonychophora; family Peripatidae; genus Epiperipatus; species Epiperipatus broadwayi. The sequence goes on along the minus strand of JAQFVV010012717.1, from coordinate 629,133 downwards.
CTTACTAGTAATTTTAAAATTTTTGTATGGCATAGCAAGAGATACACATGTGCAATGTCATTGTATTTTCATCAGGCAGTGATTTTCCAATGGATCGGTAAGACAGGTTAATAATTAGAATGATTATGTTGTGGACATAGGTAGGGTTTTTGTGTCATGTATATATTTGACTTCTAATGTCTGTCCCCACATTAACATAATAAATTTCTTCATATTGAATAATAATAATTATTTGTGCTGCATATAATGATTGCCTGTATATCCTATTCTGATATAAATAAAATATCTATAGTGTAACATGCTACTTTATAACCTTAAGTTTTAAATTTTAAGGTTTTCACTTATCCTAAATATTTGAATACATTTTTGTTTGGTAATTAACATCCTGCGCTAGAATATAAAATAAAAGAAACATAATGGATAATGATAGTGATAATGGAGGTATCACTGTACTATACTATTTTATATATTCTTCACGTATTTAATGGGATGTATCTTGATTTATATAATGTCTCTGTCTTGTTTCAGATAAGGTTTCTGAAAGATAGATATTCAATTATTTCTGATGTTCAAAGAAATTTTGTAAAATAGTGTAAATAAATCTTGTTGTTTTAAAAGTTTATTTAGTTGTCTGTGTTTTTATTGCTAATCATCATACAAATTATTATTGTTATTGCTATCGACACATTATCTTATTATTTTGAAGTCATCATCAATTAATATAGTATATTTGACTATACACAGATATATCATAAGTTTGTTAAGCCCTTATATTTTAAAAGTACATTTAAAGCATCATCACTTAGTGACCAAAATATTGTTAACCTTAAGTGCATATATTATTTTAAATAGTATATTAGAAGACAAACCCTTAAGTTTGATTTAACCTGTTTATTTGAACCATCAGATATATCATTCACCGATCTTGATCACATGGCCCATAATTATTTAATAAAAGAAAGTTGGTAAGTTATTGTGTTTAGTTATTAAAAGTTTATTTGTATTTCTGGAAGATTAAAGTTTATAATATTTATGGAGTTTATTAAGTTTATTGGGAATTGCCAAATATCGTTTATTAATTCTGTTTTGTAGTATGAGCTGTTTTGTTTGCTATATTTGGATAGTGGCAAAATCTCTCTCATTGACCCAATTATATCTTGTAAAATAATAATATTTAAATATATGAATCCTGAGAAGAATAAGTTACTAATACACAATGTAAATTTTTATACTTACAGTTATTTCTTATACTTGAATTTGAGTTATGTTATTTTCACAGTTTTATTAAAGTCAACAAACCTTTAATGTGTAAATTTCTTCTTTTACTTTAAAACTTATAGTTTGTTTTGCCCTTATGGTGAATATTCCGGTTTTGTCAAACTTAAATCCCTATTTTATTTTAGTTTATCTTATTATCACTTAATACAATATTGATTTGTAGTTAGAGATCTCATTCTCCATCATGAACATTATTCTCCTATTTCATCTTGATCTTTCTTTATTTCTTCATTCTCATTTGATCTTAATTCATTACCATAATTGATTCACCCTTCTGGATTTTATTCTATTGTCATCTTAATCATTCATTAGCTCTTATTCTATCATTATTTTAATCATTCATTATTCTAACACACCTTTCTCTTCTCTTCACTCTTAAGCTCATTTCACTTTATTATTTTATTATTACTTATTTTCATCATCCATTTAGTCATCTGCATCCTAATTTATTTTATACTTAATTCATGATTTTAATTTTATATTCATTCCATGGATCTAATTATTAATTATTTATTGGTTTGTTGAACATTAAATTTATTTCATAATATTTTATTTGTGGATTTTAATGCTAGATTACCTAAGAGTTATTATCTTCATGGAAACTTTGTGACCTTTAAATTTATTGTTTCATGCTAGCTTGGTTGGTTGTAAGAAATAATATCTTTAGTTTATCTTTTTTTTTTATGCTTATATTCTTAATTATTAGTGTAGTGAGGATTACAATATAAATGTGTGTGTGTATTGAATCAGATTGCATGAGACAGTGGATATTAACATAATGAATATGCAAATCTCCTTATGTAATATTGTTTATTTAATAAATTTTATTGTATGGAAGTCCCATATAATAACATAATAATAATGAGGGAAATTATTTAAGAATGGTTTGCAATATTTTGAAATTATAATGGCAAAATCATAAGATAAAAGAATTTGTTGCATGTAAGGGTCCATTTTTGTATGATAAAACATATGAATTTAAAATATAATTAAATGGTTTATTGCTTGGGAACTTATGAGAAGTTCAACCACTGGAAGTGTCAAAGCTGGCTACAATCTCTAGACTTAAGCTCCAGAGTTCATCACTCTACCATAGCATTAAACTATGCAGAGCAAGTAAAAAAAAGTAAAAAGTATTTAAAAGTGTACTTTGAACATGATTTTCTGGGATAATAAAGCCTATTTATGTTATGAAACTTACTTCAAAGATAGTAAAAAAAAATTGAATGTTTTGTATAGTCATTGCAAAAGTAGCATTTAACTTTTTCTTTCTCTTTTTATTTTCAAGTAAAGGGTTATATTATTTATGAAGGATTAGTAATAAATGAGTGAATAAATTCAAAAATACTACTGTAAAAAAGATTTTACTTTGATCTCGATTAGTTGTGGAGTTGTTGCACTCAATCTTAATAATAAGTATGGTTTGTTAGTTGGGAGATCATACAAAATTGGAGCTATAAAGTAATAACCTGAACTCATTTGACAAAAGAAGATTTTTTTTCTAAGTTGTGAAAATATCCCTTTCTCTACTCAGCAATAAATTGCTCATTGTAATCTGGTAATATGGAGCTTTGAAACTGCTGTCTAGCTGATCTAAGAGGGCACTTCCCCAAAAGTACAAATCACCACTAAACAGTTAATATTTAGATAATTTAATGAACGATCCTTAGTAGCGTTTAAACTACTTACATATATACAATCATTTAACATAATAAGGCCTGAAGGCATACGTAAATAATAATTTAGATCAATACGACTTGTAAAAGTCTTAGTTGACTGTTCATACATTCAGAGGCCAGCTCTCTGCACTTGAAGTCGCTGTGCCATGGAAGACAATCTGCTTCAATATATATGTCCATGTGAACAGGTGAAACTCCAAGAATGAAGTGTAGTCTTGTTCATCAAATTAGTATGGAGGCATTCATTGTGTTAGTCCCTGAAGTTGATTGGCTCATACTTCTGTCTGTTCGTTCAGGTGATTCTTCATTTTAATCTCCATACAGGAATTTACATCATTATCACTGACTTTAATTAATGAGTTATTTTAGTTTATCTTATAAAAGAAATCTAAACATGAATTCTTTTATTTCATTATAGACGTATTCTATTCTCATTAATTAGAGTGGTATTAATTTTTAGAAAATTATCTTTTTCTAATTTTTAGATTTATAAATCTTATACTTACTATTTTAAAAGAATCAGACTTTTAAAATTCTTTAATTTATTAAACTTATTAGAGTTTCTTATTAAGTTTATACTTATAATGTTTGTACATTTAAGCATACACATACACATAAGAAACAACTAGTTTCTTATCTGTCAGATAGTTGGTCATATAATAAATAAATTAACTCAATGTTAATACAGTACACATATAATAACAAAAGAATATTTATTATTATTCCAGAAATCAATTAATGTTTGAAATAAACAAGATTTTTTTTACTTTTCTCAATTATTATCGGAAAGGTTTCGAAAATCTTTAATCTGTATTTATTGGAACTAGACTAAATGGCAAATAAAAAGAAAACATTAGATATCGGAAGCAGAAGCAGATAATGGTGAACTACTTTGATCAACACACGTCTAAGATTAATTGTAATAGATTACAGTCTGATATAATCTGAAATCAGGGATATATATCTTGTACATTTTCATTTATATAAACGTAAATGTTTATACTTGCTAAATAAATATATACAGTATACAGTAAACAATTCATGTTAGTGTTCCTCACAGTTTGAAACTTTGTTCTATTGTTAATACAACAATGATCATCTTTTAATATCATTATTCTATTTCATTAACCCAAGATAATGTATTTATTGAAAAAAAACAAAAAGAACAAAGCAAAAAAAATATATAAAAAACCCAAAAAAAAGAAAAATATATAGATTATTTTTATGAAGAATTATTAGAGAATTTCAAACTCAGTACAGTTTTGGGGATAAAAAAAGAGACATATATCAATAAAAATGAAAAATATTATAAATAAGCATGTTATCTATAAATTATAGTTTCTATTTTAATTTTTTAAGTGAATAAAATTATAAACAATTGATACTTTGGTGTTAGACCTACAACACGGAGCATGTATTAGACTTGTTGCACTTTTTCACATTCGTGTCAACCTGCTGATAACTTTGTAATCTTGTGATCAGACCAAAATAATATGTACAAGGATCTTTTTTTTTTTTTTGATCTTGTACATGATATTTTTCGCAAAATTTGCAAAAACATAATGTGTACATGGATCTTGTACATGATATTTTTACAAGATTTACAAAGTTATCGGCAGGTTGATGATATGAATGTGAAAAGACGCAGCAAGTTTAATACATGCTCTATGTTTCAGACTAATAAAAATAACTAAAAGTATAAAAAATAATATTAAAAACAGCATTTTAAAACAAATTTTGAGAAACAAATGGATATTAAAAAAATGATTTTAAAACAATTTTTAAGGAATAAATGGATATTAAAAAAAACACTTTTTAAAGTATTAAAAAATAACATTAAAAATAGTATTTTAAAACAAATTTTGAGAAACAAATGAATATTAAAAAGACAATTTTAAAAACAATTTTTAAAGAACAAATGGATATTAAAAATTACCATTTTTAAAGTATAAAAAATAATATTAAAAACAGCACTTTAATACAAATTTATATGACTTTCATACTAACAACTTTAAAATGTATAATGATATGTAAATTGATACTAAAAACAACATTTTAAACCAAAAATAATTGATTTGTGATCTTAAGTAAATGATGCTTTTACGGAAAAAAATGTCACTTTAAATAAATATGCACAAAACAATCGCTAAATTATAATTTTTTTAAATATTATTTGCAAAAACACATAAAATACATACATATGCTACTTACCATGTAATATAAAACAGGAATTGACATGTTGAAGCCACAAATTTGATATTTACTTCTAACACACATAAAATGTAGATTTGAACTGAAAATGTTTCAAACCAAAATGGAGTTTTATTGAATGCGTCATTGCTCTGAGTATGCCAGGATTGTCCATAAAAATGCTAATAAACATATTTTTTTTAAAGAAAGACAGAAATGTAAATAATTATAAGACTTTTATTAAATATTTATCCTGTTGTCAGAAAGAAATCTGGACAATAACTGAAAATGTTGAAATATTATTTAAAAAAACTGTTGATAAAGATGTTTTCACATGAGATGAATAACATCACAGGGATTATTTCCTTTCAATTTGACATCAGTGCAAGATTACACATTTATTGCGGATGTGAAAAGTCCGCCTATCCCCCTATGTTGCAAATCTAATACCAAAGTACCAAACAATTCAAATAGGACTCTGATGGTTTTTTTTTTAATTTTTAATTTATTTTTTTCCCAAACCTTTAATGTTCTTTTGTTTCTAGTCTGTTTATTTTTGAAATGATAAACTTGCTCAGTTTAATGTGCCTATCTATGTGCATATATATATATTAAAACAAAAGTTTTATGGAACATAGCTTTAGGTTTATTTATGTGTGATGTTGTTTGTTTTTAGTATAATAGCATGTTTCAACCTCATTGCCATCACCTGGCAATAAAATTATCTCTTTAGCTGTTGCTAGAAATGATGATAACAAAAGATAAATCACATTTTACTTGTCATAAGATTTAACTATTGTTATTTTATTCACTACAAAATTGGAATGTTAGAGAGTAATGGCGGATTATTTAATTTTAATCAATATGCTTAAACAATTTTTGTTATAAAAAGTTGCGAATTTCAGTGGCTTCTCTAATTATTTTTTGAAAGTGAATATCACATCTCGATAAGATTTTAATGCAGATAAAATTTATATTTGTTATATATGTGTTAAATAATCTTTACACCATCACGTCTTCTGTTGAAAACATATGAATAAAGAAAGATACAATAAAAGACAAATGACTCCCAAGATGCATTTCGTACATATTGTAGTCTGTATCAAAAATATTTAAAGTAAATGCGCTAATGATGCTAATCTTCTTTGTTTTGGCATAGAGTGGACCAAAAATGTTGGATGTAATTACATTAGAAATAAGTCACTATATAACGTAGTGAATTAAAAAAAACAACAACTAAGTTTATAGATATTATTTTTATAGATGAACTTTTGATGCTTCTGTTATTAAAACATTCACTAAAATTTATTATTTTTTATAATTTTCTTTTTTTTTTTTTAATGTTTTTTAAAAAAATAAAAATCAAATAAATAATAAATATAAAAAAATAATAAATTTTAGTGAATGTTTTAATAACAGAAGTAGTAAAAATGCACTAACTAAAATAATATAACATTATAATATATTGTGCTTATATATAAATAGATCGATCGATCGATCGACAGATGATGGATAGATAAGCAAACAGACAGATAAACAATTAATCAGTCAGACATACAGATAGATAATTATAAAGAGAGATAAATAGATAAATGGATAGATAGAGGAATAGATAAATTGATAAACAGATTTAACTACTCCAATATAGTACAGATCTTACATATAGTACCCAAAGAGAAACAGCAAAGCAAAAAATATTATTCATCAAATATATTAACTATCTAATTGATGTTTTAGTAGTTTACAATTTTTATTTTATTTTTTTAATAGATATTTATTTATCATCCAATAATTGGATAGTTGGTTGGTTTGACTTTGCATCAGTTATTTAAAAAAAAGTCGTAAGTTTGTTTAGAACCTGAAGAAGTTCCTGCCTGGATTTGAACTTCAAATCATATGCTAAGTTCTATATCAAGGAGATTTTTATGTGTTTGTGGATATATATATAGTACATGTAGAATTGCTTTTCTAAAAAGTGATTGTGCTGAAAAGTAAAGATATATAAAATATGCTAATCTACTCGATCTATTTGAATTACAATGTTTTTTATCCTAAGCCATTTTTCTTAATAGAGGTTTTCTAGGAATACCACTATACAAGTCAAAGACCTCAATTAATAAATATCTAAATAACTTAATTATTGATAAAATAGCCACAAGGATAAATAACTTCTCTTCGTTAAAACTGTATGAAGTTATAAGGGCTAGAGATATTTAATGCTATTACAATGGGTATTTTGAACTTTATGCCCCATGGATTGATCTTTATAATACAACAACAAGTAAAATGTATCTTATAGCAAAGCAATATATTTGGGGTAAGGCAACAAATTTAATTTTGATTTCAATATTACAGTTACCTATTGACAAAGATGGCCTTAACTTGATCGACCTAAAAGAATATATCTTATTTATCAAAGCTAAGACATATATAAATGTTATTAAAAGTAAATGTTTTAACTCACCACTAATTGATATTAGTATCTACAATGAGATAGGAAAAGAAAGAAGATCCTCTTTTGTTGACCTAAGGATAGCGTATATAGATTTACAGGACAAGCTAAACATATTCAGTTTGGAAGGGGTTAAATATAGGGAGATAAAAAATAAAGGTGAAAATGTGAAATATCTAGAAGGATTTTTATTTGGCTTATTAATAAAAAATATATCGAAGAATTTACAACTGATATGTGCACCGGAATCTTACATTAGTTTTATGATTACGTTTCTAAATGGGGGTTTATCTACAAAGGCCCTGCTGAATAGTAAGCTCCATATGAACTTAGAACCAATTTGCATGTTATGTAAAGTAAAGGAAGAAAGCTTGTTACATTTGTTTGAAGAGTGTAAGGCTCTTTGGCATATCAGAAACACGTTTTTCATAATCCAATAACAAATTTAAAGAAAATAGTGAAAAGATACATTATGAATTTTAATCTGCATAATGCAATGACAGTAATATATTAAAAACAATATGGTCCACAAGATGCATTATGACTTTTGATAACAAAAAGTATAATTGGATAAAGAAGCTTGATAAAAATTGGGTCAAATATTTTAACCAATGTCTCAAATATCTACCTAAGAAAAATATAGAGAAAATATGGTGTAGCTATATGCCAACAGTATGTGAAATATGGGATTGACTCCCTAATGTGAAAATTTGTAAAATATTATTGATATATAATGACATGATAGAGATTTTTGCCTGATTGTGATGGGTGTTAAATATGAACTAAAATAGATATTCTGTATAGCATATTGTTAAATCATAACTATTACTTGTTATATAGGTTTTATTTTTTAATAAAAAATATACTTTAAATAAAATAAAAAAATTACTTGTTGCCTAAAAACAGATTGCTAGACGCTTTTTAAAATTAAAACATGAATTACTCAAAGTTATTTCTAATGTTTATATCACAATTCATTCTTAAAAAGTACTAAATCTATTACTTATATAATCTCATGAGGAGAGTAATGATTATTAAGAGCTGTTTGAAAAGATGTAAGGAACTTTAATCTCAACAAATGGATTGCAAGAAGTTTTCTATATGTAATACAGATTATTCAAAGTTATTTTTAGTGTTTACATCACAATCCATCCTTAAAAATTACTATATTTACAGTATGTATTCTTTAATATACTGTTCTATAATTGTACCATATTTTTTAGATACACATAACAAAAATATTCCTTACATGTATAATATGCATATACAAATTAAAATGATAATGAAAATTTTTAAAAAAGGTGATTATTGGTAATAATTTGGGAGAATACATTTACATATATATATCAGTGATTCTCTATTTTTTTTCCTTCGTGCTCCACCTGAGCATCTCTAAAATCCTGATGCATCCCCTCTAAGACATATGATTCTTATTATTTGGAAATTGAACATCTATTCACATTGAGAAAGCCTAAAAAGCCCTTAACAAAAGTATAATTGAAATACAATGTAGTTTTAAGCCACTTAACTTGTTCCATGTAGCAATGGAAAGTTAAGGAGTAAAAGTTATCTAAATAGAAAAGATACTGAGTAGAAGATGGTATGGAAATAGAAAAATTTAAAAAACATTCTTAGCTTAATTTATGAATAATAAGATATAAGAACATTTAATGGGCTTTCAGATTCACTGTTAATAATTTAAAAAAATTGGCTGTTAATAACTCATTTTCACATTATTCCTTTAAAAGTCAAATATCCTCCTTAGTGTGCACTCCACATCAAGAACCACTGATATATATTTTTATTTTGAGTATTTCTCTTACATTTACTAAAAAAAAATTACAAATACACTGTGAAATATCTTTATTTTTTTTTAAAATAAAATGGTCAATGAAGCAACAGATTCTTCTTCATCTGAAGCTGTTGATGTATTACAGAAGTGGCCAAATGTTTAGACATTGGAGCAAGTTTTTTGATGAAAGGGTCTTTGAGAGTGACTATGTTTTTTTCATGACTTCAAACCAGAGAACAGAAAAATTTCGCACCATCTATCAATTATTTTTGTCACATTTTCACTATTTTATGCTTATTTTATCATAAATTTATAGCTTTATCAGTATTTAAAGTTTAATTCCAAAAAAATCCACTATTACCAGTTTTTTTCACAAAAAATCGATTTCTGATTGCAGTCTATTGTATATAGTCCCATTTCTTTTCCCTTATAAAGAACCACAAAGCATTAACTGTCAATTTCAGCTATTGGTCTCCAGGTGTTTCTAGCTGTCAAAGTCAGAAATCAAACCATAATGTTTTATGCTTTCATAATAGATTTTGAACAGAAATAAATATATTTATCATAATTTTTTACATTCACAATTAAGTTTTTATATTAATTTACCTAAATATAAACTTTGATTCAAAAATTTTTAAATTTTACAAAAAGAAGAATCAAGGAAAAGTAAATAGCACTGGACTGTTATTCAAGACAAGTGAATAATGTTGACTGCTATTTGCATATTAATGACATTCAGTGATAGCTAGCAAAATGCAACTATTTTTCATAAATATTTATGGATTTTATTATTACTTTTTACACTATATTGATTAATAATGTGACTAGATTTAGATTTTTATTTAAAATATTTAATTTTAGATGAAGAAAAGACAACAGAAGTGAATAATCAGCTATCGTAATTTCTAAGACACAAGAAATCACAGACATTTTCATGTAATGATTTGTTGAAATATAATTCCTTTGTTTTACTGCAGGCTATTTTTCATATGTTTTTCTTTAGTTATTTACATTATTTTAAATGTTTCATTACATTTAACCAATTTGAAGGTTAAATAATTCAATTTTTAGAAGCTAAATTAAAACAATTCTGATTATTGCACATTAATATATTTCAGAAAGGAAACTGGCTACATTCAAATTTTTACTCAATCTGGCCAATAAGAAAATTCATCAGACAAAAGGTTAAACTACCTCATCTCCCTCTAGTATTATAATTTGTCCATGGCGCTTTATAAAATATTTATTAAATTACAATCTTAAATTATCTATAAATAATTATTTTCTAAAGCTGATCCTTAATTTAAAAAAAAATATTGTTATACAATTATAGTAAAATAAATTAGATGCAAATTAAAAAAAAAAAATGGTTGACTGCAGCCAATGTCTTGGACAACCTTGATGTATTGGAACAATTCAATTTCAACTGGAAGATATTTTTTGTTTTAAAATTCACATATATATTTTTCAATATTATGAAACATAATAGTAGCCTTTTTATTGGCTGAATTAACCTCTTACGTTATTTTGATATTTTTAAGTCTGTATCAACTCCAGAATCTATATATTTATCTCCTATTTGCAATAAATGTTGGAGTTATTTATTTTAGATTTTCAGTGAAACTCTTCATGCAATACTTTCTATCCAAAAACTCAAAAGCTTTAATACAAAGTTATCTTTTATCACAAGCATAACTTTAGCCTTTAAAAAATATATATATATAGCCTTCTTCAGAGTATGACTTTTTTATTACCAGATAGATATTTTTTATTTTATTACTTATATAAAATACTTTGTGAATTCTCTTAAATTTTTCAGTTTTCAACTTTATGCTTAGAAAATATTTTGTTAAATGAAATATTGTATTACATTAAATTTTTAAAGAAAGAAAAATCATGAAGAAAACTTAGTTAATAGATGAAATTGTATAAATTCAATATCATAATATTTGAGAACATTAGATTTAGAGAGAGCAGTTCAAAATGATGAGTGCTAATCATAAATGATGATAGACCCGTTTAATATTTATTAAATTTCGAATTTTTTATAATTTAATCTTTTTGTTTATTTACATTATTTTCAGACAGAATATAATTGAAATAGTGTATATAGGTACAACACATTTTCCACCTTCACTACACAATAAAATAACATTTCAAATGTGATGTTGATTCCAGGACCAAAAAAAAGCAGCAAATGATGTGGGAAAATGCTACATACATGAATGAATAATTTGATTGGTGAAATAAATCAATATGAATTTTTGATTATATAATAGATACATTTTGACAAATAATAAGATTTCTTATTAATTATATTTATCATTTTCTTCTATAATTTGATTTCTTAGCCCAATTTCTAGAAATGGTTTTTTTTTTTATTATATATATTTGTAGTGTTTATTCTCCAAGTGAATATACTATACATACTAAGTCAATATTTTTTTAAAGAAGGTGTTGGAATTATAGTTAAAGTATTCAGCATTTTAATTAGCTTGGTTATCTGTAAAAAAAATTTCAGCTAAGAAGCAGTCTTAGAAATTTTTTTCCGATAACTGGATTATAGTAAACTGTGCTAACCACTCAGTGTTAGTCAGTCACTAAAATACAGTTATTATTAGCTAGAGGATAGATATCTCATATTAATTTGAGTTGATAAGATCAATTTCAATATAGAAGTTGCAAGTTTAAAAATGCAGCTATAATAAGAGTAAAACGCCATTTATTCCAAGCTTCTGATTCCAAGGAGATTTTGGAATTTATGATTTTTTTTTTTTTGCATTTCAAAAATACATCTATTACCTCATTGTAAACACAAACTCTGCAAAGAGAAAATGGAAAAAAGCAGTTCGTTACAATTATGCTTCTTAGTTTATAGATTTTAATGAATGTTTTTTTTCTTCATTTTTGTTTTAAAATATATGTATAAAATTGTTTTAATGTAATAGGTTAAAAATAACTATTGAAATTTTGTTTGATAGTAAAATTTTTGCATAATACATAATTGGGTTAATGGTATTTTATCAGTATGATATGGATTTTATCATTGATGAATGACATGTTTTTTAGTCAATGAAAACATTATTTTTATTGCTTATCCAGATAAAAACAGAGATTTAAAATATATCAAAAGAACAAGCTGTTACGACTGATTATTTTAAAAAAAAACTTTTATCAGAAAATTTATTGCATAACCTATGTCAAATAGAAACTGGTTTCTGAATAGACAGCATTATATCTTAGAGAACACCCATTCTAAATAAGTTAATATTAAATAAAAAAAATATGTTGATATTTTTCTTTTACTCTGAAAATAAGTGATCATCGAATAGTTTGTTCTCTTGATAAACACAATTTAAAATAATAAAAAAATTGCATAGAATAATCAATTAATATGTCTATTCTTTATTAGCTTATCACTTTCAACTATGAAAAGCATTTGATCATCTGTTCTAATATTTTATGATTTTTACTTCCTCCCTCTCTTGCAAACAACCATTAATTGCTAACTTTTTAAAATATATTTTTATTGATTATACTATTATACTTAATGTTTGATTGTAGTACTTTGATGACTTGTTCAATTATTCAAATCAGGCAAAGAATTTAATATGCATACTTACAAATCAAAATCAGTTTTTCTTACGAAATTAACATTTTGAGATATGATTATGAGTATCTTCTAATGGTAAAAGTATAAAACACTTCGCTAATCAAAAAACAAATATTGAAAACACTTTAATTGATTCATTATCATTTATTATCTGTCAAAAAACCAGGTTTTGCACGTCAATTCACAATTCTTAACAAGATTTTGTTTTTATTGCTTTATTTTACTACTTATGATGATTTTCTTTTGGATCATTGAGGATCTTTTTTCCGCACCTAAATTCTTTTTGTTTTGACTTTCAATGATTTTTCTAACACGTCTATCATACTTTCTCTGTACTTCAAATGATCATATCTATTTACTTCTTTTAGACCACTTACTTTATTATCTTCTTGCATTTTCTATTTCTTTTACTTTTTACAGACTCTTCCAAATTATTATAATAATTTCTCTGCTTTTAAATATACACTCAATTAATTTTTTATGCTTTATAATTTTCTCAACAAATAATTTTATTATTTATTTTCATTAATATTGCAAATCTTCTAATTTTTGGTAAAAAGCAAACAATGAGAACAGATTATAAAAATTATTATTCATCTTGACAATCAGCTGATATTTTTATATCTTGTTTGGCTTTATTTCTATATAAAAAAAGAACAATCTCAATAAAACAAGTTAAAACTATAATTGTATAGAAAATGACCAAGAAAGTTAGTTGAAAATGTCATAAGAGAAGTGACTTGAAAAAAAAAGTGTATTAAAATCTCAAAATGGAAAATCCTAAAATACTTAATAATATTATTTATATGTATTTTATTTTAATGCCAATATTTTTCAGTAAAAAATATTGTATAGATAATAAAAAAAAATAAGACTGCAAACTTATATCAGAAGTTTCTTGTTTAATTTCCACAAATATATTTTTTAAAAAAGAAAATACATTTTGTTGCAAGTATGGCCATGACACACTTTTCTTTCATGGTTTATTATCAAATTTCATTTAATTGACAACTTCAAATTTATTAAAATCAGTCAGTACTATTTTTAGATGCGGAAGTCATTTTCCATTGAACTTTTCTGTTTATCATTATTTCAGGAATATGAATCTTTCAATATCCAAATTAAATTCATTGTCAATGCTTTGTTAATTCCTCCCACAGATGATTGTTCCAAAAAATTTGCTTTCTCTAACTACAATCTCAAATAGTTTGTGCTTTTAACACATCAAGCATCTGGCAGTTAACATAGAAATGATAATCAATTAATAAATTACTACAGATGAATAGTATGATAAATTGCTACAAGAATATATGGAATTAAATTAGTTAATTCAAGCTTTCCAGTATTATATTCTTCAATTTGGTCAATTCTGGAGTTAGGTTCTGAATCAAAAGTAATACTTCATTAATAAGTAATCTAATTGAATTCAGTGTTGGAAGAAATACTTTATAAACTAATTTTAATAAACTATAATTCACAACACTTAATGTTTGAGAGATTAATAGCATAATGAAAGTAAGATGAATTAAACATACTCCGCTGCTATTTATATCTTAACTGAGATAAAAATAAAAAAACCTCAAAATAGAACTTCTTCAAAAATATCTAGACAATAGAGATAAATATAAGTAGTAGTATCATTTAAATATTGTTCTGTTACATATTGTAATTTTAGCATATCTTTCTATCTTTAAAATATAGATCTTCCAATAGTCCTTCATTTAGTTCAGTGGAAGACTCCATCAGTGTCAAAAATTGTCACTTTACACAATCTTTAATTATAACTATTACAACTTTGCATTTAAACTCAACAACTAGTTTTTTTAACACGGCTCACAAACTTTGATCATTTTATCACAATAATATTATTTTTGCCCATTTTAATAGTATTTCAGTTGTTTTTCTGCTCTTTCTCTTATCAAACTCACATAGTTTTGACTTGTGTAATTTTCTTTAATATTATTTATGTTCAACTGACTTTATTTGCAAACGATGCATTTTCCCCATCTTATTAGAACACCAATAGAAGAAATGAATTTTCCTATCTTTGCTTTATATTTGGTCATATTTCAAACTTCCAGATTGCCTCTCATTTTGTTCTTGTTGTTTTATTTTCTTACCTTATTTAGTCTGAAATGGTTTTAAACAAATCTTACACTCACTATGTACTGACTTAGTAAAAGCAATGTTTTCCTTCTAATTTGGAATTTCTTAGCAATCATTCAAAAGTATATTCAGTTTAACATTTCATTTTGCTGCTCCTGATCTAAAAATGGAATTCAAGTAATACATTTAAATTAGCTAATCGAGATGATGCACAAACTAGGCTCAGAGTCATTTCCTAATAAAACCAGTAATCAATTCTATGAGAACCTTGTCATCTACAACTGAAATCTTTTTTTAAATTTAAACATGATGATGAGATTGTTTAAAATCAAATTGATGAAACTATCTTTTAGTATATATATATTTTTTAAAAATGTACATCAATAAAAAGAAATACATTGCTAGATTGGTAGATTCAACTAGATATAGTGTTAATAGTCGGGTTCATTTTTTAAATATTATAAAGAAACAGCGAATGGACACTCTTACTATTCATAACAAATTATGTTTAGAGAAGCCTCGTTTATTTAATACTATTTTTTATATGAAAAATAATATTATTAACTAATATTTTATAATAAGTGAAATCCATAACGATGGAAAGTATATAATCTTTTGTTTGAATTCATGGACATTCGTCGATATCAATTTTACAGAACTGAAACTTTTAAAAAAAAAATAATATAACTATAATTAATAACAGAATAATAAAATTAAAAAATTAGAATTTTACTATTTACACTTTTACTTATATTTACATACTAACACTTAGCAGCCACAAAATAACTTCTAGAAATTTTCTCTCCATATGATAAATAATGATAATATGATTCTGAAATCTTTAAAATTTAATGTAAAATCAGAAATTTTAAGTTTTTCACTCACACAGCCTTCTTCAACTTTTTTTTTCTGTTTGATCTTCAGATAATTTGACATTTTGTCCACATTATGTCCTCAACTGGAGAGATCAGAACAACAGAATATAAATCTTGCATAAATAGAGTAGGAAATATACATGGGATACTGATTCAATAACAAGAAGAGTAATTTAACCTTAGTTTAATAACAAGGAATTAATTATATATACAAAAAAAATAATATTCATATTTGAATTGAATATAAATTTATGTCTTAAGTTATGCACATAGGAAATCTGATATATATAATCTAATTATATATCTGTCTAGTTTACCTATATTTACAATCTACATAGTGCTGCTGGGCTTGCTATAAACATATGGTCAAGTGACTTGTAGAAGCCCTATACAGCTCATTATCTACAGCCAGGGTACAATTCTCTGATAGATATGCAATGATCTTTTATTAATTGAGTCATACCTTGAATAACCCCATCAAGAAGAGTAGGACAGGCCTACAGATAACTCTTCCTATATTTTCTTCAATATAACAAGATGATATAATTTAGACAATAATTATCAACTTTAAGAGCATCAATTAGTTGTAAAATAGTCTGGCAAACCCTACTTTTAATTCATCTACAAACTTTTACTTCTAATAATATTCCAATAATATATTATTATTATTTATTTTATCTTCCTATAACAACTTAATATGTATACTATAATTATATACATATATACGTCCTACATTTTATGTTCATACCTATATTAATTATTGGATAAATTTTAGATATCATTATCCTGCATATTATTTTAATAATAGTATATTGGCTAACTATATAAAAAAAATCAAATATTCAGCTTGTTCAACTAGATAATAAATATTTTAACACTTTCCCAATAGAATGACCATTTAGAAGATTTTACATTCAACAAGGTAGTATTAAAATATTGAAATAATCAAATTTGTTAATAATTAAATATTTTGGTACATATCTTTTTTAAATGTATTTTTTACTAATGTTTTTTATTTGAACTGCATGGACTAGTAAGCGAGCTACAATAAAAAATAATATTACTTAAATTTGGATATTACGAATCAATTATGATTTTTATCTAAGTAACAATGTATGAAGTCCAAACAAGAAAAAGCAGATTAGTAAAACGTAAAAAAAAATATTGGTACTTAAAAAATATATCAGTATTAAAAAAAGATATATTGGTATTAAAAAAATTGAAAGCACAGACAACTCCATAACCCCATTTCCACAATCTGACACTTACTGGACTATACAAACATATATATTGATACTATAAAATAGCTGATAAAATAATTATCATATATGATTTGATACACTGCAGAATTATATAATTATTATGAGCAATATTTTTAAAATATTATTTTTAAGTATACATTTTAAATATAAATTAAGATATTTAAATAAATTCAAACTAAATATTTTAATTTTATATACATTATAATTATTCGGAATATGGCAGGATTTGTTAGCAATGGTAGAATATATAATATGTACTGACATATTAATGTCACAAGACTAAATAAAAAGAACCTCTGATTTTAATAAAAAATATTTATATATAGCTAATAATAGATTCAGTATCTAAATTTTCATTTACATATAAATTTATTAATTATCCAACAATATGGCATCCCCAATGATGTAACACGTTATGTGACAAAAATGAAACACCTACATATGGGACTTGACTAACACTAGAATAGTATCTAATAGTGTGACTAGACTTTTCTTGTGGCACATGTTAAGTGCAAGCAAAGAAAGTTATATGCCAATAGTTATAAAATTGAGAACAATAAATATAAAGTTAGTAGCTCAGAGCTAGAGATCTGGAAACAAATTGGTTTTTAAATATAGACTATTTGTTTGGTAATAAACACAAAACAAAATAAACTTTGGATATGAATTCATTAGTTACCTGAAGTTGAGGTTGCATATGTTTAAATTTCTCATGATATAGGCATAAGACAGAATATTCTGGAATATCAATATGAGACCTGAGTGAGTATAATATCGCTATCTAGAAAATGCTATGATAAATAGATAATTCAGGAATAAAATAAAGGATTCTATAACAAATAATTTTATTAGTACACTTTAGTTTACCTGTTTTTTGGATATTATTAATATTTGTTATCAAGATTGTACATAATGATTTACTTATTGAATCACATCTAAACATGTTACTCAATATCTCATACTGCTAAATAAAATAAAAAAATATATGTCATAAGATTAAATCATAGTATTAGCTTTTTTTCGATAAAATTATGTATTTATCAACTTTATTTTAAAAATAAATGATGAACATCAATATTTATTTAAATTATGCAAACATGTTAAATGATTTAAAATAATATATCTTTAATTAACTCAATGAATAATATTTCTGTAGGGTAATTTTCACTACACCACTCTTATGCAAGGTAGGGACTGGTTTCTATCCATTTTTAACATCTTGCAGTGAAAATTATTTTATAGAAATATTATTCATTAATGGATAATCTCTAGTCTAATAAAAATATTAACAATGCTGTAACATATTTATATATTGAAAATGATGTAAGTTGTATTATATACATTCATGTTGACGAAATACAACGTTTTTAAAAGAGAAAATAATGAATGACTTACATTTTATGTAAATAGTGTCAAGTCCTCACTGTAAAAATTATTTAAATGTTATGACAATCACCAAGTATATAAGGTATTGTATATGGTAAACTCTCTTTCCAATTTAGTTTAAATGACAAAGTAGTTTTCCTATTCATCCTGAAAATAGTCATTGTAAAGTTTCATTTCATCTAGATAATATTATTTAGTTTGTAATTATGCAATTAGCCTTTGGGCAAAAACTTAATCTACGTAACTGATACACTATCTCTAAATGATGTTTTCTGCATTGTGACAATAAGCCATTATTAAAAAAACATGTCTTTGTGTTGGTGTAAAGTTTTTATTCGCTGAGGTTTTTTTTTTATATTTGGACAGTATTGAACTGTTAAAAATACAAATAATCTCTTAATTCTTTTTTTGTTGTTGTTGTTTTTTTTTTTTACGGTTTGTTAATAAATAAATGAAAAGTTTTACTTAATTGACCAAAAAACATTTAACCAGTTATTTAACACTTTCAATATTTATCTCTTTATACATAGCGTTCTTTCCATGTCATTATTTTATTTTAAAATAGAAAACTAAATAATACATTGTACAGGCTTAAACCTGCATTTATATATGTAATATATGCGGGATTCGAGCTCAGACTTTCACACGACCCACTACTCTCAGTGCCATCTCATATTGCTGACCCACTTCCCTAAAACTAAATTAATTGCTATTGATTTTATAAAAACATTCACAGGTATATAAAGTGGAAAATTATTTATTGTATAAATTATCAAGAAATATTTTTTACATTGGCTCTGTCTTTTGTGGAGTGGTAGAAAATCGGACTCAAGAACCAAAGATTCTCGGATCGGAGATCAATCTGCCATTTCTGGTACTCGGGACATATTGTTACTCGAGCAATTAAACATTCTATTATTCTTTACTTTGATTTTGTATTATAAAAATCTATGGTTTCTCTTAGCTAATTCTTTCCAAAATTTTGGTTTCCTGCATAAAAGAAGAATATTTTCATATTACATGTAATATAGCGATTGCAATGCTTTGATTTATGAAATGATACATTCTTTTAATATTATGTACAAATAAATATATACGCGTAAAAAAAAAAAAAAAAAAAAGCTTTATTAGTTAAGTTTAGCGCAACGCCAGACGTTTTAGATATAGTGGCGGGATTTTTTATTTGTATATTGCTATAATCATTATTTAAATAATGTCAGTAATTATTTAATTAACAGTTTGGTTTTTTTTACTTTCATCTTTGTTTCTTAAGTATACACGAGGTGGAGAATAAGATTATAATTTACTGAAGCATAAACACACATTGGATCGTAAATAGTGCTTGATGTGTTATCTTTAATTAGTAAATAAAAGATACCGATTAGTTAGAGTTTATGTGAAACATTTTAGTATTAGTTTTCAAATCTGATTCACTTCTATTTTGCAACACCTACTTTTATTCGTGGATTATTAAATGCGGTGAAAGAGGCCGATAAAATATTTTTGGCTTTGTTTACCACCGCCAAAAGTTTAGGACGCATTTTTTTTAAATTTATTTAATTAAAAATTGAGACTAAAATAAAAATTAAATGTACAGTCGATTTTATTGAAATCATAGTGTAATGTTTTAAATAATAAAAATAAAATTCCGTGAAGATATTGAGCTTGTTCTATTGAATTTGTTATAACAAGCATTAGAATATAATATTTCAGTTCTAAATATTAAGTTGATAGAATGAACGTGAGGGAGGATGGTGAGAAGGCAAATAATAATTAAATTACCATTGATGATGATGATCAATGTTGTCAGTTGTAGCACGGTTGAGATATATAATCTAATTCTGGAAAAGAACATAATAAACATTGTACAGAATATGTATATATAAGCGCATGTGTGTAATATTTAACGATTAAAAGCAGACTATATTTAAATAATCAGATTTCAACTTTTATTAGCGCCTTAATTTATTTTCACTCCTCTGCTATGGACTCTGTTTCATATCTTAATAAGAAACAAACACTCTCGCCCCAAAAGGATAATTAATACCAGCTTTATAATACCTTGTAATAGCAAATAGTGTAATGTAAGAAATATATGATAGCGCTATAGAAACTGTATTATCAAGCTATGAAAAGTCTTAAAAGTTTCATTCAAAATGACTAAACTTTTGTGTATTGTTCAGGGGATGTAGAAGTACCTTTAAAAACTTCCACTGACATGACTAATGAGAACAACAGTCTCATATATCAGGATTCTATTCTTAAGAAAAAGCATCACAAGAATAGAAGTAGTTTGTCAAGCGTTGGTGGTCGAGTGGTCAGCACAGCCACCTTACAAGCAATTTTCCCGGGTTCGCTCCCCGGCGATGCTTTAACACATGAAAAAAAAAAGAAAAAAAAGAATAGAAGTACATTGGTGACATGAACTACAAACAAAAATATGAATAAACAAACAAAAAAAAAATCATTAAAATTTTCAAATTTTATTAAATTCTAACATCCATTTTTTATTCTATTGCGCTATGTTGAAAGCATAAACATTTTATTCTTTCTTTATTATCCTTTCAAAAGTTGATCTGCAGTATTTTCAATAATCATTTTTTGGGGGTCAATTAAAAGTTTTATAAAATTGTAGAACATTTTAAAAGATAATATTTAGCATTTGCCTGAAGGTTTATCATGATGGCATATTGATTGTTTTTAGAAAAAAAAATATTTTATTTAAATTTACTAATAATATTCGGCTGTTAGTAATAGCACACATGCTAGTATATACACAATGTTCTCCTCTCTTCCTCAAGTGTTGCTGACCTGACCAGTTACAATACTAGTATCCGAATTGGACATAGACGTTTAGATCTTGAATATTGAATTTTATGATAACGCTCTAATCAAGTGAGTCGTCCTCAGTTGGTCATATTGAAATTCAATATTCAAGAATCTAAAGGTCCAGGTTGGATTCCCATGCTAGTACAGACCATCAACATCTTAAGAAGAGAGGAGACCATGTGGAATATTGGGTATATCTAACTTGTGTGCTATTATTAATAATTGAATGTAATTGGAAAATTTAAATAAAGTAAATTTTTCGAAAGACATTCAATAGTAAATACAGTATATGATAATGGAAATAATCCAACATATAAATATAATTAAGGACTTAAAAAAAAAAAAAAAAAAGATCATTTTGTTAATAAAAAAATTAGCCTATTGTGTTTCTAAAAGAAAAAAGCTATTGAAAAAAAAAAAAAAAATCACCCAGAGTGTATGAAATAATGAGAAGAAAGTCAGACATTTTGCTATTTGCTTATGTCCCTCAATTTTTTTTATTAATAATTATATTATTGTTTTTAACATTTTTGTTATACATATAAAAAAAACATCTGTGTTATATATATATCTTAGTTCTGCTTTATATATCCATGAAAAAGATACAGGTCACACTATTAATTTTGATGAAGCTAAGGTTATCTTCTTTGAGAGAAATGAAATAAAAAGAATCTTTATTATTAAAAATTTATAATTCTGAAGAAATTAACTTATTTAAAAGTTCTTTTAATATTAGGGGTGTATGGGAAGTGGAATTGGGGTAAGGTTTAGTTTAAATATGTTATTTTGTAGTTCTTTGCACTTGAGAAGTCTGCTTGTAGCAGTGAAGCTTTGGATTGTGTTTTGAGTTTATTTTTTGGGCTAGTCTGGTTGAGTTGTGAATTTGGGATAATTTTGATTATATACATATGTATATGTGCATGTTTAAAAATATTGTACGCTTGCAGTTCAATAAACAATTCGTATTCTATTCTAATCAATGTTTATCAATAAAACGGGAGCACATTACATACGTAGAATGCGAGATGGTTTGAAACAAAATACAGCATAGTTTACAACTTCACTGTATTGTATAATAAGTTTATCTTTCATAAGGTTCTCTAATTTTAAATAAAATTACTAAATATTATTGAATTTGCTACTGACTGCCTTTAACTAAGGAAAGGTCTCAGAGTAGATAACATATTTCTAAAGTTTTAATATGTTTATAATTTAAAAACAAAGTAGGAGCGACAAAACTATTCTCTAACATTATTTATAAAAAAACTATTCCAAAAATTTGTCATGAAAGTAAAACTATAATTATCTCAAAATCTAATAAACCTAACAACAAAGCTAAACATTATCACTTATTTTGATGGGTTTTTTTTTAACAAAATCTTTAAAAGAATAAACTGAACAATAATTACTGAGTAATTAGAGGGCATTCACTATTAGAATAATTTATATTTAAGTCAGAATGAAGTTTCTAGTACCCAATTCTATTTTTAATTACTTACATTAAAAAAAGATTTCAAAATAAAAATTGGTGATATTTTTATTGATTTTTACCTCAGCTTATCATTCTATTTATATGATCTTCTTTTAAGATCTTTAAATATTAGCGGTGTAAAAAAATTTCCCTAGAAAAAACTTTTCCAAAGTAAAAAAAAAACCCCGGATATAAGCTACAACTATAAAAAGACTGAATATTAGTCATAATGCATATTTAAAAACTACAACCAAAAGCTAAGCTGTTGAGGATGTAAAATAAAATACATTTTTAAAGCTTTATATTATATTAATTAATTAAGAGAAGTGAAAAAAAAATCAGACCTAAGTTAGTAGCAATAAAACAAAATATGCATAAAATGTTTATGCATTTATTAATAACTGAAGCACAGGCTTGTTATATACCTGTGTCTATATATATGTAATATAATTGTTGGTTTAGAATGAAATACGTATATTGGTGATTATTTATCTTTTCAGCATATATGTGTTTAGGTGTATCAGTGTTATTAAATAGAGTGGAGAGTGGTGGGTGGTGTGAAAGTCTGTGCGCATATACCCTATATGCATTTATTATAAACTTATTTAAACTATGAGATCAAAAACTATTTCCATTAAATAGTTTAAATTTAAATGATTCACCGTCATTATGCTCTTGTATTCTTTTCTCTGCAGCAAAGAAGGATGACCAGAAAGAGCAAAAGTCATGAATTTCTTGTAAAGAATATTTTTTTGTGAATATATTTTATGAAAAGTCCAAATGTTTTAGGACAGAAACAGTTAGTGCCATGAAACCGTTATAAGATATTTATCTTCAGTTGGTCTTTTGAAATTCTTGACATATATTCACAATACTATCATCTAATCTTAATAATATTCTGCAGTGTTGAGCTAATCTTCCAATGTAACTATTTTCAAAATAATCAACAACATCATTTGCTATGTCAGGAAAATAGTCAATTTTTACTTCAAAAGCCTCAGTTATTTCATCCATAGAAAAAAAAAATAGTGCAGGATGTGACCGATTTTTAAAGAAAGTTTGACTCATTATTATATATATTCTAGCTCTTTTTTTTTTTAAAAAAAAAAGCTTAACCTTTGAATATTCCACACCACTGATTATTCTTCTTGAATAAACATTATTGTTAAACTTCCTCAATTAGTTGTGCAAAAATATATAAATGAATTTAGTTTTATTTAGCAGAAGATCAGATATTCTCTCCAGCTCTCATATTAAATATATAGCTGGAAAAATTAGCTATGATCCTCAATACATCAACAATATATCAATCTTAAAATTTCTCTAGATACAATTCACTCTTTTTAATTCTAAAAATCAAAATTATTTGATTTATTAGAACATAAAGTTTTTATTATTTTTTTATGATTTATAGTCTTCAGAGATAACAAAATCTTGGAGTATTCTGTGGTATTGAAAGATTTCTTTTCAGATGCTTTAATGTGAGCAGACTGATTACACAGATTTATTTCATACCTTCAACTGTATGGACATTTCTTTGTTGGATAGGTAGATCTCTTGATCACTTTTTTTTTGATTTTTCACTTCTTGTAATATTTTCAGTTTCTATCCCTAATCCTGTGCATAAATAAGCTCCTACATTTTATGCATAATTTCAGTGTTCTCCATTATTGCTCTTGTTTTACAATATGGATTATAAGGATGATGTTCACATTAATATGATATTTTTTTTATTGGATAATTTCTTTTTGTTTATGTATTCATAGCCTTTGAAGGCTACTATGGTTCTGTCTTTATTAAATTTGATGGAAGGTATTTTAATTTTGTTTAAAAATAACTGAAACAATATATGTCATAAATAGGACTTTTAAAACTGAATAAGCTAGCTTGAAATTTTTTAGTTTTTTTGTTTTGCCAAAGATATTATTTATATAAGCTTTTATTTTACAAACTAACTAAATGAAAATTTGCAGTTTAGGATGCGGCACAACATTATTTAATATGTATTCTTTACAAATTCTATGGTGGATACATGTAAAAAAAATTATTTTTTTCACCGACTTTATTTAATATATTTATCAAATATCTTTCAAAATTAGAATTCAGCAATTTATTTATATTGATGACATCATGTTGATTTAACAAAAAAGTTCTCTCCTAGACAAAAAAAAAAAAAAAAAAACTTCTTTTGAGGCTTTGTTCTTAATTCCATAAAAAAAAAGTCCAACTTTCAATCCAAATAATAGAAAAACTTCTAAACTGAATATAATTCTCTAAAACAATAGATGAAAACATGACTCTATTCTTATATTTCTTAATTTCTTGAAACAAATTCCTTGGAAAGTTGTGTTTGTAATGTAAATGTTTTAAAATAGCTTCAAGTACTTACTACCCTATTCCAGTGATGGATTCTGTGCTATGCTAATAAAAAAATGCTCATGATAATCTTATGACTATGCAATTAAATACTACCATGAATATATTACTTCCATTCTTTCATTAACTTTTTACATTGGTTGTAATTCATATATTCCTCTACTGGATGTTAAACAATATAGCAATCTGGGTTTAATTTTTTTAAATGTTACTGGAGTCTCATCAACAGGTACAGAATCATTCATGGCCACTGTGTTTTTCTTCTCTAAAAATGGAATTTTAACAAATAATATTTACATAACTTTTACACCCAAATAGTTTATTATTAGCAATCATTCATTAAAAAGTTTAAATATTCTAACTTTAGAAGTAAAAAGAAATAAAGATAGTGAGGTAGAAAAGTTATAAACAAACAAAGAAAAAAGAAATGGTTGAAGTTTGAAATACTAGGAGTATAATTAAAAGATTGAACAATGTAGTTGCACATTTCTTCTTTAACTGGATGATATAAAACCATCATGATGATCAGACTCATGTATTAGTCTTAAGAAACAGAAATGTAAGGAAAAATAATGCAACTATTCAATAAAAAAATAATACATATCTAAATGATATGCTGTCACCTTGAACTATTCAAAAAATGATTCAATACTGTCATAATTTATGATTTTTGTTCACAATATATATATAGGACATGAAACAAATTTTAATCACTAAATTTTATTAATATATTTCCATTAATTAATATATATTAATGCTATAACCTTAAGACTATGCACCTAAAATGCAGCAGTAGGTACCTCTACAAATCTAAACATAAGATTAATAGTTTCACACTCTCAAATCAAAATGCTTTAGGTTCACCTATATAATTAGAAATTAGGTTGAAGATAAGAGTGGCTACTCTTATCTTTTAAAGTCATTAATCTTGTGTTTAGATTTGTAGAGGTCCCTACTTTCGCATTTTAGGCACATAGTCTTAAGGTTATAGCCTTAATATATATTACTTACATATATGAGTATGCACTTTACAAATTATTAATTACAACTTTCCATTAATTGTATGTTTTTGTAAATGTTATTACAAGTTAGTAATTATCTTAATGTAATAACATATAGTGTATAAACATTATAATATATAATTAAAACTGGCAGACTATAATATTCAAAACAAATATTTCTTTGTAAGTTCTTAATATATATATATATATATTGAACATTACAGAATATACTTAACTACCCATTATTAATTTATTTGTCTGTCTGCTTGTTTATCTATCTACCTTCCACCTGCTGCCTATTTAAGTGCTCAATCATTAATCCATCTATCTACCCATGCATTTACCCATCCATACATTTATCTATTTTCTATTTATCAGTCTATCATCCAGATTATCCATTCATCTATCTATCTATCCAACTGTTTACTATCTATCTATGTACTCTTCCAACTATTTCTTATTTCCCTTCTCTCTCTTTCTCCATCTATGGATCTATTTTACCACTAATTGAACAAGCAATATACTTATCTTTCTATGTACTCAATACTCACCTCTTCCCCATTCATCCACTCACCTATGTATCTATCTATTTGTCTAACTATTTATCTAATTATCTATCTATCTACTTACTTAATTATCTTCCTACCCATATACTTACCTTATCTAACTACCTATTTATCTATTCACTTACCTCTCTGCCTGCTTTGCTTTTCTATCTACCTGTCTGTCTGTTGATCTATCTACCAACCTGCCTGCCTGCTTCCTCCCTGATCTTATACCTATCTTTTTATTTCTCTATCTATCTACTTCCTTATCTATTTAAATATTCACCTATTTATCTTTCTACTTTATTACTTTTTTTCCTACCTCCCTACTTACCTAACCATTCTCTACTTACTTCCCTTTCTATCTACCTATGATCTAATTATCTACTTCACTTATCTACTGATTTATCTACTGTCTACTTATTTATTTACCTACTATCTATCTACTTATCTCTCTACTATTTACTTAAAATCTATCAAATCATTTATCCATCTGTTTATCTAACAGCCATCCATCAACCACCTACTTATATATTTGTTTATCTATTTGCCTATCCATCCATATATTTATCTAGGCATCTATCTATACATCTTATCATCTGATACTTGATTAATTTGATAATATCTTTCCATTCACTGCTTCTTTTGGGAGAATTGCTAGGGAGTCCTTTGCCCTGCAATGAGTCAATTAAGATTGTTATTTTTTAAAATTTTTTATATCTTTTATTAACATGATGTAAAATTTGTTTAAATGACAGAAAAAATTTCAAATTAGGCAGTAGTTCCAATTATTCAAAAATATTTATTTAAAATCAATAAAATAATGAAGAAAAAACAAAACAGAATTCTAGAAATTAAAATATATATAATAATAATTTTAATATATTTATTCTTCTTATTTATAATGAATATTTTATGTTGTATATTCTATAGATTGTTTTCCCTCATTCCCATCAATAAATTATCCATTATGAAATTATGTATAAAATTGTTGCATATATATCATAGTCAACTTTTTTTTAAAAAATCTAATTAAAAATCTGTAACAAGTAGCAAGGAAGAAAAACAAATTTTTTCTTCTGATTCATCAAAATAGATATTTGTTGCGTAAAAATTTATCTTTATTATTACTTAACAACATTGGAATGTAAGATCACTTAAAAACAAATCTGTCTTATCAGTAGCTCAAGATTTTTCTCATTATTCTTCAAAGAATTTTTTCATTATTGTTCATCACAATACTTTTTACAAGTAATAAAAAATATAATCTCTAAATTACCATAATGTGCTTTTAGTATACATTTCCTAAATATTTTAATTAAACAAAGATTGGAAAAGCTTTTATTATAATTTTATCTGTAAATTACTATAATATGCTTTTAGTACACATATTCTAAATGTTTTAGTTTAACAAAGATGGGAAAGTGTCTAATCTTGACTATTTTCAAATACAATACTATACTCTGATAACCTATTTGGAGAAATTCTATGATCCACAGGTTCTTAACCTGTGGTAAGAGATTCCAAATGTCACATTGTCCTCACAATGATCTGTGAAAAAGTCATGAAATATTATTGTTTTTTTTTTTTCTTTTCATATATCCTAGCATCGGCCAGGATGCAAACCTGCTAACTCGGGATAACTGCTTGTAAGGCTCTCATACTCAGTATTTGACATTTCTGAATTGACACTAAATAATTAGAAATCATGTAACCATCTTAAATATATGCCTAATTTTATTTTAAAACAATTTTATATTACTGAACACTTTAAAAGACTGCATAAAAATATTATGATAAAAAGGGACTTTGAATTAGTCCAATTTGCATTTTGAAAGTACTTTATATCTTAAGATTAATAAAACAACTTTCTATTTAATTATCATTCATAGAAAGGTTGAATAATCAGTGATAATATATTCAGACCCCCATCTTCAGATTGGGTTCTGGTTTTTGCCTTTATCATTGAGGTTGGAGATTCAAAGCAGGAAGAAATGTAGTTGTGCATATAGTTATTACCTTTATCTCTATTTTATTATACAAGCTAATAAATAGTCTTATTGATAAAGGGCAAAATCCAGAAACTAGATGGGAAGTGTTAACCTGAAGGTTTGTGATAATGGTATTTTAGTTGCATTCTTATATTGGACTATTTCCATCATCTAATATGGGTATTGAATGACTTTTGAATGTATCTGGAATATTTAAATAAAGTTATTTTTTTCGATTCAATAATATTAAATGATGGAAGTAGTCCAAGTACAACTAGATGGAAAGTGATTACAATGCAATATCATCTAGTAATTACTGATTATTCAATCTTACTGCAGATGTCAATTAGAGTTGCATGTTGTCCTTGCTTTATTGTATAATGTGTAAGGGAAAGAATTAAGTGACATGTTATTATATAAATCTTAAGATCATATTCACTGATTTTTCTAGATTTTTTTAAAACAATAAAGACTATAAAAACATTCTTTTTAAGAGCAAAATTAAAAAAAAAAAAAATCAAAATTAATCCGTTTAAAATCATTTTTTAAGGATATCAATTTAAATTAAATTAATCTAATCGAAATAATATAGCTTTTAATGTATATATGAAATTAAGATTCTTAAAATGTGTTTAACAAATAAAATTAATTTTAATAAAAGCATTATACTTAAAATAATTTAATTTATGATTTTTATATAAAAAATTTTGATAGCAAGACAGAAAAAAAATTGAATTATGCATTTCTTTACGTTACAGCATAAATATATCATCAAAGTTTATTATTTATCTCTAAATACTGAAATATTAGGATGGGTTATATTAAAGATAGAGCAATTAAGACAAATTATGATGAAGTATAATTACATGATCATAGTAATATATTAGTTTTCTCCATGTAACTTTGCATTAGAGAGCTTAACATATATGGCTTAAAAATATGTAACACTAAATTTAACTTTTAATGAGTGGAACATTTAACATAATATATATATATATTTCATAATATCCATTTGATAACTGAAATATACAAGCTTATTATATACCTGTGTCTATATATGTAATATATAGGGCATATGAGCAAAGACTTGCACATGAACCACCACTCTCCACACTATCTCATACCACTCACATACTTGAACACATACATGTTGAAAAGATAAATAATCACCAATACAGCGTATTTCATGCTAAACCAGAAATCATCAGTTGGTTCTGACTACCATCTCCACACATACATGCTATAAGTGCTCAGATATATATTAAGATAGCCAATCCTCTTACTTCAATGGGCAAGTTTCAATCTACTCCACCATCCAACTCTTCAACTGTCCTTCCAATTGAAAATCTGATGATGGAATGCTAAAGGCCACCCTGGCGCCGATATTCTTATCATACCCATGTTGACCTAAAATAAATCTGACCCCTCATGTACAGGACATAATCCATTTAATACATATACAAGGAATGGGCAGACATCTCTACTAGATAATAAATGAAATTCACAGCTTATTATATACCTGTGTCTATATATGTAATATATAGGGTATATGAGCACAGACTTTCACATGACCCACCACTCTCCACACTATCTCATACCACTGACACACTTGACCACATACATGTTGAAAAGAATAAATCATAATATATATATATAACCTTTAAAAACCAGTTAACACTTAAACAATCCCAATATAGATAACAAGCCAATATATGTACTCCTCTTCCTCTTCACCACTGCCAAATGATGGCTGATAGGTTCACAAACATAATGAGTGGATAAATCTTGCATGCCCACATATAAAATAAATGCAAAATAGATAAATTTGCATTAGCAATATGTCATAGAATAGCACTCTTTCCTCCAATTAACCAGTGCTCTAGAGGTTTGCTTGCCTACTTACCCTACCAATATAACCCTATGTATAAAAGTATATATTGTATCAGTCAGAATTGTATGTTCGTCTAACAAGAATTAGCATCTAAACAAAAGTACCCTGAGTTCAATCAATACTCATGAACTCCGCCCTATTGCCCATTTCCCAAGTCTATAACATTACAAACAACACTTGTGATGGTAGCAAATGACATTTCTAACAATCCCCGGCCCAGAGGGTTAGCAGAGACACAAGAGATCTAATGATTAACTAAATGATGACGCAATATAATAACAGATGTGCATGCATGAATTAATAAAATGTCCAAAAAATAGATTATTAAATATGAATTTATTGAAAATAACATTAGTAATGAAATTAAATCAGTATGTGAACAACAGGATATAGAAACTTAAAACACATCATAACCTTGATTACATAAGGAATACTCGATCTGGGTTTCACTTAATGTTAATGTGGGCATTCCATGCAAACTTTAGTAACATAATTTAAGGATTGATGGATATGCAACCACCAAATATGCATAGTAAAAAATTAATTAATCGAAACAATGCGGCTTAATATGCTAATTTAAAATATATTTTATAGGGCTTCTATTATTCACGCTATGACATTTTAAATCATTAAGAATGTAATGGATTTCATAACTATACGTGGGCTTATATTATGAACGTCATGATATTTTAACTCACAAAGAAATATAACGGATTTCAATAACTATCTATGGGTTTTTATTATATACATTATAATATTCAAATCACAAAGGATATAACGGATTTCAATAACTACCCGTGGGCTTTTATTATGAACGTTATGATATTTTAACTCACAAAGAATATAACGGATTTCAATAACTATCCATGGGCTTTTATTATATACATTATAATATTTAAATCACAAAGAATATAACAGATTTCAATAACTATCTGTGGGCTTTTATTATATACATTATAATAGTTTGAATAACAAATGATCTAGTGAATTTTAATTATATCTGGATATCATCATACTTATATTAACGATAGATTAATTATCTTGAAACTTATAAAATGATTCATCATTTATGATTTACGTATAGAATAAGGAAAAGCATAATTATTTTGACATTCAGTCATGTGACTTAACTTTTATAGGCTTTATTAGAATTTAACTTTCAACGTATTTAATAGTGGTTAAATGAGAGGGTGGATAGCGCTAATAAGCTAATGCATATGATAAGGCAAACTAAATTTATATTATAATGAGAACTTGGGGTGGCTTAGGAAAATCATATCATTACAACTTACAGACGAATAAAATATATGAGGAAGTATAAACGATAGCGTGCGGACCGAATGATAACGTTTGAGATGACGAGAAGCTTCATCAACTTGAGAACGAAGAATATAAGCTCATCTGCGCTTGTGACAGATGGCATCCGAAGAAGTGGTCGGCAAGATACTATGGTTCCGTTTTTCCAAATGTTAACCCATAATAGAGCCTGTGCGACCAAACACAACCTTTGGAGTTGAGGCCTCCACACTCCGCCGAGAAATGTGCTTTAAGGATTCCAGTGACGAGAGAAAGTATGACAAAGCAACATTTGATTGATGAACGTTATCACGCATCACAAGGGCTTTCAGGTCTGTATTAACACTGATTTTTATGGCCTTAAAGAGTAAGTAAGCCTAGTGTAATGAAATGATCACATATAAGCAATCCCAAAAGGGGCTTACAATTTACTTAAAAGATTATTTAGCATATCAATAATAAAATGTGAAAAATTAAGACTCCCTTCATTAAACGCATATCAATACACCTGAAAAATTAGTTACTTAAATTATCGTTAGATGGTGGGCTAATTATATAATGAATCATCACTAAAATTAAGGGTCTGAACTTCAATTTATTTAATACTAAAGTTATTTAATATTAATCAATAGCGTGAAATAATAGTTAAGAATTTATTTGAAATGATAATGGATAGCATAATATACATTAAATAAAATAGTTTAGGAATATTTTTCAACCGGGCAAATTTTTATGGTTTAGTAAGAAAACTTACGTTTATAATTTAAAATTCCTTAATGGCGGAATAGTAAAATAAGATAAGATTAATTCGCCAGATTGAAGATTGAATTATTAGCATATTAAAATGGGTATGATTTACATAATATCAAATTAAAATTGCCGCATTTAAAAATAATAATACAGTAAGAGTGAAAACCTAGCAATTGAGCTTAGAAAATCAAATAGAATTTAGATATTTAAGCAAAAAGAAAAGTCATTGTTTAAGTAATTAACCGATTTGGCATTACCGATGGAAAAATAAGCAATTACATTTTGAAAATATAAAGATTACAAAAATGGAAATATTAAAAGGACATGCTTTAGGTGAGCTAAATTTACATAATTAGAGGTTGAATTTTACATTTTATGATTAAAAAGATTGTTTAGATGAAAGTTTTTAGAGTTCATTTTGCAGCAGGGAATTACCTTTCATTGGATGACTTGATGGACGTATGCACATGTGTTGATTTCATTTTTGAAGAAATATGATTAATTTGGCATTATTTTGACAAAATTGTGGTTAAAGTCCGTTCCTGGTGTAATTTACAGTTCATTTTGGCAGCAGTTTGGAAACGATGGCTTATGAGTACATTGGCACTGGTTTGATCTTGGAGAGATCGGGGAAGCAAATTTTAATTCTACTCACTAACCATTTTAAAATTCTGAGTGACATAGATTACCTTGACAACAACATTTAGAAACAAGATGCAGAGCTCTTTAGTTAGAAAATGCGGTGGTATTTATACTCATTTTGGCTGCCTTTGGTAATCCCCGGATGTCAGCTAACTGTCAACAATGACACAGCTAATTTTAAAGTATGAACGAGATCAAGTTCGAGAGAGCTAGTCTTGGTCTATTTTGAGCTGAAAATAGACCTGCAGGATAAATGTTAAGTAATGTGAATTTTAAAATAAACCTATGTTAAAATAAAAACAAATCTTTTCTGAATTTAAAATAAGATAAGTCTTTTGTTTACTAAATTTGCGTTACTCTCTCAAACTTCCTCTCAAAAGTAAAAAATACATGACTAAAAATATATACATAATATGATGCTTTTAATAAAATTATTATGTTTATCTGTTACACACATACATACGCATGATTGTTTACCATAATAGAAATTTATATTTTATATTTATATTAATTTTAGATGAGAATAAAGCTTAACAAAAGATAAACAATCATGTGCATCAGTATACCTTCACTGCCTAGTGATTTATTATTAAATGACTGAGTTTGAACCTATGTTTGGAGGTTTCAAACTTCACCAGAAAGTTAAGCCAAATGTGTGCAACAGATTTGACCACTTCATATTCCCCCTGATAAGGAAACGATAAAAAAAAACAATAAAAAAAGGATTCTACTTAGAATCAATGCATTATTTCAGGTGACAAGAAAACGTATGGTTTTCTCTCTCCATTTTAACAACATTTACATGATTTGAAATCTATCATTAACTGCCATTAATAAAATAAATCACAATTATACTACCTAAACCTCATTGTCAACCTCTTTTGTAAAACTAATCTATTAGCAACTATATTTGCAAAACACACAAAAAACAAAGTAAAATGTAACATTGGACACTATCTTTAGGTCTACCTTTTTAACACAAAACTCTAACCAATATGGGGGTCTTCTAGGATGTTCTGTTTTTTAAATGTCATATCTGTCAGTCTTACTGGATCAGTCCGTCTGTTTTGGTGGGCCTAGATTATTATCTCCCAGGGTCAGGCAGTATGAATGGTTTAAGATGTGAATCATACACTCCTGCATTACAGTGGCCTCCTGGTCCTTCTGCTTTCCTGGGTTTATCTGGTTCTGGAGCCAAGTTACCATAATCAAGGGACGTTAAAAACTGGGACATCTTATCTACCTCCATGATTTGGCTTCCAAGCATAAGTTTCTGCACCCAGGCATGCTTTTTGTGATGAAGGGTTCCAGTGATTCGATGGTCCGAGCATGCAAAAACTGTAAGAGATCGGAACTTGGGGACTTGGGGGAAATACCTTAGAATAATTTTCCAACCTTTCTTTAACTCGGTTCCTATCTCTGGGGTTGGCAATTGCTGCCTCTTGTACCTTTGTTATCATCAATGCTGGGTTAACTGGTTGGATGATACAGCCGTGGTCATTCTCCTGATTCTTCTGGGTATCCTAAAATTTCATGGCCTCTTGTTCTGCATTCTTGGCCAGACTGATGATAAAGAGCTCCTCTGTGCTTCCCGGGTATTCCTGTGGTTATCTCCCGGTTCCCCTTGGAAAACCTGTGCCTGTATAAACTTGTCCATATTGCCATTAGTTCCTTGACTGACTATTTTCTCTGACTCCTGAGCCTGTTCTATCGCGATAAATTCTTGAACTACTGTTTTGTCCATATCTACTACATAGCAATGTTGTTCCATCTCCCCCCTTTTATGTTAGAATCTGGGTGTGGTTCATCTTGGCTGCCTGATTCAGGTCTTTGCACCAGTTGTATTTATTCCACCTCCCAACACAGATTCTCACTGGTCTGTTTCATCACCCCTTGGGTTTCTTGGATGTCTTCCACATGTTCCCCTTGCATCCTGATTTGGCTTTTAATTTCATCCAGTGTCTCTTCAGACTCTTGAACATGGTGGCGTAATTGGTCACCTTCGTTCACGTCCCTAACATCTATCTTTGTTTCATCTACTCTTTGTTTCGTGTTTATTTTAATCTCTTGGAGCCTCTTTGGTTTCCTGGAGCATACTAAGCATTAAGACTAGTAGGCTTTGCTCATCCTCTTCTATCCCTAATTCTCTACTTCCCTTCATGTTAACAATTTTTTCCATCTGATCGCTGAATTGTACTATTATTATTATTATTTATTGACAACTAAATTTACTCCCCCTTCCTTTTCTCAACCATCACCTATGCCAAAACTCAACTTCCTCCCAACTGTTCTGTTTCTACCATCTCTACTTTTTTTATGCCCCGATTACTGCCAAAATATTTACACTCAACTATCTCTGTCAAAACTAATACATATCAACAGATAAAATAAAATATCAAAGATAAAAAAAAATTATTTTTACCGTGACGTTCCCTTATCATACAGTCCGTTTGCTTTCTCACACCTGAAATGTACTAAAAAAAAATCTTTTAATTTCCCTCTTGTACAAGACATACAAAAACATGTGATACAATGACTCTCTTTTTCTCACTCACATACATGATTATGGTTTTCTTGAGTGTTTACCGGTTGACAAAATTTATAAGTGTGTATAATACACGGGCGCCATGTCAACACAGTAGGCTTTCCACTCATAACTATCTTTGGTTTGCATGGACATTGACAAATTTGATTGCTAACTTTATTACGGTTTACATACTCAATACATATAAGTAGTCATAATAATCTTAGTATTAGACTTTTTAAAAAAAAAATAAAAATAAAACATTAATAAGTCAAAAGCAAAACACTCATCAAAGTTTAGCAATAGTATACGTTATTATTTACCAGATTAATATTATCAATACCAAATTTATTTTAAGGTCACATCTTATATTGTTCGGCTTATAGTGCGTCTTTTAAGTCCGAAAGAAAAAAAATCTTATAAATATTTCACAATTCTTTAAAAATAGAAAATGTTATATATACAACTTAAATACTCTCCAGGGTATTGCATGGTGTGGACATATTATTGAGGCAGTACGATTTTGGGTTCGAACCTGGAAAATTTTTTTTACATATATTTATTCATTAATATTTGAAACAGAGGAAAAAAAAACATTATACATAATATCAATTGCTCTATAAGGTATTGCAGGGTGTAGTAATTTCGAAATACCCCACAGATGGGCGTACAAACCCAGGGAAAAAAATACTCTGTACCAATCAGAATTGTATGTTGGTCTAACAAGAATTAGCATCTAAGCAAAAGTACCTAGAGTTCAATCATATGTGAGATACACAGGTCAGGAATACTCATAAACTCCACCCTATTGCCCATTTCCCAAGTCTATAACATTACAAACAACACTTATGATGGTAGCAAACAACATTTCTAACAATCCCTGGCCCAGAGGGTCAGCAGAGACAATAGAGATCTAATGATTAACTAAATGATGATGCAATATAATAACAGATGTGCATGCATGAATTAATAAAATGTCCAAAGAATAGATTATTAAATATGAATTTATTGAAAATAACATTAGTAATGAAATTAAATCAGTATATGAGCAACGGGGTATAGAGACTTAAAACACATCATAATCTTGATTACATAAGGAATACTCGATCTGGGTTTCACTTAATGTTAACGTGGGCATTCCATGCAAACCTTAGTAACAATGTAAGGATTGATGGATATGCAACCATCAAATATACATAGTAAGAAATTAATTAATCGAAACGATGCGGCTTAATATGCTAATTTAAAATATATTTTATAGGGCTTCTATTATTCACGCTATGACATTTTAAACCACTAAGAATGTAACAGATTTCATAACTATATGTGGGCTTTTATTATGAACGTTATGATATTTTAACTCACAAAGAATATAACGAACTTTAACAACTATCTATGGGTTTTGATTATATACATTATAATATTCCACAAATAACGTTCATCCTGCTTTTATTATAACGTTATGATATTTTAACTCACAAAGAATATAACGGATTTCAATAACTATCCATGGGTTTTTATTATATACATTATAATATTTAAATCACAAAGAATATAATGGATTTCAATAACTATCCGTGGGCTTTTATTATATACATTATGATAGTTTGAATAACAAATGATCTAGTGAATTTTGATTATACCTGGATATCATCATACTTATATTAACGATAGATTAATTACCTTGGAAATTATAAAATGATTCATCATTTATGATTTACATATAGAATAAGGAAAAGCATAATTATTTTGACATTCAGTCACATGACTTGACTTTTATAGGCTTTATTAGAAGTTAACTTTCAACGTATTTAATAGCGGTTGAATGAGAGGGTAAGTAGAGCTAATAAGCTATAACATATGATAGGGCAAACTAAATTTATATTATAATAAGAACTTGGGGTGGCTTAAGAAAATCATATCATTATGACTTACAGACAAATAAAATATATGAGGAAGTATAAACGATAGCGTGCGGACCAAATGATAACGTTTGAAAGGACGAGAAGCTTCATCAACTTGAGAATGAAAAACATAAGCTCATTTGCGCTTGTGACAGATGGCATCCGAAGAAGTGGTCGGCAGGATACTATGGTTCCGTTTTTCCGAATGTTAACCCATAATAGAGCCTACACGACCAAACACAACCTTTGGAGTTGGGGCCTCCACACTCTGCCGAGAAATGTGCTTTAAGGATTCCAGTGATGAGAGAAAGTATGACAAAGCAACATTTGATTGATGAATGTTATCACCGGGATGCATCACGAGGGCTTTCAGGTCTGTATTAACACTGATTTTTATGGCCTTAAAGAGTAAGTAAGTCTAGCATAATGAAATGATCATATATAAGCAATCCCAAAAGAGGCATACAATTTACTTAAAAGATTATTTAGCATATTAATAATAAAATGTGAAAAATTAAGACTCCCTTTGTTAAACGCATATCAATACGCCTGAAAAATTAGTTACTTAAATTATCATTAGATGGCGGGCTAATTATATAATGAATCATCACTAAAAGTAAGGGTCTGACCTTCAATTTATTTAATACTAAAGTTATTTAATATTAATCAATAGCGTAAAATAATAGTTAAGAATTTATTTGAAATGATAATGGTTAGCATAATATACATTAAATAAAATAGTTTAGGAATATTTTTCAACCGGGCAAATTTTTATGGTTTAGTAAGAAAACTTACGTTTACGATTTAAAATTCCTTAATGGCGGAGTAGTAAAATAAGATAAGATTAATTCACTAGATTGAATATTAGCATATTAAAATGGGTATGATTTACATAATATCAAATTAAAATTGCCACATTTAAAAATAATAATACAGTAAGAGTGAAAACCTAGCAATCGAGTTTAGAAAATCAAATAGAATTTAGATATTTAAGCAAAAAAAAAGTCATTGTTTAAGCAATTAACTGGTTTAGCATTACCGATGGAAAAATAAGCAATTACATTTTGAAAATATAAAGATTACAAAAATGGAAATATTAAAAGGACATACTTTAGGTGAGCTAAATTTACATAATTAGAGGTTGAATTTTACATTTTACGATTAAGAAGATTATTTAGATGAAAGTTTTTAGAGTTCATTTTGCGGCAGGGAATTACCTTTTATTGGATGACTTGATGGATGTATGCACACATGTTGATTTCATTTTTGAAGAAATATGATTAATTTGAGATTATTTTGACAAAATTGCGGTTAAAGTCCGTTCCTCGTGTAAATTACAGTTCATTTTGGCAGCAGTTTGGAAACGATGGCTTATGAGTACATTGGCACTGGTTTGATTTTGGAAAGATCGAGGAAGCAAATTTTAATTCTACTCACTAACCATTTTAGAATTCTGAGTGACATAGATTACCTTGACAACAACATTTAGAAACAAGATGCAGAGCTCTTTAGTTAGAAAATGCGGTGGTATTTATACTCATTTTGGCTGCCTTTTGTAATCCCTGGAAGTCAGCTAACGGTCACAATGACACAGCTAATTTTAAAGTATGAACAAGATCAAGTTCGAGAGAGCTAGTCTTGGTCTATTTCGAGATGAAAATAGACCTGCGGGATAAATGCTAAGTAACGTGAATTTTAAAATAAACCTATGTTAAAATAAAAACAAATCTTTTCTGAATTTAAAATAAGGTAAGTCTTTTGTTTACTAAATTTGCGTTACTCTCTCGAACTTCCTCTCAAAAGTAAAAAATACATGAATAAAGTATATATACGTAATATGATGCTTTTAATAAAATTATTGTGTTTATCTGTTACACACACATACACATGATTGTTTACCGTAATAGAAATTTATGTTTTATATTTATATTAATTTTAGACGAGAATAAAGCTTAACAAAAGATAAACAATCACTTGCATCGGTATACCTTCACTCCCTAGTGATTTATTATTAAATGACTGAGTTTGAACCTATGTTTGGAGGTTTCAAACATCACCAGAAAGTGAAGCCAAATATGTGCAACAGATTTGATCGCTTCAATATATAAATGTTAAAAAAAATTACATAGCCTACTGCAGGCAAACCCTTATGGAAAAATACATATATATTTAATTGCTGAATAATATTAGATAATTTGAACAACAGCACAGAAATATATAGGATACATAATTTTATAGTTAAAATACTGGTTCATTAGCTGCACTACAGCCGAAACCACTAGTTCTCCTTACCATAATGATATTAAATCTATGTAAATATCTAAATATTATTTATTTTATTTTTGAAGTATGAAGAATATATCACAAGTGTCATAAATTATATTATGTTTAAACAAATAAAATAATGATATTGTAAACTTCATTTTCACAACAGTATTATAGTAATATTTACTAAGGCTGTAACCTTTAGGAATAAGCGTCTGAAAAATTCAAAGGTAGGGACCTCTACAGACGCTTATTCCTAAAGGTTACAGCCTTAGTGAATATTACTTAATATAATAATGTGCATTTAATAAAATTTATAATTACAGCAGTATTATAGTTAAATTTAATACATGATAAATAATAATGTAATTTTAATAGTATTTAATTTAACATAACTATAATAAATAATGAAAATGCACATAGCAATAAAATATAAGATTTTTATGCTTCCATTTAACATATGCTTTTAAGAATTTATAGACTTGCACAATCTTATCTCTAAAACAATTGCAGATGACTTTTTCTGACAGCAGTTTTTATAAAATATTGCTCATTATAAATTGATGTAGCATTATAATAAAGAACATATTTAATACAAGGAATATTAAAATAAAATTATTGGTAAATTTAGCTAAATTTACTAATTTTAGAGAAAGTGTAAATGGATGAGCAGAACAAACACACAATTTCAATGTTATTACAGGAATATAAAACTATGACTTAAGATTGCAATACAAAGTCATAAAGGAGTGAAAGTTGTCATACCTGCTTTCTCTTGAAAATTTTAAATTAATATTTCATTATTATTTATTCATTACTAGCTATTACAAGATTTAATTAATCTATTTATTCAATATATTGCACATGACCACACACATGTGAAAAAGATAAATGATCTCTAATATATATATATATATATATATATATATATTGTAACCGGACCCCCATACAACCCTTTTATTACATTGGTTGTAACAATTTTCTGATGAGCATGCTGCAGAAAAGAACTATCGATTGGCATTCCCAAATGCAGATGTTAACGCCCCCTACAACAATATTTCCTGCTCATTCAAGGATGTAGTACCATAGTGACTGGAAGCATCTAAACATTTCTATATTTGGTTTTCCAAACAGTGCCATTAGAGTTCTGTCTCACTACAACCTGAAATGCCTAGGTCTAGTTATGAGACGTAGCTTAGAACTGAATTCTTGAACAATGCTATAATGATGAGTGATGCAATAAAACAAAACAGAATTGACAACTGGATAACTAAATTTATTTTTAGTAACAATAATTTTATTAAATAACAATTAATTTCAAGTTCTAATAAAGTTCATCCTATCATGTGATACTCATTTCATTTATTATGAAAAAGTTAGAAGCAGTTTTTGATCAATAGTTCCTTTGCAATTCATTTATAAAGTTCATCCTTCATTCAAATGAAGGCTATTTTGATGTATCTTAGGTAAAGATTCAAAGGGTCTTTTAACTAGTAGATGTCTACGAATACTGCATGAATATTTCCCTCTTTATTTCATATCTGTACATCCCTTTTATAGGTAAATATAATGGTATTCAATCTGTAAGGTTTCTATAATTCAGTCAATATCAATGACATGGTGCTCATAAGTTTCATTATTTTCTTTGTATACAAATGAGATTCATGTAAGCATTTGTAATTTTATAGTACATTATGTAAACAATCCTTGTTTTGGACTATCCATAGTCCAGTCAGTGAAAGTGATCTATGTGCATATTCATTACTTTCTTCACATAATCCAAATATGACACTTATAACCATATAGTCTTTCTTATTTTATTTATAATTATCAAAACAAATAATGTGAACAATCTGAGTTTGTGGTTATTCATAATCCAGTCAGTGTGAATGTCATCTATGTCTTTTATTTATAATTTTCTATTTTCATCACTACATTATTCATAATTCTATTTATAATTTCCAGTAACAAATGTATTTTTATAGTTACTTCATAATTCAATTTATAATTTATAATAAAGATGTTCAAATATTTTATAAAATAATTTGTGAGCTACTTCATAATTTCAATTTATAATTTATAATAAAGATTTCAAATATTTTATAAAATATTTGGCAGCTATTTCATAATTTCAATTTATAATTTATAATAAAGACATTCAAATATTTTTATAAAATAATTTTTGTGAGCTATTTCATAATTTCAATTTATAATTTATAATAAAGCTTCAATGGCTATTTCATTTTTGACTAGTCTGATTTATTCAAAAAGAGGGTGAGTTATTTCATCTAAATAACATTATCTTGGAAAATCATGGCTTGGTATGGAGAGTCAAGAACTGTTAGTTTACTCTTTTATCATTAATTCCCTTAATAACCTTCTTTTTCCATTTTTAGTGTTTGTAAAAGCTATATTTTAAGGAGACAAAGTCAGAATTGAGTAATACACTTTAAAAAAATCCAATCAGATCTACCTCTCTCTGAATTGATAGAACAGCTTTCTTTTCCTGTGTCTGATTTGCATACTCCTATTTTAGCCCAAATGTTTTTCTTTTCTTCTTAATGATTGGATAATCTAATTTTTGAGATAAGAAACAAAATGATATAACATTTTATTCAAAACCATCGATCAAAAAATTAAAAATATAATCTTTTTAACAAATCACAGCTTTATTTACCTCTTAATTTTGAAACTATAAACTTTTTGCTTTATTTCATTCCCAATTTGATCAAATCACGCTAGTCATTTTTAAATAGGGGGGGAGATCTTTTGAATATATATATACAAGGAACAGTATATCTGTTTCATTACCCCCCACCAAATTTTGGGATAAAACCGCCTGGAAGTACGATTTTATTCCATATACTATACACATCATTTCTCATTACTGCATTTCTATTGGTTTTAGGTTTGCTGATGAAATGGGTAAGATGAGCTGGAAAAGTGTATACATGAACTATAGCCTCCAATGCCAGGATAAGTAGAGATGGCCAAGCACAAACTACCAGTATGCACTGCCCCATGATGTCATGAGAAAATATCTTATTTTTAAGCACTACCTCTCTTGTACCTAGAAGGATCATCCAACCAAGAGTAGGAGCCAGAAAAAAAAACAATTTGGCACTCAGCCAACCCTGCTCAACTTCTGTGAGTCTTAAGGGCTTATTCATTTGGTCTATTCATGAGACCAAGGCCTATACATGAGGCCTATAAATACACACTATTGGACTACTCTCGGAGGTCAGAATCCAGGTCTGGATAGTGCCAAGCATATACTTCAAAGCATCATAACCCAACACATCCAAGCAGCTCTGCTCAATCATCCACTGATCTCAACATGAAAAACACTAAGTCCATGCATCACCACATCACATTTACAAACTTTTTCCATCAGCTTTC
This sequence comes from Epiperipatus broadwayi, assembly GCA_028023455.1. Lineage (NCBI taxonomy): Eukaryota > Metazoa > Onychophora > Udeonychophora > Euonychophora > Peripatidae > Epiperipatus > Epiperipatus broadwayi. Next base: position 585,616 of record JAQFVV010012717.1, on the reverse strand, counting down.
TCCATTTTATTGTTTTGAATTATAACTACGGTTTGGTTTAGGAGACTGAGGATCATGATCAGTTCTCCTATAATACTCTTCTGTATTATGAGGTGACATACTTCTGGATCATCTTTTTGTTGAGAATTTATCATGCTCAACATTACTGTGCTGTCTTGCTTCTTCACTTCTGTATTTTCTTTGGAGATCCTTGTTACTGTTTGATCTTCTAACTATACGCATCCGATATGGACCATGAATACCATCTGTGGATTTTCTCCTGTTCCTCTTCCATGGCGGTACTTCATTTTTAGAACTGCATATAAGTTTATTTTTAAATGGTTCTTCTGTCATAGTAATTATTTTTTTTTGTATTTATATAAGTTTCTTGTTGTTTAATTTTTTTCACACTTATAAATCTCGAGTTTTCAGATTCCTTTTTGGTGTCTTCTTCTCTTTGTTTATTTTTTTGTTATCATCTTCTCTTTGTTCATCTCTTTTCTTTTGGTCTGCTTTTTATAATTTCCATTAACTGGGATAACATGGATGTCTCCCCTGTTTTCTCTGATTCCTCATCTGCTTTGGCTTCTTGTTTATCTTCTTTCTCAGGAAGATCCTCTATACTTTCTGTATTCATTTTTTTTATTTTGATCTGGTTTTCATCAATATTTTATTCTAAAGTTTATTTGTATTTTTTTATTTCAACTTTGATAAGATTCTCTCTCCATCCACACCATGATTTAACTCCATCTTATTCAAAATGCCTGTTTTATTCTCTATGCCATTCATTTTTGTGTTGTTTTTCTTTTAAACTTTTATTTTTCCACCCTTCTTGAACAAATCACATCACTGCATCATATGCACTGTTCATATCACAGAATCGTGATCTGCTTATGCCTATGGGTAGGCTAGCTAGATAAGGCCTCACAGTAGGGCGCCAAATGTAACCGGACCTCCATACAACCCTTTTATTACATCGGTTGTAACAATTTTCTGATGAGCATGCTGCAGGAAGGAACTATCAATTGGCATTCCCCAATGCAGATGTTAACGCCCCTTACAACAATATTTCCTGCTCATCAGAGGATGTAGTACCATAGAGACTGGAAGCATCTAAACATTTCTATGTTTAGTTTTCCAAACAGTGCCATTAGAGTTCTGTCTCACTACAACCTGACTCCTAAGTCTAGTTATGCCAGACGTAGCTTAGAAGGCATGAGATTTTCATGAACAAGTGCTATAACTGATGAGTGATGCAATAAAACAAAACAGAATTGGACAACTGGATAACTAAATTTAATTTTTAGTAACAATAATTTTATTAAATAACAATTAATTTGCAAGTTCTAATAAAGTTCATTCCTATCCATGTGATGACTCATTTTCATTTCATTTATGAAAAAGTTAGAAACAGTTTGTTGATCAATAGTTCCTTTGCAATTCATTTTAATAAAGTTCATCCTTCCTTTCAAATGAAGGCTCATTTTGATGTATCTTAGGTAAAGGATTCAAAGGGTCTTTTAACTAGTAGACGTCTACCAATACTGCGTGAATATTTTCCACTCTTTATTTCATATCTGTACATCCCTTTTAGGTAGGTAAATAGGTAAGATGGGCTATTCCAGATCTGTAAGATTTCTATAATTCAGTCAAGTATCAATGTACATTGGTGCTCATAAGTTTCATTATTTTCTTTGTATACAAACAAGATTCATGTAAGCATTTGTAATTTTTATAGTACATTATGTAAACAATCATTGGTTTGTGGACTATCCATAGTCCAGTCAGTGTAAATGTGCATCTATGTGCATAAGTTTCATTACTTTCTCCACATAATACCAATATGCAGGCAAGCATTTATAATCCATATAGTCTTTCATTATTTTATTTATAATTATCAAAACAAATAATGTGAACAATTCTGAGTTTGTGGATTATTCATAATCCAGTCAGTCTAAATGTGCATTTATGTGCATACGTTTCATTATTTTCTTTACATAATACCGATCTGCAGGCAAGCATTTATAATCCATATAGTCTTTCATTATTTTATTTATAATTATCAAAATAAATAATGTGAACAATTCTGAGTTTGTGGATTATTCATAATCCAGTCAGTGTGAATGTGCATCTATGTGCATGTTTCATTTATAATTTTCTATTTTCATGCAGCTACATTATTCATAATTCTCATTTATAAATTTCCAGTAACAAACGTATTTTTATGCAGTTACTTCATAATTTCAATTTATAATTTATAATAAAGATGTTCAAATATTTTTATAAAATAATTTTTGTGCAGCTATTTCATAATTTCAATTTATAATTTATAATAAAGACGTTCAAATATTTTTATAAAATAATTACCTTCCAGTTGACTAGTCTGATTTATTCAAAAAGAGGATGCGTTATTTCATCTAAATAACATTATCTTGGAAAATCATGGCTTGGTATGGAGAGTCAAGAAGCTGTTAGTTTACTCTTTTATCATTACAATTCCCTTAATAATGTTTTCTTTTTCCATTTTTAAGTGTTTGTAAAAGCTATATTTTAAGGAGACGAAAGTCAGAATTGAGTAATACACTTTAAAAAAAAATCCAATCAGATCTACCTCTCTCTGAATAGATAGAACAGCTTTCTTTTCCGCTGTGTCTGATTTACATACTGCCTCATTTTAGCCCAGATGTTTTTTCTTTTCTTCTTAATGATTGGATAATCTAATTTTTTAGTGTGAGAGATAAGAAAGCAAAATGATATAACACTTTATTCAAAACCATCGATCAAAAAATTAAAAATATAATCTTTAACAAATCACAGCTTTAATTTACCTCTTAATTTTGAAATTATAAACTTTTTGCTTTATTTTATTCCCAATTTGATCAAATCACGCTAGTCATTTCTAAATGGGGGGGAACTTTTGAATATATATACGAGGTACAGTATATCTGTTTCAATATATATATATATATATATATATATATATATATATATATATATATATATATATATATATATATATAGTGCAGAACCAGCACTCATCAGTTGGACCAAATCATCTCTCACAGATCATTATTTCCCACACATATATACAATCACTGTTCAGCTTATATTAAGATAGTAATTCCTTAAACATAATAGACAGGTTTCAATTTTCTCACCCTTCCAACAATTCAATCACCCATTTCATTAAAAAACCAACAATGAAATGCTCAAAGCCCTGGGTGGATTTAATATTGTAGTCATTCGCATGTAGACTTTACTTCAATCTAACCATTTAAATTATCAGTTCATTATCTACTCATTTATAATAATAAGAGAGGAATGAGCTGGACTTATACTATGATGTTATTTCCATGGCAATATGTAATTAATATATTCAAATCCCTCTATTTATTACAGTAAACATTCAGTATACTGAATGAATAGATTAATTACCTATTACATTGTAAATAGGTTACATCATAGTATAAGTCCAGCCCATCCCTCTCCTATTAATATAAATGGATACATAATGGTCCAATAATTTGAGGGATTATATTGATGTAATGTCTACATGAGTATGACTATAATATTAAATCCACCAAGAGTTTTAAGCATTTCATCATTGGTTTTTCAATGAAATGGATGGTTGAATTGTTGGAAGAGTGAGAAAATTGAAGCCTGTCCATTAAAGTTTAAAGAATTGCTATCTTAATATAGGTCAAGCACTGATTGTATATATGTATGGAAGATGATGATCTGGACCAACTGATGAGTGTTGGTTCTGCATGACATACATATACTGGGGATCATTTATCTTTTCCACATGTGTGTGATCATGTATATCAGTTATTTGAGATGGAATGGGGGATGGATATAAACTGAAAATTTTAAGTTCAAATCCCTCTATTTATTATAATATTGTAAAAAATAATTCAGATATTTGTATTAAACTACTAATATATTACCTACTCTAGAACCTTCTACCAACATGCCTTCCTACTTATCTTTCTAACCCATTTATCCACCCATTTAAATCCACTCACCTATCTGTCCATTTACCTTCTCACTAATCTATTTATTTATCTATCCATTTTTTATTGCATGTCCATCTATCTATTGACTTATCAATCTTGTCCATTTATTCACTCATCTATCTATCAACAATTTACCTACTTATTAATCTAAATATTTTTCTATCATCTATCTGTCTTACTGTCTACTTATCTATTTACCTATCCATCTATCTGTATATTTACTCTACCTACCTACCTGCCTGCATACCTAACTATATATTAATCAATCTATCTATTATTCTATTTATCAATTTGTTTCATTTCAATAAAAACAAATTTAAAAACAAAAAAAAAAACAATTTAGATTTAAATAATTATAATAGTAGTTACTATTAAAAACAAAATCACTGGCCATTTTCACTTTTCTTAATTTTTGTTGATTGAATGCACACATATACACTTAACTGAATGTTGTTTTGCATTAGCTATTTTGATAGAATGTTTATTTTGGTTAGAAACATGTTTTATTTCTTAAAGTACAGAATATTAAGTATTAATACTGTAACGATATATAAATATGTCGTTACATTAATTTAAAATAAAAACTTAAAAGTTCGCAAATAAAAGTAAAAAACTAAACGCTAAAATTAAAAATGTTTGTTATACGTATATACATTCGCACAGATGCTAAACTTTAAAAATATTTTTTTTAATAAATAAAAAAAAGGTATTTGAATGTATTTTTTATAAAAAAAGATTTATAAAAGTATTTTAATAAAAAAATAACGTAAGTTAAAATAAAAACAGGTATTAATTAATTCCTGTAATCTATAAATGGAAATGATTGTTTATTAATTATCTAAAAGCTGTTTAATTAAAAAGTCAGATGAAAAGTTAGATAAGAGAAGAAAGGGATTTTAGCTTGACCAATGGAAGCCAAATAAAGGCCCGGACCATAACGAAAAAACAGAACAGTGACGTTTTTGTTCATGGAATCCATAGGAGGACTATAAAAAGAAAAAATATTGAGTTCCAGGCAGAGAGTTTTTTTTTCCAACTTGATTTGATGACAACAGTAAGATGCACTTGCCGGTCTCTCTCATTTTTTTTGTTTGTTTTAAAAAAAATAAAATGAAAAGACTGTGATACCAGAATGGAACCAGCTAATGCTACCTCCAGAACATTTTCTTCCAATGGAGACGCCGTGGGAATTGCCAACGGGAACCTGGACTCTTATACCATAAGCTGTATGAAATGAACAATTATTAAAATCAATTAAAAACTTTCGTCAAGTTTTATAAATTGATAAACAAGCCAACTTAAAAGTTAAAACGGACTCTTATCTGACTTTTGTAAGTTTTTAAATCAAATTAATAATGTTTAATTTTATATGTTTTCCGATTGATAAACATCATTTCCATTTTTTTTTCTTATTGTAAAGATTATTTAAATGCATGAAATTTAAGTTGTTTATAGACGCTTGCATGGATTCGTTTGCGGTTAATTATATTTTGGTTTTCATATTTGATCAAAATATATAGACATTCGATAAATAATGATACCTTACGGTGAGTATCTAAAATGTATTTATTCGGATGTCTTTTAAGTTATTGGTGACAACGCAAGTATCTTATGGTGAATACTATTGGGTTACTTATAAGTTTCCCTCTGCGATTGCCGGTATCAATAATTTTGTATTTTGATCGTTTATGTTTATTTTGAAATGTTTTTGACCGTGGAATCTATGTAATCGATCTATAACCAACATTTTTAAACAAATCTGTGCGAACGTATTTAAATGTTAAAATTAAGTCAGGCGTGAATGGCTATATAGTTTTGTAAAGTTGTATTAAGGGAGGGTAATCTTAGGTTATTCATTTCGTAGTTGAATTGGTTCAATGGATTGGATATATTTGTGTAATTAGTAGATGTAGTATGAGGTCCGCTACGGGCAGGATTATAGATATACGCCACACACCCTCTGTTTGCCTATGGATGGGTTTGTAAGTCGGCAGAAGACCGCAGTCCATTCCTATGGAGTTTTTTGTTTATTGTTCTACTTGCCAACAGATGTCACATTCCTGTTGGTGGAGAGTCAATGGCTTCTCTATTTTTACTTATTGTTCAGATGTACATTCCTGACAATATAGTATTTTGTGTTGTCGTATCATGCTACATTGAATACATGAATGTATCAGATGGATTGGCGCCAATTTGGTTGCGAAATTTGTTGCCTAAGGTTAAATCAGGGAAGAATATTTTCTTTTCAAATGCAGATCTATGTAGTCTATTCATACTTGACCATCTAAATAAAAATCTAAAATGTTAAACTTATTCCTCAAAATTTAAATATTATTTTATATGTGCGTAAATAAATATTTTTATATGTTAATTTATGGCAGTGGCTTTTACTCTTTGATATTTAAGATATAAAATTTATAGATTTTTATCTCTGCGTCTCTGCTGAGCTAGTGACTTGGGCTAATGATCGGAATATTTAAATAAAGTGGAATCTTAACAGTGCGTATCTGCCTACTCTATAAATTTTTCTAGGCTCAAATGCCTAGATGGCGCCCTTGTAGTGCAGATATTGTTTTTGCGGTTAGATTCGATCTTCACTTTCATTCCGATTGGTACAAACTGGCTACCCAACTTGGGCCGATCTTTAATAAACACGAGTGCCCTGAGAATTTTAAAAGTGAATCATGCCCGTAAATTTTTTTTCTGAAATAGTATAAATAGATTTGTTGTATTGACGTGGAGTTACACTTTGAAATTTTGTCTTAAAGGTACTGCCAGTCGGAAAATTGCGCATATGTAGAGATAAATTCGAGGAATAAAAAGTAATAAATAAAATGTAATTAATAAATATAAATCATAATTTTTTTTTTTAAAAGTCTTGTTTAAAATCTAATCGTTTAACTTGCCTAAATAATACTTAAAGGTAGGAGAAATGAAACTTGGAAGGGAGGGGGCAGAAATTTAGCTGGTAGTAAGGAATCATCAGTCAACTTTTTTTTTTATCATTATATTTGTAATTACTGTTTTGTCTTTTAAAAAAAGTTTTGTCCTTTTGAAATTTCATATATATCAATTTGTGTATCGTAATTACTAACACTAAGTAAATTCTTTTTTTTTTAATGTTTTTTGTTTTTTGAGAAAGTTTACTGATATGTAACGATATATAAATATGTCGTTACATTAATTTAAAATAAAAACTTAAAAGTTCGCAAATAAAAGTAAAAAACTAAACGCTAAAATTAAAAATGTTTGTTATACGTATATACATTCGCACAGATGCTAAACTTTAAAAATATTTTTTTTAATAAATAAAAAAAGGTATTTGAATGTATTTTTTATAAAAAAAGATTTATAAAAGTATTTTAATAAAAAAATAACGTAAGTTAAAATAAAAACAGGTATTAATTAATTCCTGTAATCTATAAATGGAAATGATTGTTTATTAATTATCTAAAAGCTGTTTAATTAAAAAGTCAGATGGAAAGTTAGATAAGAGAAGAAAGGGATTTTAGCTTGACCAATGGAAGCCAAATAAAGGCCCGGACCATAACGAAAAAACAGAACAGTGACGTTTTTGTTCATGGAATCCATAGGAGGACTATAAAAAGAAAAAAATATTGAGTTCCAGTCAGAGAGTTTTTTCCAACTTGATTTTGGTGAGTCTGGCGACAAGACGCACTTGTCGTCCTCACTCACTTATTTTAAAAATGCAAAGACTGTGATACCAGAACAGAACCAGCAAATGCTACCTCCAAAATATCAGACCGGTCTTCCAGGAAAGTCTCCGTGGGAATTGCCAACGGGACATGGACTCTTCTACCGTAAGCAATAGAACTGAACAATTGTTAAAATCATAACATTAATTAAGAACGTTAAAGATTGATAAGTAAATTTAAAATTTATAAAAAGAACTTTTCTCGGACTTATGTGTCAACTAAATTGATAATGTGTAATTTTATATATGTTTGCGTTTGATAAAAAAAATCATTTCCATTTATTATTTATTGTATTGATATTTATTGTTTAAATTTTAAATGAGGAAATTTCAGGTTGGGTATAGACGTTGCATAGATTCGTTAGCGGTTGATAATGTTGTGGTTTTTCACATTCGATTGAAATATATGACAACGATATCACTGCAAGCATCTTACGATGAATGCTAATGGGATTTGAATATTCCCTATGCAAGTGACGTTTATCGATGACTTTGTATTTTGATCGGTTGTGTTTAATTTGGAATGTTTTTGACCGTGGAATCTGTGCAGCTGATCTGTACTCAACATTTTAAAACAAATTTTATAAAATTCATTTGTGCGAACGTATCTAAAACTTAAACTTAAGTCGGGCGTGAATGGCTATATAGATTTGTAAAGTTATATTAGGGGAGGGTAATCTTAGGTTATTTGTGTCGTTGTTGAATTGGGTCAATGGATTGGATATATTTGTGTAATTAGTAGATGTAGTATGAGTTTCGCTACATGCAGAATCGCTGTATACACCGCACCAACCCTTTGCCTATGGATGGGATTGTAAGTCGGCAAAAAGGATCGCGGTCCCTTCCTATGGAGTTTTTATTTTATTGTTCTTCTTACTATACAGACGTCATATTCCTGTATTAGACAAGAGTCAATGTTTTCTTAAACTATATTGTTCAGATGTCCATTCCTGACAGTATAGTATCTTTGTGCTGTTGTATTTTCATGCTACATTGAATACATAAATGTATCGGATGGATTGATGCCAGTTTGACTGCGAATTTTAGCCTAGGGTTAAATAGGGATAGAATGTTTTATTTTCAAATGCAGATCTATGTAGTCTATTCATACTTGACAATCTAAATAAAAAAAAAATTAAAATCATTGAAATTTATATAAATGTAAAATTAAAGAGTAATAAGAATCTAAAAATCTAAAAATGTTAAACCTATTCCTCGAGTTTAGAATGATTTTATATGTGCGTAAATAAATATTTTATGTGTTAATTTCTGGCAGTGGCTTTTATTCTTTTATATTTAAGATATAAAATTAAGTTATATTTTATTATCTCTGCTACTCACTGAGCTAGTGACTTGGGCTAACGACCAAAATCAAAATTAAAAAAAAAAAAAAATTTTTTTTTTACTTACGTATCTGCCTACTTTATAAATTTTTCTAGGTTCAAATGCCTAGATGGCGCCCTGTAGTGCAGTTTACGTAAGTCTAGCTTTCTCCGGATCGTTACAATACACAATGGTAAATAAACACTGCATAGAAGCATATTGTAGTTACTCCATTTGGCTTTAGACAGAGAAACTAACTTACACACAACTTTCCATAGATTATCCTTTACCACAATTTGAATGTTTTTAATCATATATACATTTATGGTTAAATATCAAAGATGTAAAAAGATGATATCTATGATGTATTATATCTCTATATGACACATGTTTCTTTTGTTAGTCTATCAATTTATTAACAGCACTATAGGCTAAAAAGCAAATTGTTTGCAGTATTATGAAAGAGCAATTCACTACATAAATGATTAAATGATTTGAGACTTCATTTTTAAAATATGAAAGTTGATAATTCATGCTATGTAAAATACAAAATTTCAATAGTTTTACTGAAATTAAATTGAACAAATTATATATAGTACTTTATATCTGCAATTTTCATATTCATGATATTATTTATACATGATTAAATAAAAAAAATGGAAATTAAAAAAAACAACTTAATTTTTTAATTCAAAGAGATAACCCTTGGTACTATGATTGTAAATCACCACAAACAAATATAACCAGTATACTTTTTACTCTTTCATTATAAACATCATTTTTTAAAAGTATTTCTATCCACTGTATACATCTATTTTATCAATAACAAAATAAACCATTAAAGTACATTTGGTGCTAGGAGCCTGTAACATTCCCATTAGATTGAACCATATATCCCATATCAATGGCCAATGTTGGGGATAATATGATGAGGATAACAAAGGAAGATATTTTAGAAAGAAATTGCAAAAAACATTTGTAGATTAGATTGAAATAAGGTAAACAAAGAAGAGTATGTGCAGTAAAGTATATTTAGCTACAGAATTAGGGAAGAGGTAAAAGAGTGAAATAAGAGCATTGGAGAATATTTTCATAGGGATATAAGTATGTTTAGAAAGAATAATTATAAAATATTAATTGTAGATCATATGAATGAACATATGGTGAATATGAAGAGAGAATTAATAAAAATAATATAAGAGAAAGCTGGATAGACAATTGGCAATTTAAGTTTATTAAAATGAAATAGAAAAAAAGAAATGAATAAGGGCTAGAGAAATAATTGGGCAATAAGAAGAAAGAAGTAAATGAATTTATTGGGGTATATAAAGAAATTAGAGGGCTAATTCTTAAATGTGGCTAACAGAAATGTTGGACATGTAGTCTTTTTATATAAATTTCTGATTTTTTTTATATCAAATCACCAAAAAAAACCTAATGAATAAATTTATATTTTGTGTAAAAAAAAAAAAGTAAAAACAATAACAACATGAAAATTACATATTTAAAAACCAAACCAATATGATCATAGCAATGTTTTAAAAAAGCACAGCAAAACAAACCCTTGTATCACATTAAATAAAATTATGTATTTAAATTAAAAAAACATAATCTTTCACAGCAAGAAATGCATCAATTAAAACCATCATATAAATTTACCAATGAGATCAAATGCAAATTCATAAGAAATAAATTTTCCAAAATCAATCTGTGGAATGAATGAATTTAAGTAAAAATCAACCAATAAAAAATTGAATTCAAAAGCAATCCAATTATAGCGGTAAATGTATTAAATAAAACCATGAAACTGAATAACATATAACAGTGAAAAAACTGTCATAAGTTTTTATGATATGGCATCATCTACTAGTGTAGTATGAAGATAGTGAAACTTACAGCCATACCAATATTTTAATAAAAGGATGTTTTTGTGTGTGTATATTTTGTAACACGCACATTTAAATTTTTTTTCAAATATATAGCTTTTTGGCATTACAGTTATTATAGATTTTACATTTGGTATTATTTCTAAAATAGTATGCTTTATAATTTATTTTGCTTAATACAGCTTTTATTGTGAATGTGCATTTTGGCCTAGATATGTTTTATGACATGCACATTTTCCTTGTAAACAGATCTCTTTTTGGAATTTAATTTCTTATGGATGCTTATGTTTAACCACATTTATTATCACTAATTACTTTCTTATGAATGACATGGATTACTTTTTGTATTGTTGTGTTTGCTAAAACAGTGTTTATATTCACTCATAAATCACTTTTCAAATTTAATTTTTTGTGGATACTCATTACTAAAACATCATTTATTTTTATAGCTTTAATTGTTACAGTTCTTCGTTAAAAGGTTTGTCTTTTAGAATCTAAATATATTTAACTTTACTGATTATAGTTTTTGCCACAAAAAATGTTCTTAAAAATGATTTTTTTATATACAAATTATGAAATGTGTCAATTAGATTGTTTTGAACATTAATATATGTCATATGGATCTATCTGACAGAAAACTAGTTTTTAATAGCACTCTAATTTATATAGGCATATAGATTTTTTTTATGCAGCAGTGTTTAAACTGTAAATCAAAATAATAATTTAATAACTAATCCCCCTTTATATATATATATATTTCATTTACAACGCAGTTCAGATTTCTTTTTTCCACTTAGCCATTCATTACAATCATTTCTTAAAAATTTAAAAAAATTTGAAAAAATGGTTTCTTTTTCATCCCCCCTCAATCTAGTTGGATTAATAAGACTAATTCCAGCTCACTGCAATTAACCATCTTAATTTATAGGGATTTTCTGAACTTGTTTTTTTTTTTAATTTTTGTTTTTAAAAGTGTGTATTATTAATTTTTTGACTGATAGGTTTGGGTATTCTTTGTATATCCATGTTGATTGTTATTGATATGAGTATTGTTGGGGTGTGTGGATCGCTTTCATATATTTATAACATATTATCATCAATGAATTTTAGAATCCACATCAAAATTTGGAATGAAATATGAATAAAAGGATCTACTGCTATAAAAAAATTTAAGCCCATGTTTGGAAAAACCATAAGAAATACTGAAAATAGGTATATTCTTTCTGCAGTAGCATACATAAATAAATATTTTAATATTACTTATAACTTCAATATTGTAAAAGATCCAGGTATTTTACTTTTTTTTATTAAATTTATTTATTAAATTTAATTATAGTAAAAGTGTTGAAATACTTTTTTTTTATATTAATATGTTTAGTATTATTATAATTACTTAAGCACAATGTATTTTGCAAATGTAAGATAATTTTTCACTTTAAAATTAAATATCTAAATTACATTGTTGTATTGCTATTCCTATAGCACCTGGAAGAAATACTGTTTTAGGCTCTAAATCAGTAGATAAATCAGTAATTATCTGTAAGAATACATATCTTGCAAGTGAGTGACTTTTTTTAAATTTATTATAACTTTGTTAATATAAAGGTATTTATCACATGATCACCATTTCTTATACTTGCACAAGCTATCTTAAAAACTTTCCATACTGTAATGCCACTCAGTGCAGGTCAGAATAATCAATGGTTGCAAGAAGTTTGTGCATAAAATCCCTATCTAGTGCGTACTCATCCAATATCCCCAGACTTGTTTCTAGCTTGTAGCTTTCATCAGCTTGGATTGAAAATATTATTGTGTTTTCAATTTTGGAATCATAGCTTTATAGCTAACTAAAAAGGTAAAAGGTGAATGCTGGAAGGTTTGCGTTAAATCCTAAGATCTAGTTTCAGTGCTCTCAGATCCAAGGCTCCTCATTGATGAAAACCACAAGCTAGAAAATAGTCAGGGGATATTGGATGAGTAGGCACTAGATAGAGATTTTATGCATGAACCTTCTTGCATCCATTGATTACTTTGGTTTGCACTAAGTGGAAGTACTATGTGGAGAGTTTTTGCCTCTGTTTATGAAGGTATTTATTTAAAACTTGCAATATAGATAATAGTATGTATACAGAGATGACTCAATATCCATGTTTCACAAACTTTTGATTTACTTAACCACAAGTTTAAAAAATGTTAATAAAAAAAGGCAAATTAGTAAAAACAAATAACAAAAATTTATTTTTCTGGTTAGCAACTGCATTGTCATATGATCCAAATAGTCAATCAATTTAATATTCCTTAGATATTCAAATATTAAATCATCCCACATTGTTATGAAATTCAGCACTGTTCTCTGTGAAATAAATATATTAGACTGTATTTCAAAATAGCCAGCCTCAAATATCATTTTGAGGCTAGCTATTTTAAAAATGGACTCTAATATATTTATATATTTATTTTAGAGGGGATGGTGCTGAATTTTGTAACCACATGGGATGATTTAAGACTTGGAGATTTATTTTCAATTTACCATTAAGCACTTGTTTATTTTCAGTAGAAATTGTATTTTTTGCATTAATTTTGTCCATAAATATCGTATGCATAAAATGTATGTGTAAATATAGGTAGACTGCCATTATTCCAAAACGTACAAATTTGGGAGTTTCTATTTTCTGAGTACTTTATAAAGATCAGTTAAAATAGGATTATAAAAATATAGTACATTCTGCAAAAGAAAAGTTGAATTATTAAAAAAATAAATCAAAATATATTTATCTATATGTGATGTGAGTATATGTAATAAATATTGATTCTAAACTATGTAAACATAAAAATGTGTAATTGTATGTTAAAGGTTTATTTTCAAAACAAATAAAAACATCAAGTGTACTGATTCTGTAGTTGTTAATATCTGGGCACAGTTAATCCATAAAAAATAGCATGACACTGTTTGTAATATCACCGAAAAACAAAAAAAGTAATACTGCGCTAAAAATAGGTATCAGTTTTAATATCTGAGCATAGTTCAAAGAAAGAGCAAATGCTCAGAAATTAGTTCTTTTTTTATAAAGCATTTGAATGTCAGCCTATTTCTTATTGATTTTCATATATGTAAATAAAGTAAGCATAAATAACAACAAATGCTAAAAGACAGATGATATCTGACTTTTGAGAGTTTATTCATATTATATAACTAAAGCTTCAGTTACAAAAAATATTCTATACTAAACATTTTTTTTGAAAATGTTGACAAAAAATATCAGTAAATAATCAGTTACTTAATCCCTTTAATATTAGCCACAGGATCGGAAACAGGCAAAGAAAAAATAACCATGATTATACATTTTATATCATATATGCAAAGCAATTTTTTTTTTATATAGTTAAATAAATAAAAGTCCATAACAAATTTTAAAACAACTTTTTCAAAGCAATAATGTGAACAGATTTAAATATTTTGTGGAATTAAATATTGAGCACAATGTTTAATTATGTTCTTTTGTTTTAAATTAAACATATTAGTGAATATTACTTAAAACAACATTAGTGAATAAATTCATTTTATTCAATTAATACTGTTTACATTAACTTTTTAATTAATACTTTAAAAGCATTTTTTTAATGTATTGGCAATTTTTAAGTATGTCTTAATTTATAAAATAATATCAAATTTAAATTTTATAGCAATATAAAGTTTTCATATAATAAATAGAATTAATAAATTTATATTTAACGATTTTGATCTTTACTTAATTAATTCTTCTAAATAATATTTCACTGATGAAAGCTACAAGTTAGAAACTAGTCTGGGAATATTGGACGAGTAGGCACTAGAAAGAGATTTTATGCACAAACCTTGCATTCATTGATTATTCTGGCTTTCACTAAGTGGTGCTACTGTATAGAGAATTTAGCCTTTGTCTAAATAATATTTGGTTGTAGTATTATGGACAAAAATGCCACTCGATGATGCCGTTTACGTGCTAAAGTACATAAAAATGACGTTTCCGCGGCCGACCCATTCGAACCCACATTTTCTATAATACAACTTTTTTGTTGTGCTACAGATTGCAGGCTGCTATGTTGTGGCACAGTACAGCATGTATGTGAACCTGCATTTAACTCTAATACAACGTTTGTGTTGTGTTACAGAATACAGACTGCTTCGTCGCATCGCAGCAAATTCATTTGGAGAATTCGCACACTACATACAATTATTATGGCTTGGTGTGAGAGTATTTGAATTTGATGGAAATGTGGTTTTTATTGAATTTTTTTTTAAAGTATTGAATTATTCCGATTTTCTTAAGTAATAATTATCCGACTCTTTACACCATTCTGTATTGAAGTTTTAAGTGGCAAAATCTTGTCCAGATAGATGTGTAAAGTCAGTTGGAATTAGGCAATGCATCAAGTAATGTACTGTTCATAACATTCCATGAGACCAACAATGTGGTGCAGGAAATTGCACATCTTGTTTGATTCTGTGATTTACAAACAACAGAACCCTAACCCTAAATCTAACACTAAACCTAACCCTAAACCTAACCCTAAAGCTAACCCTAACCCTAACAACTTTTACTTTTTGTTGCCATTCTATTTGAAGTAAAAAATAGTGGTAACACAATAATATCTGTTTCTCTGTAAAAATTAAAATGTAAAACGAAGATTAAGAACTTTTACTTTTTATTCTGATTATGAGTTTTTAAACAACAACAGCAACAAAAAAAGGTGTTACCGCCCAAAAAAAGATCAGATTGAAATTTGTTTTTTCTAATAAAGCAAAAAAAAAAAAAAAAACACAAATTAAATTGTAATTTGTTGATTTTATTTTACATTTATTGTTATCATTTAATTTGTATATGTTAATAAAAAAAAATATTTAAAAAAACACGATTTTGATATTTTTTATTTTCACATTACAAAAAACACATCAAAATGATTAAAATCAACAGCCTGGTAATGTTCATATTTTATACCATTGAGCGGCGTCTTTGTCCATAATACTATAACCTAATATTTGTTAACAAGCTGCATATAAATTACTTTAAATTAGTTTAATTTGTAATATTTCCCCCATTTTATCATTATAAATAAATAATGTAATTACATGATTTTATTTTAACATAAATTTTTGAAAACAAAAAATATTAAGAAACAAAAATGGGTAACCCATCTGTGTAACAGCAATAACAAATATTTAAAAAATTGACATTAATATTAATTATAGTGATTACATATATATACAGTAATTTGTTTTCTGATAATCTTTTTTTAAAATTCTATTGACATTTTCAACTGAAAGTAAATAGTCATGTTTTCTTAAACTTTTTCATTTATTCAGTGGTAGAAATGTAATGTTTGCTAATTTAAGACAATTAAAGCCTTACAAAAAGATATACAATATGCCACCTACCATAGTCTGAGTAGGAAGCACCTTCCTGAGCTCCCAAAGTTTTTTTTATTAAAGATTCCCCAAATTTATTACCATCAGAAAAAAGGCCTTGAAATCGTTTAAGGTAAGTGGTTCTTATAGTTTATCTAAATGGATGTGAGTTCAGTTACTCATAATCCGAATTATAATGTAAAATTTGTTCCGTGCATAAATGCGGCTAACATAGACCAAACTACAAAGCAAAATCATTCTAGTAATGGGAAAATTAAAATACAAAATAAATCTAACAAAGGTTCTTGGAGTATTTTAACAAGATCCAAAAAAGAAGATCCGTTTCTTTTGCTTAAAAAAATAAAAAATAAAAATAAAACTATAAAATATGTCGTAGAGAAAAAACCTCTTGAAGACATGATCGAAGGTCTAATGGTAGACATTAGCACCGGAGACTTCATGGGAAGTCCACCTAATGCAGAAATATAAACAGCCAGCTGTAGCAATCTTACTGAAGCACCAAATCCATTGAATCACCATCAAAATATATCTTTTGGACAATCCTTAAATATGTCTAATATAACTAATTTAGGAAAAATAAATAAAAATAACGAGTTGCAAGATAATGTAAATATGAACGTAACCACAAGCCCACACTATAACATAAACCTAGGCTCTACACAAAATGCTGAGCACCTTGATTGCGGTAAAACAGGGCCTGTTGCAGAAGAGCAAACAAATAGTCTCTATATACATTCCATGCAAAGCTCAAGTAATATTAAGACTAACTATAACAAATGTCTGAAATTAATTAAAAGTTACAATTGTTCAAACTCCCCCAAAATTAAAGAAATCAAAGATTTACTTACAGATAAATTAGTTCCTATCACAGCTAACGTTCCGGCGAAAATCAGCGATGATACAGCCAGCAGCTTCAATGCATTTACCAAGTATAAAAAAATGAATCATAATAAGAAGAAACAACAGTCGCTTAGATTATTTAAAAAATCTAATAAAAAAACCTGCTACAAAATTAATAATAATGGTATTGATAAGAAAAAAAATACACTGATAAAAAACCTCTAGAAATGGACACCGGAAAGTCAAATGAAATAATTAATGACGGTATCACTTTAGATTACTGCTCGCCATGCTTTGATATGACTGGTGCTGTAGTCGAAGTGACAAAATGTAAAAGCAATAGAATTAACAGTGCGAATAAAAATATGAACGTAAAGCTTAAGTCTAAGGCTCTTAATAAATGTAATAGCGATAGCGGAGACACACAACATATAGAAATAATTGAAAACAGTGAGAGCAATTATGAAACAGCACCTAATATTTCAAAACAAAATAAAACTAAAGTTCTATCTGATGAGGCAAACCCCATTAATAGTAATGAAATCACAATAGAAGACAGAGTAGCAATAAATACAAATCCCAATTCCGATAATGCCGATATCTCGTGCTCTGGAACTAACGTAACAGAGACCAACATAATTACGCCAACATTATATATCAATTACGAGACTCCCGATGAGTATAACTATCAGGAAAATGATTGTAAATCAGACAATCTCAATAAATCAGGTCATAATAGAAATAATCCGGAATCTAATGAAAAGGAAAAAGGAAATAATGTTGAAAAAAAAAACCATTCCATACTTAATACATCAATATCTGAGAATATGTCAATCTTACACATGAAGGTGGATGGCACTGCCAATGGCTGCAAAACCAAACTTAATAACTGGAAGTCACACAATATACCTAAATTGAACCCTAGTTGGAGTTATCAAACATCCAAAATCCTGCCCCAAAATATACTAAATACCAGTTAACTCAAAATCAACTCATTTCTGGTGAACAGAGGGTGCTAGCTGATGATTCTGACTGTTTTTCTTCCACATCAGAAGACAAAACAAACATTATAAACGCATATAAGCTAAAAGCTAATAAAACTGTATATACAAATCCCCTTGCATTAAGCCCAGATGATAAGCATCCAAGCACAAAATTACTATCTAATCATAGTCAAATAGATAGTGAATCATTTCCCAGTTTAATTTTTCATAACAGCACTAGAAATGATGCAGGATGGCTCAAGGAAATACACTATCCAAATAGAGATAAAAATAATTTACAAACACAATCGTTTGAATATCCGTTAGAATCTCATACCATAGCTGGTCATCCACCACTAAACACTTATCACAATAATGTCTCCCCTCCTGTCACTTCAAAACATACTTTATTGATGGGAAAACCAAGATGAACTTGATCATAATTTGTTAAATCTTACACACGCAAATAATGCAAATTTTACTAAACTACAAACTAACCCTGCTGATGAAACTAAATGTATCACACTTCCTATGTCATATGCTAGTGCAGCTCGGGCTGGAATAACACAATCTGGGTCGGTTAACCACTCTAGCAATGGCCAACCCTTTCTTCCTGCAGGTCACAATACTGATCACCAAGCCAGCAATGCAAATCAAAAAACTGTGGGAATGGACATTCTTGAGTTGACAGAACAGCAATCACTCCATGCAGATGATCTGGCTCAAGTGGATCCAGTTGAAAGCAATATTACACTAAATCAACTTTCAGTGGAGCAAATGGATGCTATTGTCTCAAATTTTAACCTGACTATTCCAAACATGCTTCTGAAATCGCTGTCTAACTATAGCAATGATAAGAGTATTATACTAGCGGTAACGAACCTAAAGTGTTCTCTGTTTAAATTTCCAATGAGTGCCTTATTTGAGTTAATTAGAAGAGCAAATATTACAAACAAAATACATAGGATCTCTACCCATCTGAATGACCGCTATATAGCAGTCAAATTCAAGACCTGGGCTGGCAGAAATAACTTTAAAAGCAAATTTAAAGTATTGGATGATAAGATCATAGTAACTGTAGATATAAACAGATCATCCACTCTAAATGGGTCAATAAAAGATTGCATTACAGGAATAGATGAATCTTATTTACAAAAGATATTGGAACCCTTGGGCAAGGTGACTAGTTTCACCTACCTTCCAATTGACAAACCATTTAACAACATTCTCTGAACAAAGCTACATTTAGACTGCTCCTAAAAATGGGAATAATGCCAACAGATATTCCAACAGTGTTGTTGGCTAGAGGCTGTCCCATGATATTATCTTTTTCAGGGGTTAGGCCACAGTGCTTCTACTGTGGACAAAGAACACACCTGATTAAGGAGTGTTTGAATCATATATGTACATCTTGTGGTCAAAAAAAAGGTCGCACTCACAGATGTAGGCAACAACAGACTTCTCATTCAGTTCCGGAGGTGCAACATGCTTCACAACAACCGAGTGCACAACACAACAATGTAGAACAGCAGGATGAACTCAAAGCAAACAAATAAAAAAAGTATCCTAATACATGAAAGGAATCAGCCCTCCCTAATTAACAGTAATCAGGATTACAAACATAACACATCGCATAACAATAGTCACAAAAACCAAAACAGTAATCAAAGACCGTTGGAATCAAAACCAAAAGATTCCCACAATAATGAACCTAGGAATTTGCATGAAGGCCTAGGTTTCAGCTCAGTCACAGCATCTGGTAATAGGGCTGGTGAAAACAATATAAACCAAGATCAAACCAAACCAAAAAAAAAGACAGAAATACTGAAACCTAACTCCACCCAAGGTAAATATAACATCTCACCAAGTCCTAGTGACACACTGATAGCTGTGAGTTATGAAAATATCACTCCTTACCAAACACTGGTAGATTCTGCCGCTTCCTGGTTTGCAGATGAGATGGAGACATTCATCACTCCTAACACCAGTCATAAAAGAAAACCATGGGTTGTGTCTAGTCCTAGCTCAGGAGAAGAAGAGATAGCATTCCCACTGAGGCAAAAGTCCAAACCCACAATATCAAATGCAACTAACAATAAGCATAAAGGAGCCACAGAAAAGAAACACAAGATTAATCTTCCATCTGATTTGGTAACTAGATATCCTACCAATGGTTTACCTGTGGATCTCCCCACTTCAGATTTAAACATCCCTCCAAACATCCGCAAGGAAATTAATAAAAAAAAGAGTCTGCTAATACTCATTGAAACCACCTGCGGTGGAATCTAGCGGGCCATCTTGCAATGGATAACAATAAATGTTTAATCTCTAATGTCAATGTCTGATGTATAAATTCCCTCGGTCGTATTAAATGCCACCAGGCATTTCCTTAAGCAAAACTCACCACATATGTTGTTCATAGGCGAAACGAAATATCACCTAAACTCGAACTACTTCATAAAATCAGAACTTAGTAAAATAGAATTCACCCAATTATCTACAGGTCATGCTGCTAGGGGAGGAGTTGGGGGTAATAATAAATAATCTTCTGGCTCTAACCTCCTTCAGAATAATTTATCTAGATCTGAACCTAATTGCCATGGAGTTTACCTTCTCCTTGAATACTTTCAATGTGATTTATGTATACAGCCCCAATGTTCATGCAACACTGCTGAAAATAGTCCACACAATTAACCTAATTACTAATAATAACAATGCACCTACCATTCTGCTTGGTGACTTTAACATCTCCTATGAGTCCTTCACAAAGAAATATTTACCCCTACTCAACAAAGTATTTCTCAATGGGAGGGGTTTCTTTCCACCTGATGCATTTTCATTCTATACAAAAAACAGTCGCACACTCATTGATCTAATGTTCTACTCAGCCAAATTGCACTATGGGAGAGAGGCTAGACTGCAACCGACAGCCTTTTCAGATCATTTTGCGATTATGGCATCCCTAGAGCTGAACGACTTTCAACAAATTAAAGTCAACCGGAGTCTCAGAATGTTCACTAAAACCAATGCCACTAAGGTATTTTTCTCAGAGGTCTACATTCTTTTTCACAAGGTGAACCTCATAAACCTACACCCAGTTGAGGCCTGGACTACATTTATAGGCATTATTCAGTCGCTGATTACTCAATACACCTTCAAGCTTAAGGGAACAACCACACTGATGTGTGAATTGGACAGCCTGAATTGGAAAATTAAAAACTTTGATGGTCAGGATCACAATATTGACTACTTACTTGATCTAAAAGCTTCATACAGATCGAAACAGTCAGCAGTAGCAGCGATAATAGCTACAAAAAATGCAAAGAATTACCTGCCAGCTCAACATTGCTGGACCCGGGGCTATCTCAGGTGGGCTCTGGGGGCCAGAAAGAAACAGGAAGTTCCTACTTCATTGCTCATCAGTGGTGGCAGCCTTACTGGTGCGAATATGATTTTACACATAGAGAGCCACTTTCAAAACCTGCTATTAGGTCACCACACAAACCCTGCCTTGGAGTAGTTGGGCACAACCGGAGAGGCAGATCATGGTATTACACTCCAGGTCATCACCAGAAGGTTGCAGGGTCTCCCTGACAGTGTTCATCCTGGGATTCATGCCATCCCGAAGTTTGTGTTCACTCACTTAAATTTTTTTACTGCGAGGATTATATTAAACATGTTAAACTACCTTGCCATTGAAAGGAAAGTAATTCCTAACCTATATCCAGTCGCCATGGTCCCATTCATTAAAAAGAACCGGGATCCTATCTCTCTTAGCAGTATCAGGCTGATATCGATGACACCAATTTTGTTCAAAGTCATGGAGGGTATAATAAAAGAAAAAATTCAGGATGCCATTCTACAGGATATATCGGCCTCTCAATATGCAAGGAAGGGATCATCAGCACTGACTGCAATTGGTGAAGTGAAAATTATGCTTGATCACATTAGATCTAACAGAAAATCCTGGCCTGTGGCAGTTCAGCTGGATGTGTCCAATGCTTTTGATACAGTAGATGTCAACATTCTTCTTGAATTGCTATCTCAGTTGGACATATCAAAACAGATAATTCAGATATTGGACAATCTCCTGAATATGGACAATCTCCTGAATAATAGGCATATTCATATTTCCATAAATGGACATTACTCAGACGGATTTGCCCCTTCAAGATCCATACCACAAGGATCACCATTGAATGGTCTATTGTTCATAAAGTACATTGACCCTCTGATTAAAGAGCTAGATCAGCTTCCAGGTATATATGTGCCCCGGCTTAAGAAAAACATCAAGGTTTTCGCATACATGGATGACATACTTGTGATTCTTCCATCCCGTAAACATCTGAAGACCATTCCATAATTACCAATTATACTAAAGATTATAAATTATCCATCAATCTTCACAAGTCATCATCCTGGTGCATCAACACTGGTAGGAAAATACTATCCAATTTTTTAGTGGAACCTGTGTTTTCTGGGGTTTCCTATCTTCAAGTCACAGACTGCTATGTCTGTCTGCCTACAAAAATCCATCATAAGCAATGCTACTAAGGTGAATCAGTTGCTGTCAAAGACATACCTGTCCCTACAAGGGAAGATTGCTCTGATTAATATGAAGATTATGGCAAGCATAAATTACTATCTGCCAATAATGACAGTTACCAAATCATTCAGCTTACAAATTCGGAGGCTCTGTGGTCAGCTCTTATGGAGAGGTCAGACCATTGCAATTAGCATCCGTAGACTTCAGTTTCACAGGAGACAGAACGTTATGGGTCTCCGTTCAATTCAGACAATCAATTTCCAAAAAGGGCATTTACTTTTAGTAAACCTGGGGAAAAAATACCCTCTATCAGATATTATAGAGACTGTAATACCTACTGACAGACCTCCCCCCCCCAGTAAACACACATAGCTTGACACCATTATTAAACAACAATCTCTATACATCGGGCACTCAACAACAGAGTTTAATGATAAAATCAACATCTGGCAGGCACATCGCCTGCTGAATCCTGAAAATACAGTTATTTATGCTCACCTAGGGTGCAGCAATCATAAAATCACCACAATATTTAAATATCTGCTACTGGAGCCCAAACTTTTGGATTATCTGATCAAGGTGAATATGGGCTCCATGCCAACTAATACATTCTTATACTATAAGCGGTTTCTAAATAAAATAGACCCAATTTGTCATGCCTGTTCTAGAGGAGAGGAGACCTTTAATCATCTGTTAAATATATGTCCAGGATATAACAGTATTCGAAGTGTCAACTCTCAACACTGCATTATAGCAGTGGATAAAATCCTGGACATCAGGGGTTGTCTCTTCTCTGGAGACTTTACAGTTATCAGGTTATCTATCTTCCTGACATGCTTTTTGGTACACAAGGTGCAGGACAAAGTTCACACAACCAACACCGGACTCCAATGCTATATTTTGTGATAGGCTCAAAGCTCTTCAAAACAAGGACAAGATACTATCCTCTAGATTTTTGTTTAATAATACATGGAGCCTACTAGTATGGCCCACAGACTCTACATGAATTTTGGACCTGATATATCCACATTGTAGTGTATTGAGGAAGAAGTAGTCTATGTTGTAACATGTTGGATTCTACTAGAGAGGCATTGATTTCACACTACATGTATCCCAGCTGATAAGTTAGCATTATTGGGTCAACCTCAAAAGGGGTGGGCAATACCAACAAAATAATACGTATTTACTCATATATCAACCTGCTAGTGCAGAGAATGGTTCTGGCATACATCTACCAGACCAACGTCAGCAATGGATGAGCCAACATTAACTAAGTGTATTTATTATTCATCTGTACAATTTTATTATGTCAATAAATATATTATTAAATACAAAAAGATATTATACCATTTACACCTTTTTAGATACTTTATCAATACTTTTACTTGTATTATTTGTATTACACTAACAGGTTTTTTTGTCAGTTGGGTTTTGGTAATAGAATCAGCAAAAACTCTGATGATGACTGCAGGACAGTCGAAACTGTTAGTGTAATACAAATAACACAAATAAAAGTATTGATAAAATGTCTAAAAAGATGTAAATGGTATATGTTATAATAGAAATCAATACATAGGAAAAGAAGAAGTAGAAAATTATATTACAAAAACATATTGTACGTGTAGCAATTTTTGTTTCAATTAGCTAGTTTTTAGCAATATTGTCCATTGTATTTCTAAGTAAAATTTTAGTCCTAAAAGAAAATTCAAAGTAATTTATTTGTCTATCGTAATATATTAGAAATCTACTTTTGAATGTTTCCCAAAGAAAACATATTTTTAAAGAAATGTTTTAAACATATATTTATTTCATCATCATCATTATCATCAACCATTATCAATCCATTATAGGATGAAGTTCAATCAAACTTTCTCCAATCTTTAGATTCTCTCCTCTGCATCATCCATGCACACTTTCTTATTTCATCCATCCATCTCACATGTTGTTTCTTACTGGGTCTTTTATAATCTCTTGGAATCCAGTTTAAGATTTCAATTGTCCATCTATTATCATCTCTTTTAGCAATATATCTAGCCCAACTCCACTTTAATCTTTTTTTTAATCTTTTTTTTCAATGAGGTCAGTAATACCTGTTTGTTCTCTTACCCATATATTGCATTTTCAAATTCTTTGAGTGGTCTGAAATCTCTGCATTGCTCTTCTATTAAGTGTCCAAGTCTCAGGTCCACCAGTAAGAACTGATAAAGCACATTTATTAAAAATTTTCCTTTTCAAACATATAGGCATATTTCCTTTTAGTATCAGGTTATTTCTATCAAAAGCACTCTATCCAAGTTTAATTCTATGATTAATTCCATCCATTATGTTTCCATCTGTATTACTAATCTGACCAAGGTATTTGTAGCAGTTAACTTCTTCTAACTCATCATAATCAATCTTTATTTTCATTTGAGAAAATCCATTGAACATTACTTTAGTCTTTTTAACATTTATCTTTAGTCCTACTTTTATCTGATAACTCCTGCAACATTTCCTGCAGCTCTAAAGCATTATTTACAAAAACAACTACATCTTACCTAGTATCATTATGTAATCTAATTGTTACTGTTGCATTTTTATAAATATTCTTTAAAATATGACAATATCCTGGATCTATACTTTTGATGATCCATTGCTTTAATCACTGAAGAAATGTTTATAGAATCGAATGCCTTTCATAATCTACAAATCCAAAGTATAATGGCAACTAATATTCATTTGTCCTTTCTATAACTTTTTTCAATACCTGGATATGATCTACTGTACTAAAACCACTTTTGAATCCAGTTTGTTCTCCTGGTTGGTAAAAATCCAATGTTGTCTGTAGATGAGTTGTAATTATCTTGGTAAAAATTTTGTATAAAACTGATAAAAGGCTGATGGGTCTGTAATTTCTAATATCTTCTTTATCACCTTTTTTAAATATTAATACTGCATTCTTCCAATCATTAGGTACATCTTTATCATTTAGACATTTGGTATATAACTTTGCTAAAAAAAAATTCTGTTTCTTCACTTGCTTCTTTTACTATATCAATTATAATTCCATCTTTACCTGGAGCCTTTCCTTTCTTCATAAATTTAATTGCATGTCTCACTTCTTCATTTAAAATTCTGGGCAATTCAGAAGATTTAATAGATATAGGAGGTACTTGTTTTTTGATACTATATAATTCTTGATAGAAGTCTTCTACTCATTTTTTTTTCATAAGTCAAAGGCGTTAACCGGAAAGTGAACCCGGGCCAGCTGCTTGGAAGCCAGCTATGCTAACTGCTAGGCCACCAATGCTTGACAAGTCTTCTACTTATTTCATGATGTCATCTCTTTTTTTTAGTAATAATTCCATCATTTTTTTCTTATTGCAGATACAAATTTCCTACCAATACCAAAATGTTGTTTTATACTCTTGAGACTTATTCTCTTCTACTGCTGTCCTTGCTAGTTCACAGTTATACTTTCTTATATCATTTTCAACCCCCCCCCCCCCACCATTTTACAAAATTCGAGGTATTCAATCCTTTTTTGTGTAAAATGTATTTATTTACTTAGTGTAAAATATTTTTTATTTATCCCTTAATTAATTTTGTTATTACTATAAGATATACATGCTACCATATACATGATTAACTTATATGAATCTAGAATGGGACACTAAACATTTAATGATTATAAACCCACAGATATATGGATAATATATGACTAAGTTAAAACATACACACAAAAAACAAATAATTACGCTTTACCACAAAAAAATTAAGTAACTATAATAATAACAAGATTAATTTTGTTGTTAAATTAATATTATATGTAAATTATGGAAAAGCTATGCAAATAATCAGACATATATATGTATTGTAAATAAATATTGGATCACTTAAATAAAACTCATGTTAACATATTTACACATAATATTGAATACTTTGTATACCTTTATTGACTGCTTGATTTTGCAAAGCAGTATTTTAATATTGAATACTTAACTAATAATAGATGGGTGAGAAACACATGAAATATATACTGTTCATACACATAAAATATGATAATCATTAATAAAATAATGCGCACATATATAAAGTGAAAAAAGAGAATGTAATATTTCAATATCGAATATTTTCAGTATTATGAAATAATTTCATTTTAGATCTTATTATATATGTAAATAAAATAAAAAGTTAACCTAAATAAATGACAATTATCTATGTGCAATTTCTCAGTTTTGGATACTTTTTTTTATTACCTTATTCAGTTTGATAATTTCAAGATAAATAACCCAAATTGTTTTTATTTTTTGGTTAAGAGTTATCTTGGTTTTTTAAGATTATATTTAGTCTCAGGGCTTCAATAGTTTTCATCACTGTCTTCTGTTCTCTAGACCGATAGATCAGTTCTCGGCAATCACAAATGGCAAATAATTACCGAGTTTGAGTTTTTACCGTATATCTTCCTCTTCTAGTAGAAACATAATTGGTTACAGATTATGACCCAATTATAGAGTTTCTCAGTAATCCAAATTAATTACCAACAATAATGTTACTAAACATCGCACTCATAGGTAGAGTATAATAATCGTTGTTGTTTTTTAACTTGTTATTGCCCACTAACTTGTAATCAAGCTATTCATTGATTTTCCCTGCTGGCAAAACATTTTGCTATTATAAATTGGAACAACTCTTAGCTTGTTCAAAGTTTTATGGGGAGTCTTATTATAATCTGAGTAAAATTGGGAATTGTTTATGTCAGAATGATTTTTGGAATAAAGATATTGCCTCATCTGCCTAATTACAGTAATCCACAAAACACTTAATGTTCTCTAATGAACAAATGATTTTCTTTTCATCTCGATGAGACTATTTTTTAAAAAAAAAAACATTTGTAAGCTTTATTTAATATTTGCTCATTTACAAGTTTAGATAAATGATGAAATTTTATTATACTTATTTTAATTTTTTTTTTTTACAATATACACTTTTGATTACAAGCAGTGATTCCGAATTGCAATAATAATAATTTTAATTGTTTTAACAATATTTGAAAATTTATAACGTTAAAATTCACTTTTTAGGGCATGAAACAATTTATTTTCTTATCTATCTCAACCTCCCAACAAGTGCTTCATAAATGACAAGTTAATTCTATACCCAATATTATTAATGTTCGGAGATGAATAAAAGAAATTATTTCTTCATTCTTAATTTCCTGTATGTACATACAGATGATCACTACATATAGAGAGTTTTGCCTGTTTGCATACAGATGACTAAATGATATATTGTTTAATTTCTAACAGATTAGCATTCTTAAAATAAAAAAAATCGAAGTCTAAATTTAATAGGGTTAAAAAAAAAAATGGCGAAAAACATTAAAAAGAATGTAATAAAATTAATTTTATTTGTAATGTATTTAAAATTAAATGATTGATCCATATGAACTCCGCCCATCTTTTGAAAACAAGACAGTATTTAAACAAAAGTATGTCGACTTTGCTAAAATTAAAATGAATAATCTGAGTGGGTTTCTTATCGATAAAATCATTTCTACGGTCATCGGATTAAAAAAAAAACCTTAAGATATGATTTCCTATAAAAACAGAGATAAAATTTAAAAGGTGACAAATAAATGAAGAAGAATATTATATAGCTTTTTTTATAATATATGTGGTGGTGGATTTAGTTTCTATATACGTACTTATTGGCTATGAAATTTTAATATGCTTTCTATCAACATTTCAACAAACACATCTACATTACGACTTTCTCTCTTTTCTCTTTTTAAATAGCAACGCGACACATTGCACATCTTATGAATAAAATAATAACATCTGCTGGAGAACAGTTCTATTGACTATAAAGGTCTACAAGAACTTCACATTGTCTCCACTAATAAAACATTTGATCATCGGAGATAGTTTTCCATAATTATTTTATTATGATAATTAACATTTAGATAGATGTGGCAACTTAAAATATATGTAATAATGATTTGATGATACTATGTGCTCTAAAGTCTAAATTATAATTCATAACTAGATATAGATATTATTATATAATATATATTTATTTACTTATAAAAAAATTGTGTAGAACAATTTCTTTCAGTAGACCAAACAGATTTTTTTAAAACCTCAGTTGGAAGCAAAAAAATCCCCAATCTTCAAGCCTTCTATTATCACTACTAAAACTGTGTAAAAACTATTGTTCAATTCTATGAATTGTAGTTCAGTTGTGATACTTCTGATGTTCAATGCTTACATGAATTTTTGACTAACAAATTATTTTATTATTGCTAAGTCCCG